>CM064871.1:72915515-73515515 GCA_032719365.1 Prinsepia uniflora
AATAGTCGGTCCATTCGGCCTTTGATCCAATAAACTTTGAGATCACCGAAAACGTAAAAACGAGTAGCGGAAGATTGACGAAAGGAGGAGGAGTCTTAAGTCTCGAATCCCAATAAATCCCAAATCCCAAATCCCAAAGAAAACAAGAAACTGAATTGAATCTGGTATAAGATTCGTCCTTGTTCTTTCCCCCCCCCCCCCCCCCCCCCCCCCCCCCCCCCCCTCCTTTTTATTCCAAACTACAGAGAATTGAGAGAGAGGGAGATGGGATTGAAGAGGGAAACGACGTTGGGAGGAAGTGATAGAGAAAGCCGGAGGCTGCGTTGTGGTGGACGGAGGCTTCGCCACCCCAGCTGGAGCGACACGGCGCTGCCATCAACGACACTCTCTGGAGCGCCGTCTGCCTCATCAAAGACCCCGACCTCATCAAACGGGTGCCTCGTTATCTCTTCATTTCTCTTTCTCCCAACTTTCTTTATTCGTAATCATAATCATAATCAATGTTGGGTTCATTTGCTTCATCAGGTCCACTCGGAGTACTTGGAAGCGGGCGCAGATGTCCTTGTTACTTCTTCTTACCAGGTAAAGGCTCGAACTTGAGATCTCTATATAAGATTATAATGTGTTACATTAAACTATTCCCGTTCCTTTCTGGTTGATTTGGTGGGACAAAGATTGTACTTTATGTTCATTAACTACAAGACTACATTCTTGTGTTAGATAATGAAATTTTAAATTGGATTTTTATAGGCAACAATTCCTGGATTTTTGTCTAGAGGATTGTTGGTGGAAGAAGCAGAGTTGTTACTGAAGAGGAGTGTGAATTGGCGGTGAAGCTCGGAATAGTTTCTGGGATGCTCAGAAAGTGAGTCCTGGGCATCACTATAACAAGGCTCTGGTTGCTGCCTCTGTTGGAAGCTATGGAGCTTATCTTGCTGATGGCTCAGAATACAGGTAAATCGGTATAACAAATTTCGATTTCATCAGTCATTTATATGTGCTTTGCTGAACCATCATGTAATTATGGAATTTGGCAGCGGATGTTATGGTCCAGATGTGAATGTGGATAAGCTGAAGGATTTCCACCGACGTAGACTGGCAAGTTCTTGTGGAAGCCGGTCCTGATTTACTTGCATTCGAGACCATTCCCAACAAGCTTGAAGCTCAGGTTTGTGATTATTCTGGTACAGATGTTGTTTCCCATAGTTTCATCGATTTTCAAAACTTGATGAGATTCAACTTGATTTTCTGAAATGTTTGCAGGCTTGCGTTGAGTTGCTGGGAAGAAGAAGACATTAAGATGCATCTTGGATATGTTTCAGCTCTGTAGACGGCGAAAACGCCCCGTCCCGGGGAGAGTTTTGAGGAATGCCTGGAGATTGTAAACAAAAGTGACAAAATACATGCTGTTGGAATCAATTGCACACCTCCACATTTGATTCAGAATCTCATCTGCAAGTTCAAAGAGGTCAATTCAAAATCTCCATCTGCCAATTCAAAAACTGTAATTTGTCAATTTGTCGCCTGAGCTAGTGATCTAGCTTTGATTTTCTTTCTCCAGTTGACCAAGAAAGCAATTGTTGTGTACCCTAATAGTGGTGAGATATGGGGATGGCAAAGCTAAGAGGTGGCTGGTGAGTAATCTTCGTTTTAGAATCGCTCTCTAAACAGAGACTATATGGTGATGGTGCGTGATTTATTAATGAACTGTGGGTTTTGTTTTACATGAACAGCCTGCCAAGTGCTTTGACGATGACAACTTTGGATGCTTTGCAACAAGCTGGCGCGACTCGGGAGCCAAACTCATCGGAGGCTGTTGCCGGACAACACCTTCCACCGTTCAAGCCATTTCTAAGGTTCTAAAAAGAAAGTCCATATGATCAAGCTCCGGTGACACTTACATCTAGGAATTCTTAGATTAACCGAGATTGATTTGGTTACCGAAATTTCTTTTAGTTACGTTTACTTATGAAACCAAAATTGTTACAAGAAGTCTTTTTTTAGCAAGGATTGCTGAGCTTGTTATCGATTTTATGAAGTTTTGTTTCTAAATCAAAGGGGAATAACAGATGACAATGATATGACAAATTTTGGTCATTCTATGTTCTCAACTACAACTATCTAATGAAAATCAGAACAAAGAACCAATAAACACACGCTGCTCAGAGCCTCATCGTAATTAAAGGATCAATCTTGTAAAAGTTTACAAGGGTAAACGTCGTCATGACAAATTAACGGCGTGATCCACGCTTATGATAAGGTCCCCAACTACTGCCATAGCCATTGCCATATGAACCACCTGAATATCTCATGTCAGGACTTCCATTCATCTTTCCATAACCCCCACCACCTATACAAATATGAGGGGTCAAAAAGACTCGAAATAAGTTGCCTTAAACCGGTTCCTAGAGTATGAGGTTCGTGTGTGTGTAGAGAGGGAGGGAGAGAGAGAGAGAGAGAGAGAGAGAGAGAGAGAGAGAGAGAGAGAGAGAGAGAGAGAGAGAGAGAGAGAGAGAGATCACCTAGCCCGTGTGCCCTACTGTCTGCAATCAGTTGTTCTGCTCGCAGCTTCTCTATTTCACGCGCCATGGAAACAAGGTTGTTTTCCATTGCTAGCTTCTGTTCAACTTGTTCTTCATTCGCTTTCCTCTCATATTCATAAACTCTCCTAAAGATAGTGTTGCATAGTCAATCCAAATATGGACACAAACATCAAGTATCATCCTAATATGAGCAAGAGATTATTTAGGGTGGAAAACTATTTAAAATTTCACGGTAAAAACCTGGTCTCAGCAAGCTCGTTTCGCATCCCAACAATATCAGCCCTCATGGCAATTAGCTGCTGATTCTCAGCTTGCAATCTAGTGACGTCCTGCGTGAGACCTTGGACTTGGGAAGACAATTCCAGCCGTATAGCATTTAGTTTCTGAACTTCATCTCTTAACTGCATAACCTCTACCTTAAAGGCTCAGTTGCACGGAGATCAGCTTCTAGCTTCGACCCTCTCTCAACCAACTCCCTAGAATGTGCCTCTTTCTCAGCCCGGAATTTAGGTATGACCTGCCCCAATCTATGAATCTCATCTTTCGCATCTGTCAATTCACGTTGAAGAAGAGTATTATCATCAATTACCAGACGATTGTCAGCAATAATTTTCTGCATTCTCTACGCTGTATTGTAAGTTCTTCTTCCAAATCTGCAGGGTGTATACTCAAGGGCCTTGGTCCTCGATTCATAACAGGTCGAGGATCATCACGGAAATCTCGAAAACCATGAGCATGACGAGACATATGATTCCTCCATGCCATCACAGAGATCCTGCAGTAATGACGCCATCATCACACTATTTCAGTATCACCAATCAAGGCATATATTAAGACAGGATATACAATATCATCTATTGGTCTAACTGTTCAAGAAATAGAGCTGCCGAAAAAAAAAAATTAACATAAATATATGAAATTCCTTAATCTTTGTTGATTCCAGTCTGCCTTGATTGTTTCAGTAACACCATCTGAGATGCAATGACTAATAGAATGGCATATAGATAATCTATCAGATCTCGGATCAATCCTTCAAAAGTTCACAAATCTCAACCACGTAAACTACATGGGATTCTCATTTCCTAATTATCAAGGACTCAACAAGAAGCCCTCAAACTATGAGCAAAAACTTAATATCAATTAGTTAACTTGAACCCCGCAATATAAGCAGAAAATTGATAGAGAAGACCCCTCTTTTGCTCAATGCTACCTGCAAAGTTTTGCGGACTTACAAAACGATTCAAACCTTTAAAGAAACACCAAATTCTACACTGGCAAACCTATTGAACCGCCCCCCACTTACTAAACATGAACAACACACAACTCTCCCAGGTCTCAAGCGAATTGCCCAACTTTCGAGCACCACACAAATTATGATATCGATTTTTCACCAAAATTTACATTCGTGTCTTCATCCATTCCTCAATGTGCATATTTAGATTACATAATTGGTTTCAGGTTTTAGATTAACACCAAATACACCTCTGCATTCCAAACTCTTCAAAGTACGAAAATTTGATCTGAAACTAAATTATTTCGGCAATCAGATATTTATAATGACAAAACAAACAAAACAAAATTCTAAATTTTATCAAGTTGAAGTAAGTAATTTAGCATAATTGCATACTGCGGAGCAAGTCGTAAGCTTTCCGCAAAATATTCAAAGAACGATGACGCTTTTAGTAGAAACTCACAGAAAATACGAGCCTTCAGACAGAGCGCGGGTCTCCGATCTTCGACGAGAAACAGTACTAGCCTCAGCATCTCAGCGCAATAGCCAACCCTACAGACAGTCAATAAAGCGATCCAATGAGGCCGATTCCTCATGGACGAAAATACCCCTTGTTGCCGCTTCAGCCCAACAATCTCAGGTTTCTGTTCTCTTGGACCTTTTGGGCCGACTGAAAGAATTAAAGTCTCGTACTCTCACGGGCTTCCGTGATAATTATAGGCCTGCCGAATATACCTTGTTTATTGCAATTCTTTTTTCGGGCTGATATTTTCTTCAGATCTTTCTAAGCTCAGATACTTTCTTTTCTTTTCTTTTTTGGGTTCAGAGGAGGGCAAAGCCTAGCAAAAACAGAAGACCTAGAGGGGCACATCCCTAATGAAAACCCTAGTAAGAGAATTAGAGATCAAAATAGAGGAAATAGTAGGAGGAGGTTCGACAAGGAGGTGGCAACCCAAGGCTAGCCGATAACCCCAATTAGCCAGGAAATCAATAGAAGAATTAATCTCATGGTAGATACGAAAAAGTGAGCAAGTCCATTCCCTGTTAAGTAAACCTTTGCAATCAGTGACAAAGTTGAGAAGTGGGTGACAAGGCTCACCAATAGTAATGGCAGCCATAGAATCACACTTAACCTCAACCAACTAGAAGCTAACCTCCCAAGCCATACGCAAACCAAGAAGAATACCAAAAAGCTCAACTTCCATAATACCTCTGCGCCCCAAGTTCGCAGCAAAACCCATGACCCACTTCCTTTCATGATTACGAATTAAGCCACCAGTGCTAATACGGTTCAAGGAATTGATGCAGCTGCCATCATAATTAATTTTGCACCAGTCTCTAGGAAGAGGGCTCCAACGCAGGGAAATAGTGTATCTAGGAGGTTTGGGTGTGGTTCCTTTGTTAGCTTTGAAGCAGTTTCTAGCAAGCCGAATAATCTGATTTTGGGTCCAAGAGGGAGGCTCTTAGTGATTATTGAAAATGAAATTATTCCTCCATTTCCAGCAGAACCAAAGGGTGGTGGTGAAAATCAAGAACCAAGGAGTGCCATATCGATCACGGTGCTGAGAATGGAGATTGATAGACAACCAGAGCTGAAAGTCAAGGGAAAATGAGTGCACCACATCTGGAGGGATGCCAGTAGCATTCCAAAGAGCAAAAGCCTTGGGGCATTGTCTGAATAAATGATCCAAGCTTTCTTCAGTATCATGACATCTAGGACAGCTAGCAAATGTAATCAGACCACGACGAGATCGCTGAAGATTGGTAAGGACATTACCAAGCCCAATAGTCTAGAAAAAGATTTTGATTTCAGGGGAGGGAGAGGGGGGAGGGGGGAGAGATTGCCAGCTTCCAAATGAAATTCCAACTCCAAGTTGGGCTAGTATCAAAGTTAAAAAAAAAAAAAAAAAAAAAAAAAAAAAAAAAACTCTAAGCAGTGCAAATTAAGTCCCAAAGGGCTTTATCATTGCAGTTGGAATTCAGGTTGAGATGAATGCTAAAGATTTTTCCTCTCCAAGTGTAGGAGCAATTGCTTGGCAGGGAGTTAGTGGCAATCAATATATCAAATCGAGATAGGTACTTATTCCTAAGAACTTGAGCCCAAAGCACATTATCTTCCTGGACTAGTTTCCAACCAGATTTGGCAAGAAGGACTTGATTCATGAGAAGAGAGTTTTTAATACCAATACCACCAAGTAGCTTTGGCTTACAAACCTTATCGAAATTAACTAGATGGATCTTCGCCTTATCATCAGTATGGCCCCATAAGAAGTTCTTATTCAGCATATCCAATCTTTCACACAGAGAAATACGGAGACGAGCAGTTTGCATAGCATAAATAGGGATGACACTAGTAACAGACTGAATATAAACTAACTTGCCAGCCATAGAAAGGGTGTGACTCTTCCTATCAATGAGGCACTTTTGAACCTTATCCACGATGCTGCCATAAGTGTTCTTATTGATTCTAGAGTGCAACAGAGGCACCCCAAGATAATTTCCCAAATCGGTAGTGAGGGGGAGCCACAAATGACAACAATTTCAGAAGCTTTATGCCGAGGGACATTAGGAGAGTAGAAGATTCTAGATTTATCAAAACTAACATGCTGGCTAGAGATCCCACAAAAGGCATCTAGGTATTTTTTTCATGATACGAGCTTGCTTGGGAGACGCATCAGCAAAGGGGATAAGATCATCAGCAAAGAAAAGGTGGCAGATAGTAGGACCATTAGAAAAGACCTTAAACCGGTTTCCAGCTTCCAGCAAGGACATAACTATTGATGATGTGAGCAAGTTTTTCTATACAACGGACAAAGAGATAAAGGAAGAGAGGATCCCCCAGTCTTATCCCACAATCTGGATTGAAAGCATCAGATTTTTCACCATTAATGATCACCTGATACATAACTGAGGAGAAACAGTCAACAATTAGGTCCAAGTGCTTTCCCCGGATACCAATTTCGGAAAGGACCTCGGTTATGAAACCCCAATAGAGCCTATCATAGGCTTTGGAGACGTTAATTTTTCAGTATATGTAACCTTTCTTGCTCTTAGCCACCTTGAATTTATGGAGGATTTCCTGCGCAATAAGAATATTGTCAGTAATATGCCTCCCAAGGACAAAGCGAACCTGGGTAGGACGTACAATTTTAGCAAGCAATGGTCTAAGTTTTCCAACAATAATTTTGAAGATAGATTTATAGAGAGTAGAGCATATGCTTATCGGCCTCATTTGTGACATAGAGGTAGGATTGTCACACTTGGGGATTAAAGAGATCAAGGTGTTGTTGATGTCAGAAGGGAGCCAACCAAGAGAGAAACATAGCTTCACCATATGACAAATATCTGGACCACAGAGAGGCCAAAATTGTTGTAAAAATCTAGCGGGAATACCATCGAGGCTAGGAGCTTTGAGCCTGCCAATAGAGAAAATGACATTCTTAATATTAATGATGAAATGATCGCACAATTCAGCCCAGTCAAGTCATCATCAGAGAGAGAAGGGAAGCTTTGAGGCAAGTCAACAATGCTACCAGTGCGAGATGGAAAGCAAAAGTTATCTTCAAAGTAGTTGGTGATGACAGTCTTCAGAGGCTCCTTCTTGGTTTCCCAAACACCAGCAGGATTGAAAAGGCCTTCAATTTTGTTTTCCTAACGTCTCACCACAATGGAAAGATGGAAGAATCTAGTGTTTATGTCCCCTTCTTTAAGCCAAGTATTTTTGGATTTGTGGAGCCACAATAACTCTTCTTGATCCAAGATGGCATTATAATCACAAGTTAATTGCTTCTCAAGATCCATAAGAGAAGAGTTGTGGCAAATGGAGAGAGCCTCTTGGATACCCCCAATCCTGGAAATTAACCTTCTTTTCCTCCTAAAAATGCAGCAAAAAATATTCAGGTTCCAACTACACAGAGCACTAGCAAAATTCAGCGATTTAGAGTAAGCATTACCAAATGCCGAGTTCCAAGTGAAGTTGGAAAACCCCACAGAAGTCCTCATGGAGCATCCACATAGCCTGAAATCTGAAGCATTTAAGCTTATGTCTCGGGATGTACAAAGAGTGAAGCTCAATAAGGATTGGGCAGTGGTAAGAATTAATTCTAGTAAGATGCCTCATAAACGCTTCAGGATAAAGATGACGCCAGACAATGTTGTAAAGGGCCCTATCCAGATGCTCCCAAACAGTCCCACCATTATCGAACTTTGTACACTAAGTAAAATTAGCCCTAACAAAACCAAGGTCAATCAAATTATTCCTAGAAATCCAATTCCTTAAACCGCTGGAATTTCTGGACAAACTGTGTAACGGCCCATACAGAATATCGGGATTAAATATTAATTAACTACGGTTTAAAATGACTAATCTATGATTAGTTGAGCGAAATTGGACGGATGGTGTAAAATGACCGTTTTGCCCCTAGGCCTGGGCAAAATATTGACTTTTAGTTCAGGTGGTCAAATGGACGTTGACCAATGGCTGTGACGTAGTTTGGGACGTCACGAGTTCATATACAGGTGGCACGTCCGATTCCGACATTTGAGGAAGAAGTTATGACGTTCGGAAGTCGAGGGGTACTTTGGTCATTTGGTTGAAAAGTGGGCAAAATGTTGACTTTTGAACCGGGAGGTCCAATGGCTGGGGCCAAGGACCGTTACGTAGATCGAGTCGATACGAATTCATAGACAGGCAGCACATCAAAATCGGACGTCTAACAGAAAAGTTATGGTCACGGGAGCGAAATTGGGGATTTGCGTCTCGGGATCCGAATAAAATATTAATTAATTCTGATTGGGTAGATATTTTTGGTGGACCCTTGGATGAGTGACAAGTGTCACTCATCCCATGAATTGGAACCTCTAAATTGTGGATCTATGTCTATTGGCCAATTTAAAATATGTTTTATTCTCCTCAATTAATCTCAGCCATCCATCTCATGTTTTGTCACTCATCCTCACCGTCCATTTTTTATCCAAATAATCATCAGATTTTCATCATCGAACTTCATCAATTCCCTTTGTTCTAATGAACCCGAGCGCCCAAACCCCACGATTAACCCACTAAGTCTCTTCAAATGTGTGTGAACTGTGAATGACAGAATGACAGAAGGCGTTGAGGATAATGCTGGTGGGTCGAGTCACCATGGATGGTGGCTGACGGTGGCCCTAAAACCTGTGAGGCACTTGTGAAAAACAGAGGACGGGGGAACAAGTGGGAAACCAAGCCCCTTTAAACGTGATTCTTTGGTGATCGGTTGTTCATCGAAGTTGACCAGGGAGATGAGGGAAGACCAGTAATGGCCACGGTGACACAAGACGATGACAGAGGGGGTAAAATGTCGTGAAATGTCCATTTCAATTAAAAAATGGTATGTTTGGTTATAGGGAGTGTTGATCGTTTATGATGATTAGACATTGTTCCTTGAGATTCCAGGGGTCGAATGGGCTGGAAACCATGGCCAACGGTGGCCTGAGATGCAAGAACACCGAGAGGGAAAAGCAGGGTTCATTTATTCGCAATAGGAGGTAAGTTTGAGCTTTAGGTTTTGATTATTGGAATCAATTAGAAATAAAAGGACAAACCTAATGGGATTAAATGGGATAAAAAAACGTGCCGGAATGGACAGAATCCATGAACGCCGATTTAGGGCTGGACCGGATTTGCAGAATCGGTTCAGACCGGGTTGATCTGAGGAGGAAGATGAACAGTACCCGCGCGCGTGGGTTTCAAGCGCAGGGGGTTCAAACGGCGCGTGGGGGCGCGTGAAGGGTATTTTGGGGAAACTTTCAACATAACTTTTAATCTATTTGATGTAATGAACATTTTGGGACTGGTTTCGTGTCAATCGAATACCATCTCGATATGTTTCGGGATGTCTGAAGGTTTATGATCAAATTTAAAAATAGTTAAAAATTCAGGAAAATTAGGGAACTTGAATGAGAGGTTAATGAAGAGGTTTGCAACCCTCTAATGTGATTTGAACAGGTTTGGAAGTCCCGGTGATAGTGGTGGGGCCCGAGAAGGCCTATGACAAGCGTATCTAGGCGGCAACGTAGGACGGTCTGTGAGTGGACTTTGTTTTTTAAATTGTGATGCATGCATAACTATTTTATATATTTTATATATATAGAAATATGATGATGATTGTGGCACTGGTGGATTATACGATTGCACGTATTTTGAGATAAACCTGTATTTACACACTTTTCGAGGTTTACGAGCTTATGATATGACTATGTGATTGTGAGTCTAATTATGATTATATGGCATGGTTTTGGTTTTGGAAAGATGAGTTCGCGCATGAGACCCATTTGAATTATGTAATCGGGCCAGGGGCCCAGTTGGTTTACGAAATCGGGCTGAGACCCTTTTGAGTCTTGTGATCGGGCTAGGGGCTCAGTGGATTACAAATCGGGTATGAGGCCCAGTTGAGTTTTATAAATGTGATTTTGGATTTGGGTGTAACGACCCGTCCCGAGAGTTGGGATTAGTTTAGCAGTTAATGACGGATTAGTAAGGTAAATTAGTAATTAGTTGGCTACTTTTGGACTGTCGGTACAAAATGAAGATTTTGCCCTTGGAATGGGCAAAAAGTTGACTTTAGTTTGGGTGGTCAAATGGACTTTGATCGATGACTGTGACGTAGTTCGGGACGTCACGAGTTCATAGACAGGTGGCACGTCCGATTCCAACATCCGAGGAGAAAGTTATGACGTTCGGAAATTCAAGTGCAATTTGGTAATTTGGATAAAAAAAGAGCAAATCATTGAATTTTCAAACGAAAAATGGTCTTCACGCAAATCAAGGACCATTAGATAGGTCTCGACGTCCTGAGTACAACGACAGGTGGCACGCTGTCATCAGACGTCGGATGGTTAAGTTGTGGTTCTAAAAAGGTGAGGGGCAAAACGGTAATTTGTGCAAATAAGTGTAAAATGGTCATTGTGAGTCCTTGGGATCTGTGCCTAGTAGTGTGTGACAAGTGGCTGTTCTGGGGAGTTCTAACCACAGAGGAGTGGACACCTGTCCTTCTCTGGATGGTGGTAGAACTCTACACCAATCAGTTTGAACGGGGTTTAAATTGCTCGTGCACGGTGGGAAAAGAAAACAGAGAACAGGGGTGAGTGTGGTCGTGCAAGTTGATCGTTTGATTGGCCTCAGTTGCCCGTGGGTTGAGAAGAAAATTGAGAAATGAAGAGGAGTGGAACTTAGTGGTGATCACGACGGTGTGTGACGGTGGAGAAAATGAGAAAAACCCGCGAATCCCCTGGTTACTTTGAAAAATCCAGAACTTTGATTTAGGGGTTGAGGCTCGAATTGGTTGATTAAGGAAGGTTCCTGGGGTGGTTAGGGAGAAAGGAAGCGTGGAAGTGAGGGCCGCCATGGCCGGTGGCCGGAAAACCCAAACTAGTAAGCTTTTAATTCAAAAATGGCAAGTCATTAATTAGTAAGTGTCGATCAGTTTGATTAAGTGGGAATTGATTTGGAAGTTCAGGGGACCTCATAGAAGCTAAAAGAAAGGTTTGGGGAGGCCAGAGATGCAAAGACACAGAGGAGCAATTGGAAGGATTTTCTTCGATATTGGAAGGTACCATTTAGCTTAAAAGTCCATGTTTTGATCATGTTAGTTGATTAGGATTGCAAGGACGAACCCAATGGATCAATTAGAACTGAAAACGGGTCAGAATTAGATGGTTTAGGAGGCTGAACCGCCTGCGCCGGTTCGGTCGAATCGGGCTGGCTTGAATCAGTTCAAACCGGGTTGTCCTAAGGTTGATGGTGACACTGTTCACGCGCGTGGGTTACACGCGCAGGAACGTCTTGAGGCGCGTGTGGGTGCGTGACATGGAATTTGAGGAAGGTTCTAACACGACTTTTAAATTATTCGATGTAACGAACATTTTAGCGCTGGTTTCGAGTTAATAGGACATCGGCTCGATATGTTTCAGGCTGTTCGAAGGTTTTAGGCCTCGATTTAAAATAGTTAGAAATACGAGAAAATTACGGGGCTTTAGTATGACCATTGTGAAGTAGTTAGTGACCTTAGTATGGATTTTGGACAGGTTCGGGAAAGCCGAGGATAGCGGAATGGCCAGGAACGGCGTAAGTGCGCGCGTATCGAGGCGACGTCAGAATGGTCTGTGAGTGGACTTTGTTTTTTAATTCTTGATGCATGCATATATGTTTTTATATGTTTTCTAAACGTGATTCTACGGTTTGATTTATGACCTTGATGGTTACGATTTTGCAAGTTTTTTGAGGAAATTATAGAATTTCACGTTTTACGAGATTTCGATGAATATTGTGGTTTGAACCTGGTTTTAATGATTTGATTTCGGGATTTGAAATACGATTTGATTTCAATAAAAGAAAAAGGATTTTGGAAAGTGATTTTGGGCTTAAAGGCCCAGTTCAAATAGTTGTTTTGAGAAACGTGATTTCGGGTTTTAAAATCGGATTTCCGGATGACGATTCGGGAATCGATTTGGGACTTGAAAATGGATTCCAGGTTTGGGTTCAGAATGGTTATTCCGGATGCCGGTTTACGGAATGATGGTTGCGGACTCGGATCTGGAAAGGAGATGGATATGAGTTCTGGGTTTGGATTCGGGATCCTGATGAGATTGCGGATTCGGATTCGGAAATGGAAAAAGGTTTTCAAATGGTTTTGGATTGGATTTGCTGGATCTGGTTATTGGGTTTAAAGACCCGGATTATGATTGACGGGGGACAGGCCGGATTGGGTTTAAAGACCCGGATTGAGTTTAAAGACTCGGGAGTTTAAAGACTCGGATATTGATATATTCCCCCGTAGGCCTATTGAGTTTAAAGACTCGGGAGTTTAAAGACTCGGATTATATTGAGGCCTGGATTGAGTTTAAAAACTCGGGAGTTTAAAGACTCGGATAGATCCAGCAGGTTCGAAGGGAGGGAATATGGTTTCACATGTTTTTGGGTTTTCACTGAGACTTGATGATGATGGCTTTGATAGTTTTGGGTTGCGGCCCGGGTTTTGAGAAAAAGGAACTGTGTTTGGTTTTCTTACATGGTTTTATGACATGAATTGGATATGAATGCATTGGTTTTTACGCAGAGGGTACAAATGTCATTGTTTTATGAACTGTTTTTAAATTTATACTTTATTTTTGTCCACTCACAGTCTTTTCGTGTTTTCGATACCCTCCAGGTTGTTGCGGCACGGGCTGTTGATCGAGAGAGACGGAGACATCACACCCGCGATCCACAGTAGTTCGATATACTCTGGGAAGACCGGTTACTTTTCGGATGGTTGGATCGAGAATCCCTTGTCCGACTTACGTGTCGCATGAAGGTTGGACGTTGGTTTAGCCTTCGTGTCATGCGTAAGTTAGACGGGATCGGGATTTAGCCCTTAATCCCGGGGGATTAGGGGCGGGTCCTGTCACTGGGACCCTATGTTTCATAAACGTGATTTAGGGTTGGGGACCCTAAAGGGATTTGTGATGTTTTATGGAGATTTCGGGCAGGACCCATTGAAATGTTTTGAAATGACTTTGTAAAACTTCTTTCCATATACCATCTTGATACGAGGTTATGTGATGGTCTCCTCCAGGTGTCTGGGACACTAGGGAAATCACGGTGCATTGTCTGTGAGGGGTCATTATACGAAGCTACATAGTGACTTAAGAGCATGAATGCTATAATTAGACGTTTGGGATGTCAGACATCTGGGATGTCAGAGATATTGACCCGAAGAGACCCCGGGTAGCACGTGTTGCTTATTACCGTGAGATATGACGTCTGAGACGTCAAGCGTCTGAGACGTCAAGCGTCTGGGACACTAGGCATCTGGGATGACGTGGATGGTAAGCTTCAGCATCTCAGCGCAATAGCCAACCCTACATACAGTCAATAAAGCGATCCAATGAGGCCGATTCCTCATGGACGAAAATACCCCTTGTTGCCGCTTCAGCCCAACAATCTCAGGTTTCTGTTCTCTTGGACCTTTTGGGCCGACTGAAAGAATTAAAGTCTCGTACTCTCACGGGCTTCCGTGATAATTATAGGCCTGCCGAATATACCTTGTTTATTGCAATTCTTTTTTCGGGCTGATATTTTCTTCAGATCTTTCTAAGCTCAGATACTTTCTTTTCTTTTCTTTTTTGGGTTCAGAGGAGGGCAAAGCCTAGCAAAAACAGAAGACCTAGAGGGGCACATCCCTAATGAAAACCCTAGTAAGAGAATTAGAGATCAAAATAGAGGAAATAGTAGGAGGAGGTTCGACAAGGAGGTGGCAACCCAAGGCTAGCCGATAACCCCAATTAGCCAGGAAATCAATAGAAGAATTAATCTCATGGTAGATACGAAAAAGTGAGCAAGTCCATTCCCTGTTAAGTAAACCTTTGCAATCAGTGACAAAGTTGAGAAGTGGGTGACAAGGCTCACCAATAGTAATGGCAGCCATAGAATCACACTTAACCTCAACCAACTAGAAGCTAACCTCCCAAGCCATACGCAAACCAAGAAGAATACCAAAAAGCTCAACTTCCATAATACCTCTGCGCCCCAAGTTCGCAGCAAAACCCATGACCCACTTCCTTTCATGATTACGAATTAAGCCACCAGTGCTAATACGGTTCAAGGAATTGATGCAGCTGCCATCATAATTAATTTTGCACCAGTCTCTAGGAAGAGGGCTCCAACGCAGGGAAATAGTGTATCTAGGAGGTTTGGGTGTGGTTCCTTTGTTAGCTTTGAAGCAGTTTCTAGCAAGCCGAATAATCTGATTTTGGGTCCAAGAGGGAGGCTCTTAGTGATTATTGAAAATGAAATTATTCCTCCATTTCCAGCAGAACCAAAGGGTGGTGGTGAAAATCAAGAACCAAGGAGTGCCATATCGATCACGGTGCTGAGAATGGAGATTGATAGACAACCAGAGCTGAAAGTCAAGGGAAAATGAGTGCACCACATCTGGAGGGATGCCAGTAGCATTCCAAAGAGCAAAAGCCTTGGGGCATTGTCTGAATAAATGATCCAAGCTTTCTTCAGTATCATGACATCTAGGACAGCTAGCAAATGTAATCAGACCACGACGAGATCGCTGAAGATTGGTAAGGACATTACCAAGCCCAATAGTCTAGAAAAAGATTTTGATTTCAGGGGAGGGAGAGGGGGAGGGGGGAGAGATTGCCAGCTTCCAAATGAAATTCCAACTCCAAGTTGGGCTAGTATCAAAGTTAAAAAAAAAAAAAAAAAAAAAAAAAAAAAACTCTAAGCAGTGCAAATTAAGTCCCAAAGGGCTTTATCATTGCAGTTGGAATTCAGGTTGAGATGAATGCTAAAGATTTTTCCTCTCCAAGTGTAGGAGCAATTGCTTGGCAGGGAGTTAGTGGCAATCAATATATCAAATCGAGATAGGTACTTATTCCTAAGAACTTGAGCCCAAAGCACATTATCTTCCTGGACTAGTTTCCAACCAGATTTGGCAAGAAGGACTTGATTCATGAGAAGAGAGTTTTTAATACCAATACCACCAAGTAGCTTTGGCTTACAAACCTTATCGAAATTAACTAGATGGATCTTCGCCTTATCATCAGTATGGCCCCATAAGAAGTTCTTATTCAGCATATCCAATCTTTCACACAGAGAAATACGGAGACGAGCAGTTTGCATAGCATAAATAGGGATGACACTAGTAACAGACTGAATATAAACTAACTTGCCAGCCATAGAAAGGGTGTGACTCTTCCTATCAATGAGGCACTTTTGAACCTTATCCACGATGCTGCCATAAGTGTTCTTATTGATTCTAGAGTGCAACAGAGGCACCCCAAGATAATTTCCCAAATCGGTAGTGAGGGGGAGCCACAAATGACAACAATTTCAGAAGCTTTATGCCGAGGGACATTAGGAGAGTAGAAGATTCTAGATTTATCAAAACTAACATGCTGGCTAGAGATCCCACAAAAGGCATCTAGGTATTTTTTTCATGATACGAGCTTGCTTGGGAGACGCATCAGCAAAGGGGATAAGATCATCAGCAAAGAAAAGGTGGCAGATAGTAGGACCATTAGAAAAGACCTTAAACCGGTTTCCAGCTTCCAGCAAGGACATAACTATTGATGATGTGAGCAAGTTTTTCTATACAACGGACAAAGAGATAAAGGAAGAGAGGATCCCCCAGTCTTATCCCACAATCTGGATTGAAAGCATCAGATTTTTCACCATTAATGATCACCTGATACATAACTGAGGAGAAACAGTCAACAATTAGGTCCAAGTGCTTTCCCCGGATACCAATTTCGGAAAGGACCTCGGTTATGAAACCCCAATAGAGCCTATCATAGGCTTTGGAGACGTTAATTTTTCAGTATATGTAACCTTTCTTGCTCTTAGCCACCTTGAATTTATGGAGGATTTCCTGCGCAATAAGAATATTGTCAGTAATATGCCTCCCAAGGACAAAGCGAACCTGGGTAGGACGTACAATTTTAGCAAGCAATGGTCTAAGTTTTCCAACAATAATTTTGAAGATAGATTTATAGAGAGTAGAGCATATGCTTATCGGCCTCATTTGTGACATAGAGGTAGGATTGTCACACTTGGGGATTAAAGAGATCAAGGTGTTGTTGATGTCAGAAGGGAGCCAACCAAGAGAGAAACATAGCTTCACCATATGACAAATATCTGGACCACAGAGAGGCCAAAATTGTTGTAAAAATCTAGCGGGAATACCATCGAGGCTAGGAGCTTTGAGCCTGCCAATAGAGAAAATGACATTCTTAATATTAATGATGAAATGATCGCACAATTCAGCCCAGTCAAGTCATCATCAGAGAGAGAAGGGAAGCTTTGAGGCAAGTCAACAATGCTACCAGTGCGAGATGGAAAGCAAAAGTTATCTTCAAAGTAGTTGGTGATGACAGTCTTCAGAGGCTCCTTCTTGGTTTCCCAAACACCAGCAGGATTGAAAAGGCCTTCAATTTTGTTTTCCTAACGTCTCACCACAATGGAAAGATGGAAGAATCTAGTGTTTATGTCCCCTTCTTTAAGCCAAGTATTTTTGGATTTGTGGAGCCACAATAACTCTTCTTGATCCAAGATGGCATTATAATCACAAGTTAATTGCTTCTCAAGATCCATAAGAGAAGAGTTGTGGCAAATGGAGAGAGCCTCTTGGATACCCCCAATCCTGGAAATTAACCTTCTTTTCCTCCTAAAAATGCAGCAAAAAATATTCAGGTTCCAACTACACAGAGCACTAGCAAAATTCAGCGATTTAGAGTAAGCATTACCAAATGCCGAGTTCCAAGTGAAGTTGGAAAACCCCACAGAAGTCCTCATGGAGCATCCACATAGCCTGAAATCTGAAGCATTTAAGCTTATGTCTCGGGATGTACAAAGAGTGAAGCTCAATAAGGATTGGGCAGTGGTAAGAATTAATTCTAGTAAGATGCCTCATAAACGCTTCAGGATAAAGATGACGCCAGGCAATGTTGTAAAGGGCCCTATCCAGATGCTCCCAAACAGTCCCACCATTATCGAACTTTGTACACTAAGTAAAATTAGCCCTAACAAAACCAAGGTCAATCAAATTATTCCTAGAAATCCAATTCCTTAAACCGCTGGAATTTCTGGACAAACTGTGTAACGGCCCATACAGAATATCGGGATTAAATATTAATTAACTACGGTTTAAAATGACTAATCTATGATTAGTTGAGCGAAATTGGACGGATGGTGTAAAATGACCGTTTTGCCCCTAGGCCTGGGCAAAATATTGACTTTTAGTTCAGGTGGTCAAATGGACGTTGACCAATGGCTGTGACGTAGTTTGGGACGTCACGAGTTCATATACAGGTGGCACGTCCGATTCCGACATTTGAGGAAGAAGTTATGACGTTCGGAAGTCGAGGGGTACTTTGGTCATTTGGTTGAAAAGTGGGCAAAATGTTGACTTTTGAACCGGGAGGTCCAATGGCTGGGGGCCAAGGACCGTTACGTAGATCGAGTCGATACGAATTCATAGACAGGCAGCACATCAAAATCGGACGTCTAACAGAAAAGTTATGGTCACGGGAGCGAAATTGGGGATTTGCGTCTCGGGATCCGAATAAAATATTAATTAATTCTGATTGGGTAGATATTTTTGGTGGACCCTTGGATGAGTGACAAGTGTCACTCATCCCATGAATTGGAACCTCTAAATTGTGGATCTATGTCTATTGGCCAATTTAAAATATGTTTTATTCTCCTCAATTAATCTCAGCCATCCATCTCATGTTTTGTCACTCATCCTCACCGTCCATTTTTTATCCAAATAATCATCAGATTTTCATCATCGAACTTCATCAATTCCCTTTGTTCTAATGAACCCGAGCGCCCAAACCCCACGATTAACCCACTAAGTCTCTTCAAATGTGTGTGAACTGTGAATGACAGAATGACAGAAGGCGTTGAGGATAATGCTGGTGGGTCGAGTCACCATGGATGGTGGCTGACGGTGGCCCTAAAACCTGTGAGGCACTTGTGAAAAACAGAGGACGGGGGAACAAGTGGGAAACCAAGCCCCTTTAAACGTGATTCTTTGGTGATCGGTTGTTCATCGAAGTTGACCAGGGAGATGAGGGAAGACCAGTAATGGCCACGGTGACACAAGACGATGACAGAGGGGGTAAAATGTCGTGAAATGTCCATTTCAATTAAAAAATGGTATGTTTGGTTATAGGGAGTGTTGATCGTTTATGATGATTAGACATTGTTCCTTGAGATTCCAGGGGTCGAATGGGCTGGAAACCATGGCCAACGGTGGCCTGAGATGCAAGAACACCGAGAGGGAAAAGCAGGGTTCATTTATTCGCAATAGGAGGTAAGTTTGAGCTTTAGGTTTTGATTATTGGAATCAATTAGAAATAAAAGGACAAACCTAATGGGATTAAATGGGATAAAAAAACGTGCCGGAATGGACAGAATCCATGAACGCCGATTTAGGGCTGGACCGGATTTGCAGAATCGGTTCAGACCGGGTTGATCTGAGGAGGAAGATGAACAGTACCCGCGCGCGTGGGTTTCAAGCGCAGGGGGTTCAAACGGCGCGTGGGGGCGCGTGAAGGGTATTTTGGGGAAACTTTCAACATAACTTTTAATCTATTTGATGTAATGAACATTTTGGGACTGGTTTCGTGTCAATCGAATACCATCTCGATATGTTTCGGGATGTCTGAAGGTTTATGATCAAATTTAAAAATAGTTAAAAATTCAGGAAAATTAGGGAACTTGAATGAGAGGTTAATGAAGAGGTTTGCAACCCTCTAATGTGATTTGAACAGGTTTGGAAGTCCCGGTGATAGTGGTGGGGCCCGAGAAGGCCTATGACAAGCGTATCTAGGCGGCAACGTAGGACGGTCTGTGAGTGGACTTTGTTTTTTAAATTGTGATGCATGCATAACTATTTTATATATTTTATATATATAGAAATATGATGATGATTGTGGCACTGGTGGATTATACGATTGCACGTATTTTGAGATAAACCTGTATTTACACACTTTTCGAGGTTTACGAGCTTATGATATGACTATGTGATTGTGAGTCTAATTATGATTATATGGCATGGTTTTGGTTTTGGAAAGATGAGTTCGCGCATGAGACCCATTTGAATTATGTAATCGGGCCAGGGGCCCAGTTGGTTTACGAAATCGGGCTGAGACCCTTTTGAGTCTTGTGATCGGGCTAGGGGCTCAGTGGATTACAAATCGGGTATGAGGCCCAGTTGAGTTTTATAAATGTGATTTTGGATTTGGGTGTAACGACCCGTCCCGAGAGTTGGGATTAGTTTAGCAGTTAATGACGGATTAGTAAGGTAAATTAGTAATTAGTTGGCTACTTTTGGACTGTCGGTACAAAATGAAGATTTTGCCCTTGGAATGGGCAAAAAGTTGACTTTAGTTTGGGTGGTCAAATGGACTTTGATCGATGACTGTGACGTAGTTCGGGACGTCACGAGTTCATAGACAGGTGGCACGTCCGATTCCAACATCCGAGGAGAAAGTTATGACGTTCGGAAATTCAAGTGCAATTTGGTAATTTGGATAAAAAAAGAGCAAATCATTGAATTTTCAAACGAAAAATGGTCTTCACGCAAATCAAGGACCATTAGATAGGTCTCGACGTCCTGAGTACAACGACAGGTGGCACGCTGTCATCAGACGTCGGATGGTTAAGTTGTGGTTCTAAAAAGGTGAGGGGCAAAACGGTAATTTGTGCAAATAAGTGTAAAATGGTCATTGTGAGTCCTTGGGATCTGTGCCTAGTAGTGTGTGACAAGTGGCTGTTCTGGGGAGTTCTAACCACAGAGGAGTGGACACCTGTCCTTCTCTGGATGGTGGTAGAACTCTACACCAATCAGTTTGAACGGGGTTTAAATTGCTCGTGCACGGTGGGAAAAGAAAACAGAGAACAGGGGTGAGTGTGGTCGTGCAAGTTGATCGTTTGATTGGCCTCAGTTGCCCGTGGGTTGAGAAGAAAATTGAGAAATGAAGAGGAGTGGAACTTAGTGGTGATCACGACGGTGTGTGACGGTGGAGAAAATGAGAAAAACCCGCGAATCCCCTGGTTACTTTGAAAAATCCAGAACTTTGATTTAGGGGTTGAGGCTCGAATTGGTTGATTAAGGAAGGTTCCTGGGGTGGTTAGGGAGAAAGGAAGCGTGGAAGTGAGGGCCGCCATGGCCGGTGGCCGGAAAACCCAAACTAGTAAGCTTTTAATTCAAAAATGGCAAGTCATTAATTAGTAAGTGTCGATCAGTTTGATTAAGTGGGAATTGATTTGGAAGTTCAGGGGACCTCATAGAAGCTAAAAGAAAGGTTTGGGGAGGCCAGAGATGCAAAGACACAGAGGAGCAATTGGAAGGATTTTCTTCGATATTGGAAGGTACCATTTAGCTTAAAAGTCCATGTTTTGATCATGTTAGTTGATTAGGATTGCAAGGACGAACCCAATGGATCAATTAGAACTGAAAACGGGTCAGAATTAGATGGTTTAGGAGGCTGAACCGCCTGCGCCGGTTCGGTCGAATCGGGCTGGCTTGAATCAGTTCAAACCGGGTTGTCCTAAGGTTGATGGTGACACTGTTCACGCGCGTGGGTTACACGCGCAGGAACGTCTTGAGGCGCGTGTGGGTGCGTGACATGGAATTTGAGGAAGGTTCTAACACGACTTTTAAATTATTCGATGTAACGAACATTTTAGCGCTGGTTTCGAGTTAATAGGACATCGGCTCGATATGTTTCAGGCTGTTCGAAGGTTTTAGGCCTCGATTTAAAATAGTTAGAAATACGAGAAAATTACGGGGCTTTAGTATGACCATTGTGAAGTAGTTAGTGACCTTAGTATGGATTTTGGACAGGTTCGGGAAAGCCGAGGATAGCGGAATGGCCAGGAACGGCGTAAGTGCGCGCGTATCGAGGCGACGTCAGAATGGTCTGTGAGTGGACTTTGTTTTTTAATTCTTGATGCATGCATATATGTTTTTATATGTTTTCTAAACGTGATTCTACGGTTTGATTTATGACCTTGATGGTTACGATTTTGCAAGTTTTTTGAGGAAATTATAGAATTTCACGTTTTACGAGATTTCGATGAATATTGTGGTTTGAACCTGGTTTTAATGATTTGATTTCGGGATTTGAAATACGATTTGATTTCAATAAAAGAAAAAGGATTTTGGAAAGTGATTTTGGGCTTAAAGGCCCAGTTCAAATAGTTGTTTTGAGAAACGTGATTTCGGGTTTTAAAATCGGATTTCCGGATGACGATTCGGGAATCGATTTGGGACTTGAAAATGGATTCCAGGTTTGGGTTCAGAATGGTTATTCCGGATGCCGGTTTACGGAATGATGGTTGCGGACTCGGATCTGGAAAGGAGATGGATATGAGTTCTGGGTTTGGATTCGGGATCCTGATGAGATTGCGGATTCGGATTCGGAAATGGAAAAAGGTTTTCAAATGGTTTTGGATTGGATTTGCTGGATCTGGTTATTGGGTTTAAAGACCCGGATTATGATTGACGGGGGACAGGCCGGATTGGGTTTAAAGACCCGGATTGAGTTTAAAGACTCGGGAGTTTAAAGACTCGGATATTGATATATTCCCCCGTAGGCCTATTGAGTTTAAAGACTCGGGAGTTTAAAGACTCGAATTATATTGAGGCCTGGATTGAGTTTAAAAACTCGGGAGTTTAAAGACTCGGATAGATCCAGCAGGTTCGAAGGGAGGGAATATGGTTTCACATGTTTTTGGGTTTTCACTGAGACTTGATGATGATGGCTTTGATAGTTTTGGGTTGCGGCCCGGGTTTTGAGAAAAAAGGAACTGTGTTTGGTTTTCTTACATGGTTTTATGACATGAATTGGATATGAATGCATTGGTTTTTACGCAGAGGGTACAAATGTCATTGTTTTATGAACTGTTTTTAAATTTATACTTTATTTTTGTCCACTCACAGTCTTTTCGTGTTTTCGATACCCTCCAGGTTGTTGCGGCACGGGCTGTTAATCGAGAGAGACGGAGACATCACACCCGCGATCCACAGTAGTTCGATATACTCTGGGAAGACCGGTTACTTTTCGGATGGTTGGATCGAGAATCCCTTGTCCGACTTACGTGTCGCATGAAGGTTGGACGTTGGTTTAGCCTTCGTGTCATGCGTAAGTTAGACGGGATCGGGATTTAGCCCTTAATCCCGGGGGATTAGGGGCGGGTCCTGTCACTGGGACCCTATGTTTCATAAACGTGATTTAGGGTTGGGGACCCTAAAGGGATTTGTGATGTTTTATGGAGATTTCGGGCAGGACCCATTGAAATGTTTTGAAATGACTTTGTAAAACTTCTTTCCATATACCATCTTGATACGAGGTTATGTGATGGTCTCCTCCAGGTGTCTGGGACACTAGGGAAATCACGGTGCATTGTCTGTGAGGGGTCATTATACGAAGCTACATAGTGACTTAAGAGCATGAATGCTATAATTAGACGTTTGGGATGTCAGACATCTGGGATGTCAGAGATATTGACCCGAAGAGACCCCGGGTAGCACGTGTTGCTTATTACCGTGAGATATGACGTCTGAGACGTCAAGCGTCTGAGACGTCAAGCGTCTGGGACACTAGGCATCTGGGATGACGTGGATGGTTATGTGGTAAATATGGACTATTGGATCTATGACATGGTTTTTCGGTTGGATTTGTGTTTATAGATTTGGGCAGTGGCCCATGTGATTTTGGATTTACGGTTTTTGGGCTAAGACCCTAATGGCTATTTGAGTAAATGTTTTGATTACTGATTTTCGATGCATGCATACTTTTTAGTGAAGTGCATAATTTATCTTTATGAAATGTGTTTTTATGAATTTATTGATTTTTCGTCCACTCACAGTTCTGAATGGTTTTGATGCCCTTCAGGTTAATCACGGATGCGGGCTGTAGCAGAGACCGAGACATCACACTCCTCCACCGATCCTGGTGTGCTCTGGGAGCCCCGTATGGGCTGAGGTACGTATTATCTCTTGTCTGACACTTCGTGTCAGACGGGAGCATGATACATCCCATGTTAAGCCCGGGGGGATTGGGATCGGTCGTGTTAAACTGCCCCTCTGACAGAACCCATCCCAGTCCCCCCGGGGACTACGGTAGGATTTGCCCTACTCCCGTCTGACAATCATACTCAAACCGTAAATGCCCTTTATGGGTTCAAATATAAACATACGGAGTACACTACCACATTGAAAGGGATAAGTATCGATTATACATGACAGGACCCATCCCAAATCCCTCGGGATTAGCGTAGGACGTGCCTGCTACCGTCCCACACCTAGAGTTCCTCGGAACCCAACTGCTAATTACAGTACAATCCACAATCTGACTGTCTCCGCGGTCTTGACATCGTAAGGACGTCAATCCAATCCTACTGTAAGTTCAATTAGCGTAAGAATTAATGACGGATTAGCGAGACTAGTCGCGGATTAGACGAGGATTAGCAGACGTTCGGGCGAAATGACGATTTTTCCCCTGAAATAGGCGAATCATTGTGTAATGACCCGTCCCGAATATCAGGATTTAATATTAATTAATCATGATTTAGAATGACTAATCGGGGATTAGTTGAGTGAAATCGGACGAAACGTGCAAAATGACCGTTTTGCCCCTAGCGTGGGCAAAATGTTGACTTTTAGTTCGAGGGGTCAAATGGACTTTGACCGATGACTGGGACGTAGTTCGGGACGTCACGAGTTCATAGACAGGTGGCACGTTCGATTCCGACATTCGTAGAGAAAGTTATGATGTTCGGAAGTTGAGGGGCATTTTGGTAATTTGGCATATTAGGGGCCAAATGTTGACTTTTTGATCGGGAGGTCCGATGGGCGAGGGCCAAGGACCGTTACGTAGGTCTCGTCGATGCCGAAATCGGAGATTCGACGACGAAGTTATGGTCACGGAATCGGGCTCGATTAACCGAACGAACCGGGAATAAAATAATATTTTAGAATGAACAGTAGCCGGTGACTGGACACACTTGGATGAGTGACAAGTGTCACTCATCCCTTAAAATCAGGCACAAAACATGGATCCATGATTTTGGGGGAGACCAAATAATTATGTTTTATTATTTTTAATTAATTAATTATCCTCTAATTTCCATTATTTCTCTTCTGTTTTCCTACCCGTGTGCAAGCAAACACAGAGAATGAGAGAGTCTGAAATTCTCCACCATTTCCTTCCATTTCTGAACCAAAGTGTGAGTAATTGAGAGGGTGTTGAGATTTAATTAGCAAGGATTAACGAGGGACTGAGTGAGGGCTTGAATTTGGAATTTCGAATTTTCGAATTTTGAGGGGGGAAATTCGAATTGAAAACTTGGAGCCGTGTTGATCGAAATTGAGTTCATTTGTAGTCTTCTGGGATTACCACGACCTGTTTCATCGAAAGAACGAAGGCAATTGAGGTCCAATTGAGGTAGAACAGAAGCACTGTAGTCGCAGAGAGTTCGAGCTTGAGTCGTGGAGTTTGAGCCATGAATTGATTCAATTGAGTTGGGTAAAATGTTTACCTGAGTCCCTTGATGCTTCTGGTTGAATCAATTTAAGGAAATCGTGTGACGGTGAAGGTTTTCGATTGATGAACAATGGCCGGAGGTCCTTCGAATGATCGACTTTGATCGTAGGGTTTGAGGTATGGTTTTTGTACAATTAACGTTACAGAACTCTAATTAGACTTGATTCGAAACTGACTGAATGTTCAATTGATGGAAACAATGTCGAATTGGTAGGATTTGAACCGGGTCTGTTCGCGGGTTAAAGGACCCGTTTACCAGACAAACGGGTTGGGACGGTGACACTGTAGCTGGCGCGTGGGTTTCACGCGCAGCCACTCACGGCGGCGCGTGAGGGCGCGTCCGGCCTAGTCTCAAGGTGAGGTCAACATGACTTTTGATCCTCTCAGTGTAACGAACATTTTGACGTGGGTTTCGGGGAAATCGGATATTGTTTCGATAATGCTCCGCGTATCCGAAGTTTTGTATTACGTTAAAAATACGTATTTAAATCCCGGAAAAATTGGGGAAAATTATATGATGTATTTTGAGATGTTAGTAACCCTCTATAATGATTTTGGACATGAGTTGTGATTTCCAGATTTTGCGGAAAAATGTGCAGCTCGGAAACGGACCGTTTTGGACGGTGTGTGTGAGTGGACTTTGTTTTCTAACCGTGATGCATGCATATATGATTTAAATGCCTTATTATATGATTTTATATGCTTGGGCATGATTTGTGTTTCAATCCGGTAATTTCTCGGTTTTATGATTATTATATTATTATTTTTGGGCGATTTTCGAGAAATTACGAAATTTGGTAAAAATGATGTTTGGACTTGGTTTATGAGTCCGGGATTGAAATTGATTGAAAATAATGTTTGGACTCGGATTATTGAGTCATGGATTGAAAAATGATGTGGTGACTCGGGAATGAGTCGAGAGTCAATTTCGTGGATTTACGTGAAAATGGCAACGGAGGTTGCAACGCATGGATTTGCGTGATAATGATATTTTGGGCATGAGAACCCAAGTGAATAGTGATTTTGACTCGGAATTGGAGTCATTTGTGAAATTGTGAAATTAATGATTTATTGGGATTTTATGATTATTTTAATCAGACTTTCGGGCACGTTTTACGAGGAATGTGCAAATGATGTTTTGGGCTAGGCCCGGAGTCTAAATGATTTCTAAAATGATGTTTTGACTTGGTTGGTGAGTCAATGATGATTTTCGGATTATTCTATTGATTTAAATGTGATTTTAACGGTTTATGTGTAAAAGGTATTTTGGGCTTGAGACCCAGTTGAGAATGATCTTGACTTGGTATGAAGTCAAGATTTGATTGAAATGTTTTGGGATGTAATTCCCGGGATGGTTTTCATTGTGATTGTGATATTCCCAGACGGTCGGTGCTTGGGGGGATTACCCAGACGACCGGAGCTTGGGGGATGTGATTGTAGGATCGGGAGTTGATCCTATGGTAGTCAGCTTCAGGGATGAGACTGAGCCTGGATGTACCACTCGGAGGTGTCTGATCCTGGGGATGTGTTCGCCCAAAGGTGACTGAGCCCGAGGGGGTTAAGCCCAGAGGTCTCTGTTCCCGAGAGAGTGACTGGATATTGGCCTACGCGTAGTGCAGTACTTGTGAGTATTGCAGTTTGATTGATTTTGCTCTTGTGAGTAGTGCAGATGTGATTTGTGATATTTTATGCACTTGTGAGTAGTGCGGATTGATTGAATTGATATATTTCTTGTGCACTGGTGATTAGTGCTGATTGGTATTGATTGTGATGATGTACTGGTATTGAGTACGGGTTTTTTGTCTTTGTGGCCAGTGATTATGTTTTCATATGGTTTGGCCTGAGAGCCGGGATTTGATGTTTTATAACATGAACTGATTTGGTGAACATGAGTTTTATGGACCATGGGAAAATATGTTTTGATTTTATCGGTCACTCATGTTTTACGATATGCATGCAAGTTTGTGAAAACTGGAGGGTAAGATTGTATTTTGATAAATGTTTTTATAAGAGGTCATTTTTGTCCACTCACACCTTTTCTGTTTTGTGACCCTCCAGGCCGTGGTATGACGCTCGGGACTGATCGTGAGGCAGTGACAGCAGCAGAAATCCGCGCAAACATCCCTTGTCTGGCAAGTACTGAAGGGGAGTTTCGGACCTTTAGTTGACTTGTCAGACGGGAGCAGGACCGGGCACGGTTTTTGACGTCCAGTTGGGACGGGTCCTGTCACATTGACTTTTCGTTCAGGCGGTCAAATCGACTTTGGCCGATGACCGTGTCGTATTTCGTGACGTCACGAGTTCATAGACAGGTGGCACGCTCGATTCCGACGTCCGATGAGGAAGTTATGACGTTCGGAAGCCCAAGGGCATTTTGGTAATTTGGGTGAATAGGAGGTCAAAAGTTGACTTTTTGACCGGGGGGTCCGATGGCTGAGGGCCGAGCACCGTTACGTAGATCACGACGATACGAATCCGTAGACAGGCGGCACATCGATTTCAGACGTTCGACGACGAAGTTACGGTTCACGGAAGTTCTCGAGTACTATTCACGACGACACGTTTTACGAGACGAAAAGTGAAGTTCTGTTTTTAGTGGGGCCCAGATACTTGTCAGTGGACCAATGGATGAGTGACAAGTGTCACCCATCCACTGGCCCTTAGTTCCCATTCATGCATATCCCCTTCCATTTCATCGATCATTTTTCCCAACCCAAAACCCGATCACCATGCTCACTCCAATCCAAACCCTTGACCCTATGATCATGGATGAGAGGCAGAGAGTGAGCTGAGGACAGAGTGGATGATGATGGCCGGCCAGGACGGCGCCGTCGTGGACGGCGGCCATGGACTCGAACCAAACTACCCGGTTAGGCCCAAAACCTTTTTAATTTCGATTTTGTCATTATGGGCTATATTGGATGTTTAGGATAGGTTTAGTGGGTTGCTAGGAGGATTCTTGGACGGTTTCGAGGTTGGTTCACGACGGAGGAGGCCGTGGGAACGGCTGGGAAAAACAGGGTTGTGAGGTCCATGTTGGAACCATAGGTTTCAGTGGGTTTTAGATAGTTTTGTTAATTGGGATTGATAGAAAACATTAAAAGAGGAATTTTAGGATTGAAATGGGACAAAACGGACGAAAAATGAAGAGTGTAGGGGCCTGGACCGGTCACGCCGGTCCAGTTAGACCGGAATTGCAGAAAAAATCTGATCGGCCCGGTCGGACCGGTCGGCTGGAGGACAAGGATGACCCTGTGCAGTGGCGCGTGAGGCCCACGCGTAGGGCCATCTCGTGGTGCGTGATGACGCGTGGCAAGGAATTGGGGGATGGTTCCAACATACGAAATCATCTATTCGATGTAACGAACATTTTGGGACTGGTTTCGTGTCAATCGGACATCGTTTCGATATAGTTCGGGCTGTCCGAAGGTTTAGGTTCGAGTTTAAAAATAGTTAGAAATTCCAGAAAATTACGGGACTTTTGTGAGGGGTTATTTAAGTAGTTAGTAACCCTCAAAATTAATTTGGACAGGTTCGGGAATCCCGGAGGCGATGTTTGACCCGGGAGACGGTTATGGCACGCGTATCGAGGCGTGGCTTCGGACGGTCTGTGAGTGAACCCTTCTTTCGAAATTGATGCATGCATAAATGTTTTATAATTGTTTTAGAATATATTTTGTGATGCCATGAGTGCATTTGTTTGTGGTAGCCTAGGATTTACGTATTTGCACGTATTTCGAGATTTTTAGTTTCATACGATGCATATACGTTCTAGGTTTTCAACGAGAGTTTAATAAATGAATTTAGAATTTAGAAACATGAACTCGGGCGTGAGACAAAATTGATTTATGAACTCTCGAACTTGGAGTCCATTTGATTTGACGAGGAATCGGACCTAGGGTCCATTTGAGCTATACGATCGGACCGAGGGTCCATTTGGTTTACGATTCGAGTTTGAGGCCCAGTTAATGGTACTATCGGGCTTGATGCCCCGTTGATTGATGATATCGGGCCTGAGACCCATTGAGTTGAGATTTCGGGCTTAAGGCCCCGTTGGTTGTGAAATCGGACATGAGGTCCTGTTGGTTTATAGTTTCGGGCTTAGGGCCCAGTTAGTCGTGGTATCGGGCTTGAGGCCCTGTTGATTGCGAAATCGGGCTTGAGTCCCAGTTCGATTTGTGAAATGAGTATTCGGGCATGAGACCCAGTTGAACTGAGGATTTAGGCCGAGGCCTGTGAAAGTGATTTGAATCGGATTCGAGGAATCCTATTGAGATGAATCGGGTTTGAGATCCAATTGAAAAGTGATTTGAGAAAGAAAGAAAAGAGTATTTGAAAATGTGATTGAACCCTCCATGATTTATATGGTCTCCTCCAGCGTCGACCTGGAGAGTCATGAGCCACAGACCATAGTGGGTATCCCCAGAGGGATCCCGTTCCAGGAGTGGAGGTTACGTATGATGTGGTCCCGGACCAGATTCCGGAGAGATGTGTGGACTAGATCCAGAGAGAGAGCTCGGACTAGATCCAGTGATTGAGCCTCCCAGATGGAGATTCCTGGGAGAAGACTCGGAGTGAGACCCCGAGTAGTGTGCACACTAGTATAGAGATTGATATCGTGACTATATCGGGGATATGTTCCCTAGGGGTTGTGTGCCCCGAGTTGGTATCTTCTCGGAAGTGCCTCGGATGGGTTATACGTAGGTCGATACGTATGTGGTTTTATGAAAGGTGATTTGGGGCTGCGACCCCGTATACGAGTTTTGAGGGCGGAGACCCTATGTTTTATGATTAGAAAATGATTTGGGGATGGAGACCCCGTACGTGATGTGATTTGGGCTGAGTCCCTATTGATTTGACCTACGGGTTTTGAGTTGTGATTTCGGGTCGAGGACCCAAATGGATTTATGGTTCATGACGGTTTATAGGAACCGGCATGAACCTTTGAAAGGTGTTTGTGGGTCATGACGGTTTATGGGAACCGGGCATGAACCCTTGAATGATTTCAAAAATATGTTTAATGAATTGATTGATTTTATGAATGTTTTACTAAACGGTTTTTGGAATGCATGCATATGCTTTTATTGAAGGGCATAAATGTCTTGATACGAAAATGTTTTTAATAAATTATTATTGTGTCCACTCACGACTTCTAATGTTTTAATGCCCTTCAGGTTAATCGCGGATGCAGGCTGTAGCAGAGACGAGACATCACTCCCCTCCTCCTACGATCCTGACACGCTCTGATAGCCCCGGCGAGGGCAAAGATGAACTTTTCCCTAGTCTGACACTTCGTGTCAGAAGGGATCAGGCGGGTCCCACGTTAATCCCGGGGGATTTGGGACCGGTCCTGACATCCTGCAACCTCGCCTTAGTCCTCAGTCATCCTCTGTCTCAGCCTCAGTTTGGATCAAATGGAAGGAGAATGGTTTGGGTTGCACAGAGGAGAGAAAATGATGAGATCGGGTTGTGTTTGTGAAGGCAAGGGAAATGGTCGATGCATGAATACAATTTCCTTGGGCATTAGATGGGTGACACTTGTCACTCATCCATTGGGCCTCCTTAAAATATCTGGGCCCACTAACTGTCAAATGACAAACGTCTCGTAAAACGTGCACTAGTTCCCTTGAACTTTCATGAACCGTAACTTCTCCGTCGAACGTACAAATTCGACGTGCTGCCTGTCTACGGATTCGTATCATCCCGATCTACGTAACGGTCCTCGGCCCTCGGCCATCGGACCTCCCGATCAAAAAGTTAACTATTTGACTCCTTTAATCAAAATTACCAAAATTCCCATTAACTTCCGAACATCATAACTTCTTCCTCGAATGTCGGAATTGAACGTGCCACCTGTCTATGAACTTGTGACGTCCTAAAATACGTCACGGTCATCGGCCAAAGTCCATTTGACTGCTAGAACTTTTTACCCACTTTAAGGGCAAAATGGTCATTTTGCAACGTTCGTCCGATTTTGCCCAACTAATCACAGATTAACCTCACTAACCGTGATTAGTCACTAAACTAATCCTGGAATTCGTGACGGGTCGTTACATCTCGTCTCTGCTACAGCCGTATCCGCGATCAGCCTGAAAGGCATTCAAAACATAAAAGCTGTGAGTGGACAAAACAATTATTTTATAAAAACATTTCATAAAAGACCTTTATGCCCTTCATTAAAAACATATGCATGCATTCGAAAACCATTTCTAGGGTTCATGCCCGGTTCCCATAAACCGTCATGAACCATCAAACCATTTGGGCCTTGGCCCGAAATCCTTAAATCAATACCTAGTACCTCCGCCCAAACCAAAACACGTGGGAACTCGTCCCAAAACCATCTCATAAGGGTCTCAGCCCAAAATCAATACGTGAGGGTCTCAGCCCAACGCCATCTCAACGAAAACTCATCCACATATACATATATACATATATAACCCATCCTAGGCACTTCGGGAGAAGATGCCAACTCGGGGCACACAACCCCTAGGGAACACATCCCCGATATAGTCACGATGTCTTTATATATATAAGTATGCATACTACTCGAGGTCTCACTCCGAGTCTTCTCCCAGGAATTCTCCATCTAGGAGGCTCATCTTCGAACCTAGTCCGATCACCTCTCCGGAATCTGGTCCGGGACCACATCATAACGCCCACTCTTGGAACGGGATCCCTATGGGGATACCCATTCTGCTCTGTGGATTGTGACTCTCCAGGTCGACGTCTGGAGGAGACTAATCAATAATCTCATAAGGAGGGTATATACATACCAGTATACAAAACCATAAAAACGGGACTCACGCCCGATAACACAAAGCAAATGGACTTCTAGCCTAAACATAGGACTCAAAAGGGCCTCTAACCCGATTTCACAATAACTGGGCATCGAGCCCGATATCTCAGGGTCAGTCACGATCCTGATCATAGCGATGTGTGTACCATCAATCCAGAACCGCTCTCAATCTTGGTGTGTCTCCGTGAACACATCATTACCGCGACCATCTCGAGACCATGGTGCACACGTCTCCGATCGATTATCTAAACCATCAGCACTCCAAAGTCGAGCCTCCAGTGGCTGCTCGACAACGGGACGTGCCTCGTGACCTCTCTGGAAGGAACGCATCCCAATCCGGAGGCGAGCGTCACATCGTTCGTCGCCGTGCACATAGCACTCATCGCGACCACGACTCAGACCTACGGGTCGTCAATAGGGTCTCATGCCCGAGTCAAAACCAACTCCAAATGGGTCTCATGCCCGATTTTACCTCGAAGTGCGTGCCCATACTTAAAGACACACCAAAATGCACTCAAGGCATCCCAAAATACATATTAAAACATATATAAAACATTTATGCATGCATCGATTTCAGAAAGAAAGTCCACTCACAGATCGTCCGAGCTGCCGTCTCGATACGCGTGTAATATGGCTCTCCCGGGTCAATCGTCCTCACCGGGACTTCTAAACCTGTCCAAATCACTTTAGAGGGTTACTAACTACTTAATTAACCCCTCAACAAAGCCCCCTAATTTTGTGAGATTTTTAACTATTTTTAAACCCGCACCAAAACCTTCGGACAACCCGAACTATATCGAGACGATGTCCCATCAACTCGAAACCAGTCCCAAAATGTTCGTTACATCGAATAGATGATTTGACATATTGGAACCTTCCTCAAAATCTCCCCCACACGCGTGCACGCACCGCCTAAAGTGGCTGAGCGTGGGAGCCACGCGCCAGTGCTACAGTGCTACAGTGTCGTCCCTGTCCTCCAGCAGCCGGTCCGAACCGACCGGCCCGGTTCTCCCTGCAACTTAGACCGGCGTGACCGGTCCAGCTTTATACCCGGTCCAATTTTCATCCGTTTCTTCCCTAATCGATCCTATTCTTCATGTTTTGATCCTAGGAACCTAAACCTATGAACCAAAACCCTTAAAACCCTCAAAATCTGACTGGTCCAACATTTCCTCACGGTCCAATTTTTCTTGTTTTCTCCCAGGGCATCATAGTCGTCTAACACTTCCCAAAACCATCCTATTATAACCCTAACAACCTATTTAATTCATTAGATGTCAATGACGTGGCCCAATCAGAGGCTATCACGTGTCACTGACATGTCAGTGACGTGGACCAACCAGGCATTGACACGTGGCACCAGTCAGTCTGACATGTGTTAGACCTGACACTGTCAGATGACGTCAGCAGCGACGTTGACTTTGATCGTTAACTTGACGTCAGCGTTGACTTTTTGGTCAACGTTGATTGTGACTTTGACCTACGCGTGAGGGCACATGTGCATGATTTTTGAGGTGGGACCAGCACCATTTTAAAGGTTTTGACGATCCAAATCCAATTGTGGTAGTTTCGAGTCGATCAGAGATTGTTTGATAGGTTAGAATGAGGTTTAAAGCCTTGGGAAGCTTGTTCGGGACGTGTTTCCGGGTCGGCACTGTTCCTAGGTTTTAGATATGAGTTTATAGAGACCATTAGTGATCCTTAAATATGTTTTAGCCAGGTCAGAGAATATGATCTAGCTCATGACAGGTTTTAGGTGTTCGATTAAGCTGTAGGACAGTACTGTGAATGGGTTTTTGGTTTCTAAACTGAATGCATGCATAACTGTTTTCATTATAATATTATATGAGTGTGTGTGGATTACTTGGGGTCTTATTTATGGATTATTTATACATATTACATTGTTTTGGGCATGAGACCCGTCTGGATATTATACTGTTGATTTTGGGATTCATACAGGGATTTCATTGGTTCGTACTATTACACTGTATATATTGACCATACGGATTACTCTCTCCTCTAGATATTGGTACCATGGAATGGTCATGGCGCATTGCCTGCGAGGGGTCATCCTACGGAGCGACTGGACCGTAGAGTGACTAAGGAGCAGGATTGCTAGTATTAGAGGTCTGGGAAGTCAGATATCTGGGATGTTATACCCCGGACTGGGTTCGGGTATAGGACTCAGGATTGAGACCCCGGTAGCCTTAGAATAATGACCTTATTAGACGTCTGGGACGTAAGACATCTGGGATGTCAGGGTTAGGATATACGGTGCAATACTATTATTGTGGATGTATCTATGTTATACTCTGTGTGATTATATAATTTATGGTTCGAATATTATTATATATGTTTTGAGTCAAATGCATGCATGATTTGAAAACTTAGGGGTAAAACATTAATTTTACTATGTATTATAAATGGTTTTGAAATATTCTTTATTTTCAGCCCACTCACACTTTCATTGTTTTCTTGACCCCTCCAAGACGTGGCACATAAGTAGAGGCGGATCCCGAGGCTGAGGCATAGTTAATTGCTGTTGCGTACCTGATTACCCTTTTAGGGTAGGTCGAGCACCATTTTGGTAAACTAGTATTTATGCTCGTGTTATGTAGTGCTTTATCCCTTGTCTGACACTGTAGAACCCTAGTTCGGATTTATTTGTGTTTAAACCTTATATGTGGATCATTTAAACCTGTTAAGGGCATTTTGGTCTTTCTCTGGGGTTGTGTTAGACGGGAGCATGGCGTATCCCCGTGGGGTCCCATGGGGATCGGGATGGGTCTTGTCATTAGTGGCCATTTCCCCACTAAATCTAGGCTCCAAGATGGCAAAAATTTCAACCTTGTTCATCTTAATAATATCTTTAGCAGTGTTAGAGAAAACCTTGCTACCAGCACCACGAACATTCCAAGTCATAATCTTCTTAAGAGGATAAAGAGAAGAATATACCAAAAGAAGTACCTGATCAGATAGCAGTCGTAAGGGCATCCATGAAAGCGGATGCTGCACCAACAACTCCATATTGAACATCTATCATGGCTTTTTAGAGCATAGAAGTATCAAGGGTGAGAAAGGCCTTATGCTGACGGACATCCAACGGGGAAGAGGTGCCCGCCTCCAAGTGCTCAGCAAGATCAGCAGAGGCAGCCACATGATCCATAATCTCAAATTTTTTGGATAAGATAGGAGGATCATGCCCAAGGATGGTAGGGGAAACGTCAGTCGTAGGTTTATGAGCATTGAAAGAAAAGCTGCCCAAAGACCTTTCCAACAAATCCAAGCTCCGAACTTGTACACCATTGAAAAGAGGGGGAAAGCCTTGAGCTTATGTTTTCTTGGAAGAGGTTTGGCTTTAGGTGTGGGGTTTTTGGTCACCGTGGAAGTCGGAGTCTCCCCGGAAAGATCAGGAGTTCCATTACTTCATTAGAAATATCAGTAAGGGCCTTCATAGACTTGCCTTTGGTCTTCTTCTTACTAGCACTGGGAGCAAAGATATGCCCAGAATCAGTAGGGAAATCTCATTATTCCTAAGAACTTCATCCATATTACCATCATTAGCTGCAAATGCCCCAAAACGAGAGCCAGTCTCAACCTTACCGAGGGAGGAAATACTGGGCTTCCTATACAAGGAAGTAAATTATTCCCTTCGTGTTTCGAACTCGTAACAAATAAGAAAACTCGAGAATCATCAACTGAAAAGAATATCAATCAGAAATAATGCCATGAGATGGCAGAGCCCTCAAATGCGAAGGCGAGATGTTGAATGGGAGGTTTGAGTTCCTCAGTGACCAACCATGAACTAGTAGGTGGGATGACTTTCCATAGAGCGGTAGTTGGAATGGCTTTCCGTGGAATGGTGGTCGAGTACTATCCGTGAATCGATAAGTCAAGATGACTTTCCGTGAGCCAGCAGTTGATAATATCAACCCTTATGAAACTGAATGGTTAGAAATGAGGTTGATCTCCCATGAACCTCAACTGAAAGTCCAAGAATTGTTCAATCAGGATGAGGGCAACCTTTATGACACTAGATGGACAGAAAGAAGGTTTGCGCAGGAAATGAATCTTAACCCATCACAACCCATTCCAATCCCCCCGAGATTAACACGGGATATGTCGTGATCCTGTCTGACACGAAGTGTCAGACCAGGGAAAATTTGAACCTTTAGCCCGACCGGCTTCCAGAATATGCCAGGATCTGGTGGAGGAGTGTGATGTCTCGATATCTACTACAATCTACATCCGTAATCAACCTAAAGGGCATTGAAAAACAGAAAAGACTGTGAGTGGACGAAAAGTAATAGTTTGATAAAAACACATTTCATAAAAGACCTTTATGCCATTCACTAAAAAGCATGCATGCATAGGAAAACCATTTACCAAACCACATATGTTTAAATAACCATATTTAGGGTTTCAGCCCCAAGTTCCGTAAATTCACACGGGCCCCTGCCCAAAACTATTTACAGAAATCCATTTTCATAACAAACATATGTGGGATCTCAGTCCAAATCCATTTATCATCATAAAACACAATTTCGCAAATCCAAGAAATCATGTTTATCCATATATCATATAACCAATCTTGTCACGGTATCTAAAGCTACGCGCGTGCTACCTGGGGTCTCAAATCCCAAGTCTCCCCAAGGTCCACTCAAGTCAATGTCCGCAAATCATTGACCCTCCTTGGGGGTTATAATCCATAATAGCCTTCTTGAGAGTAAAGAACCCAACGGGGGCGACTCTACTCAATTAGAGCTCCGTGACTACTCTGGGGTCCACCCAGGCCAACGACCCTCCCTGGAGGAGACAACCCATAATATATAAGGATGGTATATGAAAAAATATTTGAAATCATTCTAAAAACCTTTCAAGGGTTCATGCCCAGTCCTCATAAACCGTTATGAACCGAAAATCTATTTATGGGTCCCTGACTCGAAATCACAATCGTAAACCATAACTGGGCCCTAATATCGAATTCATAAACCAACTGGGCCTCTGGCCAGATTCATAAACCAACTGGGCCTCGTGCCCGATTTCGTAAACTAAATGGGCCTCGTTCTCCACCCAACTGGGCTCCGAGCCCGATTCGTAAATAAACTGGGCCTTCGGCCCAATGCCTTGCTAAATCAAATGGACTTCAAGTTCGAAAGTTCGTAAATCAAATGGGTCTCGTGCCTGATTCATATATTTTCAAATCCGAGACCATTTCATTAAACCATTTCTAAAACCATAAGCACGTATAATCAGTGCAAAACCATAAACCTCGATTTACATGCAAATACGTAAATCGCCTGGAAATGCGTGAAAGCATATAAATCACTAACATCCAAAATATCATCATAGAATCACATATATAAACCATATAAAACATTTATGCATGCATCACAGTTTAGAAATCAAGGTCCATTCATAGACCGTCCTAAGTTGCCGTCTCGATATGCGTGTTATAAGCCTCCCCGAGCTATCATCAACACCGGGACTACTAAACCTTTCCAAATCAATGTAGAGGGTTATTAACCTCTCATTGAAGTCCAGTAATTTTCCTGAATTTTTAACTATTTTTAAACTCGATCCTAAACCTTCGAATATCCCGAACAATATCGAGACGGTGTCCGATCGCCACGAAACTAGTCCCAGAATATTCGTTACATCGATTAGATTAATTCACATGTTGAAGTCAACCCCAAATTACCCTCCACACGCAGCCCAAAGGGGCTGTGCGTGAAAACCACGCGCCTGCTATAGTGTCACCATCAACCTCGCGACAGACCGGGTTCATTGGCCTGAACCGGACCGGATTGGTTTGGACCGGTCCAGGGCTTGATTTCACTCATTTCGATCCATTTTTGTTCCATTTTGATTCCTAAAGGTTCCTAACAACAAACTCAATCGATCTAGCCATTAAAAACATGAAATACGGGATGAAATCGTACCTCCACGATTTGAACATCACGGCCCAAAAACCAGTCGCCGTCCAGGGCATCTGCACCATCCTCGACCTCCACTTCCAATCCAAACCTTCCCCTTAGATCACCAGAAAGCCAACCCAATCATTAAAATCGACCAACAACAGCTAAAACCCAAGTTCAAAAATTCAAACCAAAACTCACCTTCGCGGTTTTCGGTTCTCTTCCACCGTCCACGGCGGCCACGCCGTCACCGCTGCCCCCATCAGCCTCATGTCATTCTCAGTCTCTCACTAGCTCAGTCATTCTCACGGTTGCACACACAAACACAGATGAACATGGTGATGGGGTGATGTGTTTGTGTTCGGGTTTGGAGAAGAAGGAAAATCAAGATAATATCTAATGAAGATAATAGGAAGAGAGAAACGCAGCGGGAGGTAGAGATGAAGGGCTAGGATGAGAGGTGGGTGAGATTAATTATAAAACAATTAGGATAATAATATTTTAGGGTTTTAGATCCACTTTTTAGGGATAATGACCAATGGGATGAGTGACACTTGTTACTCATCCATGGCTCCCACTTAAATATCTGCCCAATCAGATATTGCCACATAATCCTTGCCTCGTAATGCATGCATAGTGTAATAGAACTTCCTGTGACCATAACTTTTCCGTCCGACGTCTGATTTCGACGTGCCGCTTGTCTACAAACTCGTATCAATTCGACCTACATAAAAATCCTCGGCCCTCGGTCATCGGACCTCCCGGGTTAAAAGTCAACATTTTACCCACGACTAGGGGTAAAACAGTCATTTTACACTGTCCGGCCGATTTCTCTCAACTAATCACCGATTAACCTCACTAATCCTTCACTAGTCACTAATCTAATCCTGAAATTCAGGACGGGTCGTTACATAACCATTATAACATTGATGGTGGAAAGATCAAAAAGACGGCTAGGTAGTTGTATAAATGCCTTGAAGGAGTGAGAAGAAAAGTTTCATCTTGACTTCCTAGGTAAAAAGAAGCAATTTTTGCCACAATGGTCAGCTGTTTTTAAACCATGAAACCTTGATTAAAGGTTTTCATAGGTTTATAAATCGATGAAGATCAATTTTCTGAGTTTTTATTGGTTTATTCGTTGTCCTTTGAGAAGCCAAGTCGTTCTCTATTTATAGGGGGTCGAAGGAGTTCTCAACTTGTTGAATTGGGACCCATGTTGGTCATTCCTTCCCATGTTTTCTGTTAGGATACTTCCCCCTTACCTCTGTTTTCTCCATACTCTATCAGCACCGCCTATGTCTTTCTTCCTCTCCACACTTGAGTTGTTCAGGTTCGGCCCAAGAGTCGTTTTTGGACCTTTAATTTTCGTGAGCCACGACTTGCGCCCAAAAGGAATTTTTTAAGGTATAAACATTACCCCTTGAATTTGAAATGTTTTTGTTATAAATTTTTTAAAATTTACACGATCACATTCTCACCTACAAGTCGCGTCCCCTTTTTAACCTAACTCGGGTTCTTTGGCGATTTCAATTCGTTTGCACTCCCTTCTTCTGAATAAGTAATCGCCATTCTCCTTCCGATTTCTCACACAACTTTCCATTTGCAAAGACTTTTTGAGGTACATGGCTCCTAAGAAGACCCCAAAAAGGAAGGCTTCTATCAACTCCTCTTCTTCCACTGATGCTGGCATTGTACCTTCCCCGAAGATGTCGTGGATATCTGGAGAAAACTTTGAGTACTACCGCTCACTCGCCCGAGACATTCTTGACGTCTGTGAAGCAGAGCACCACGTTGCCCACTTTCCTATTCTCCCTGCGGCGCCTATGAACATCATTACGTTTTGGGACCGTATTGTCATGGTAAGGTGCCTAACGAGGCTAACTCACTGTACGACGTCCTATCAGGGTTTCAATCTCTCCTCATCTATCAGCGACCTTCTTTCCATTAGAGCGACATGCATTTGGATGGGCTCACTTATTTCCTGCTAGAAACAAATCGAAAATTTTTGACCGTTTCCTGAAGTAGGCAGCGCGGATGAAAGAATTGTATCACGAAGAGGTCTTGCTGAATGGGGCTCTGCACCTAGTGATTTTATCTAATTTTCCCATCTTCCTTGATATAAACATGCTTAGTGCTACCATTTTTTTTAACGATATCACCAACACATTCGACTGTGGTTTTGGTCCCATGACTTATACCCTTCTCGACCTCGTCGTTCTTTTTGGTCTAAACCTCTCAGGTCAAATTGCTGATTTTACCGGTTTGTGTACTAACCCATATTCTTCTATCGTGGCGAATCCCGCGACAGTTAGAGCTATCCCCCAAATATGTTACACATTTTCTCTTTTTCTTGATGCATCCTACCCTTTTGACTCAGAGATGCGACTTAGACCTCGGTCTGATTTCAGAAATTTGGGGGTAACTAGTAACTATCTGGGGTCGGGTTATGAAAAGGTTCATTTCTTCCATTTCTGGTTGGACTAGTTTGTCTTCCCGAATTCCTTTAAAGGCATAAAACAAGAATGAGTCTATCTGGTCAAGGACTAGTCTTCCCGCAGGAGCGTGTTACTAGGTCAAATCATCCTCGCCCAAATGTACAATCTCTTACACACCATTGCTTGTTATCTGGGATAGAAGCAGCCCCTGAATGTTCCACTATGGATGGTTTAAATCTGGTTGAATTGGTCTTTCCCTCAGCTCCACCGCAAGATGCCCGAGTTTGTTAACGGGGTCGTTCCAGGGAACCAACTTATGCCCCAACTCCCAGTGCCTTGCTCTACTCAAGATTGTCTAATGTTCTTTTGTGGGTTGAAGCGGCGTCCCAAAGAGCATTGGGAAGCTAGTGTGAAGTGCTATTATCCTGTGTTTACATGAATGGTGGAAATCAGCAACTAAAATCGCAGAACCCTAGTGCTTCGAGGCTATTAAAGGGTGGAAACCGTCATTCCAAGACGCACTGTATTGCCCCAGAAATTCAAATAATGTAAATTTATAAAATAATATGTAAACTAACGTTTTTACCCTTGGAAAGGGCATGGTTAAAGTTGACTTTTTAATTGGAATACTTTTTGTACATTTTTCAAGGACCAATGTGTGGGTCTCGAAATGCGAAGTTCGTAGACAGATGGCACATCGAAAACGGAGCTCGGATGTGAAAGTTACGAGTCTGTGAAGTCAAGGGGTAAATTGGTAATTTATCATGTGAAAGGAAAAACGGTCAAGTGACGAGATTTGGCTGAGTCACTAGGATAATGACTCATGTCACCCGCCAGTGACACATGTTACCTCAAATTGAAGCTTAGTGGCTGAGGTTGCCACTGGTTAATTAACCCAATTAACCCTTCAACTGATTATCAATTCCCTGGGAAGAAAACAAAAAACAAAACAAAGGACTGTAAATTGATCTCATTCGATCCAACCAGCAACCATTCGACAAACCTTGAGAAAACTGGTGCAATTGAGAGAATTAGAGCAATAAAACAGAAGGACAAAAACGAGGGACCGATAGGATAATCGAAACCCATATGCGACAATTTGAAAAACTAGGTGAGAATTCGAAACCGAAGTTGTAAGCCTTGAGGATCAAAATTGAGGCTGGATTAAGCTTCCTGAGATCATTTCGAACCAATACATAACGAAACAAAGGAATTTGATGTCGTTTTGACCAAGAACGGAAGCTCCAATTTCTTCGAAAAATCGAGCTTGAGTTCGAGTGATTAGAGGTAAGGAAATGTTCAATTAGTTTTGTATTGATATTCATTATGATCCTAGGTTCCTTCCTATATGAATTAAATAGGGAAAATGATGGGGATTGGGTGAGATTGAGTTTGAAACCCATTCGAAGATCCATTGGGGATTGATAGATGAAGGCCCTGATTGATGTAACTAATGACACAGAACTTAAATTAAGATGGATTATATGGAATCCGGTGAAAGAATTGAAAGAATCAAGGTCGAGTTGAGGGAGAACGCACTGGGTTATGTCGTGGGTTCTCAGCCCGTTTATCAGATAAACGGGTGGAAGGGATGCACTGTAGCAGTTACTGTGCAGGCACGTGGCTTTCAAAGCCGCTTACGGTGGCGCGTGAGGGCGCGTGGGTGAGTTTCTGGGAAAGTGTTCAACATTTGTTTTGATGTTCTCAATGATAAGAACCTATTGGCACAGGTTTCGAGTTAATCAGACACGAATTCGGAGTACTTTTGAGTGTCTGAGGCGTATAATTTCCATTTAAATAATATTATTCAATTCCGACAATTAAAGAATTGTTATGTGGGGTTCTGTGATAGCCTAGTAACTTTAAAGTACTTTGTTTGACAGGTCGAAATAGTCCCAGAACCTCGGAAGAACGATCTACCCGGAATTGAATAATCTGGACGGTGTGTGAGTGGACCTTGTTTTCTAACCGTGATGCATGCATATATGTTTTAAATGCTTTATTATATGATTTGATGTGATTTGACATGATTGATGTGTCAATATGATGATTTATCGATTTTCTGGATTATTATATTATTTTGGGCACGATTTTCGAGAAAATAGTGAAATTGTTGTTTTGGACGAAGGCCTAGGATTTGAGATTGGTTTTGACTCGGATTATGAGTCAGGGATTGATTTGATGGAATTACGCAATGTTTTTTGGATATATTTTATGTGAAAATGGCAACTCAGGTTATGATTGCACGAATTTGCGTGAAAATGTTATTTTGGGCTTGAGACCCAATGGAGTTGTGATTTTGATTGGATTTGTATTTACATGTGATTACATGATGATATTTATGGTTTTCGGATTTATGAAATTAATCGGAACTCTGGTTTTACGGGTTTTGAGGAAACTATATTTTCGGGCTGAGACCTTGTGTTGATAATGGTTTTGGGTTTTAAATGCAATTATTTTCACTAGTTTTTATGGCGGTTATTAGTTACGGATATATTAGGGCTTCCGGTTGGAATATGTTTTCCTGGAATGAACCCTAGAGATAACGCTCGCCTCCGGGATAGGATGTGTTCACCCGGAGAGGTCACGTAGCACGGTCTATTGTCGTGCAGCCGAGGGAGGTTCGATTCAGGTGTGCTGGTATTATGTGGAGATCGATCAGTGATGTGTTCACGACGATCTGGAACGTCGGCTAGTGATGTGTTCACGGCGACGTGCTCGGATTTGAGCGGTCCTTGAGCTTATTTGATTTGCACGTGTAGCATGGATAACGTGACTAATGAGATAAGATCTGAAAATGATTCCTGAGGTCTTATTGATATTTGAGATTTATGTTTGTGCCCTGATACTTTTACTCATATTTTAACATATGCATGCATAATTGCAAAACTAGAGGGTAAGATTGATTTTCCTCAAAGGGATTTATAAATGTTTATTTTTGTCCACTCACACCTTTGATGTTTTACTGACCCTCCAAGCCAGTGCATAGGTATCAGGGCTGACATCGAGGCAGAGGAATAAGTAGACCGTTGCGCACTCATACACCTTACAGAGTAGGATTTTGATCCCTATCTGTAACATTACCTATGCTCTGTAATACTGTTGACTAGTCAAACTTGTGATGTCAACGATCACGTAAAGTTAACTATCCTTTGTCTGACAATGTTTGTCGTTTGTTATGCTACACTATTATATATGTAAGGTTACTTTTGGCACTTTAGAGTTATTTTCAGACGGGAGCAGGGTCCTTCAAGAATATCGAAGGATAATCGGGATGGGTCCTGTCACGCACGCTGGTTTCAAGGGTTATCAGCCTAACTTCTGGGCGCGCCAACTTGGATTTTGACAAGCAACCCCCATTTCCCATATTAGAAGAAGGAACATAGGGACATCATGTAAGTTCTGGAAATTTACAAATGATGATGCGTTGAACCTTCGTCAGTCTTTCTTCAAAGAAAAAATCCAATATCTGCTTGATATTGAGCTAGTCTATGATTGTACTCAGGCCTTCCTATGTTGGTGGGCATCATACTTTGATAGGACCTTCGGAGCGGTGTCGGAAGAAGTTGTTTCGTGGTAATTTCAATCCTTCAAGACCTATATAGAAACTTCTCTCAATTTGGCCACGACCCTTATTGGGGTTGTTCAACAACATAATGTTGATTCCCCTCTCGTTGGTAAGTTACTTCTCCTTTATAGTATCGAAGAACACATGCTTCTCTTGTCTTCTCATGTTCTTTATACTACAGTAAGTTTTGATGATGTTGACCTGTTAGTGGAAAGGGTGGACAATCCATTGGTCCTCATCAGCCCTTCGAATGAAGATTTCATCACATAGAGACCCATTAACCCTTAGGAAATAGAGACGGCTCTCGCTTCTCCATGTTCTTATGGAAAGACTGATTTCTTGACATTTACAAATGACAATGTATTCCTTGTGCTCCTTTGTTTGTAAGTTCTCTTTGTCGCGGGTACGTCCTCTCGCAAAGGAAAAGAGATATGATCCTCATTTCCGCTGGCAACAGTTGTACCAATTTATCCCTTCGTGTTTCGGCCCAAGAACCTTTCTTCTGATCAATACGATTTTGAGGCAGTCGAACAAGAATTCTCATGCGTTGTTCTTTTCTATGCCTTTTTCAAAGACTTAAATATTCTTTTTCTAGCGTTTCCAAAATCAATAAGCTTTTTTTTCCATGGTATTCTAGTTGGTGAAGTTGTCATTTTCGGTTGTTAAAATGGTTAGTGGTCTCATGTTCTCTCGCATCGAAATCAAAATAGTCGGATCGATGCTCAAAGATAGTATCCCGACTTGGAAAGTCAGAAACCACGTTCGAATGGTATATCTCGAAAACCAATTACTTACTTAAGAAAATCTGGTTGGTGTAATTGAAATGAATATGGAAGTACAAATACGAGAATGTAAAGGCACTTGGATTTAAATAACAACTAAAATTATAAGTACAAGGAAGTAAATTATTCCCTTCGTATTTCGAACTCGTAACAAATAAGAAAACTCGCAAATCATTAACTGAAAAGAATATCAATCGAAAATCATTCCATGAGACGGCAGAGCCCTCAAATGCGATGGCAAGACGTCCAAGGGGAGGTTTGAGTTCCTCAGTGACTAACCATGAATTGGCAATCCGGATAACTTTCCGTAGAGCCATAGTCGGGATGGTTATCCGTGGACCAGTGACCGAGTACTATCTGTGAACCAGTAAGTCGGGATGACTTTTTCGTGAGTTAGAAATTGATAGTATCAACCAATATGACACTCAATGGTCAGAAAGAAGGTTGAACTCTCACGAACCTCAAACGAAAGTCCAAGAAATGGTTAGTCGGGATGTGGGCAACTTTTCTGACACTGATGGTCAGAAAGAAGGTTGTGTAGGAAATGAAGGTTAACCATTATGACATTACTGTTGGAGCGATCAGAAAGACAGTTAGGCAGTTGCATAAATGCCTCGAAAGGGTGAGAAGAAAAACTGCATCTTGATTTCCTAGGTCGAAAGAAGCATTTTTTGCCACAAGGGCCATATGTTTTTAAACCATGAAACCTTGGTTAAAGGTGTTCATAGGTTCAGAAATTGGTGGAGATCATTTTGCTGAGTTTTGATTGGTTGATTCATTGTCCTTTGAGATGCCAAGTCATTCTCTATTTATAGGCAGTCGAGGGAGTTCTCAACTTGTTGAATTGGGACCCATGCGAGTCCTACCTTCCCGTTTTTCTATTAGGATACTTCTCCCTTCCTTTTTTTTTCTCCATTACTCTGTCAGCACCACCCATGTCTTTCTTCCTCTCCGCATTGGAGTCGTTCGAGGCTTGGGCCAAGAGTCGTTTTTTGGCCTTTAATTTCCGTGAGCCGCGACTTGGGTCCAGATGGGATTTTTTTGGGTGTAAACCCATAGACTACACCACATATAAAATATAAGCATAAAACTTAACTTGAATTAAAATAGACTTTGGTTTAAAACAATAATTTAAAGCTCATCCGACGCTAAATTAAACAAAGCCCCAACCTAAAAGCTAGATAACACTAACCCAAAATAGGCCAAAGGAAGAACCCAGTAACCAAAGCCCAACCCAAGACCTAGATATCCCATAAAGCAGAAAAAAATGACAAGGTCACCATCAGCTGCACCAATAAACCGAAGCACATACCCAACTCGCACCCAAATCTCAGTCGCGGACACCACCAGAGCCTCCGTCATGGCCATAGTCGCATCATCAATCAACACCGCAGTCCAAAGCATCAACCGTCGCACACTCGGATTAGGCGGATTTGAGGAAAGAGTCTATCGAATCACATACATATGTCCCCAAATAACAAGGAAGCTTCGCCACAGCCGCAATAATGTTCATGCAAACATCATCGCAGCTGCATCATTGCAACGCTCACCCTCGCTGCAGCTACAACACCACTAGCTCCCAAGTGTTGCCATAGTCGTAGCAACCTTTTTCTCTATCGCCATCGCAGTCAGGCACCGCCAATAGCGTAGTGTCGCCGCATACAATGCAACTGAGCAACAAGCCCATGAGCGACCAACCGTCGTCGTAGTTTGATCTCACCGTCGTCAAATCCCACATATAGATTAAGGCTTTCATCATAACCAACCCAACACCGAACTCACAGCACGAGACCAACGTCGAGTCGACTAGATGAGCCATCGATGTGGCAAGCTAGCCCCCGCACCCAAAACAACGCACCACCAACCACCGTCATCGTAGCACCGAAGAACTAGTCCATAGCAAGATCGGTCGGGTAATGGAAAGGAAAGGAAGAGGAGAATAAGAAAAAAATAAGGAAAATGAGAGCTTTTTTGGTGTTTTCAGAGAGAAGGGGGATGTTTTCGTTTTAGAGAGATAAGTTTTTTTAAATGGAAATAAAGAAAAAGAATAATCAAAACAAACTTTGATTCAAAACAATAATTTATAAGTCCAAATCAGATACATCACTCAAGTTCTTTTCATAGTTAGTAAATTCGAGTAGGAAATAGTAATATATATTAAAATCTTTGTACAACAAATTTCGACCTACTGATGTTTATCTTCTTTTGTAAGTGCGTGATTATTTTATGGGCAATTAACTCATAGATCCTTATTAACATATAAGTTTATTCAAAAGTTTGCATATAGAAAAATTAAACTCATAGGTCCTTTGACTAGTTAAAAGACTATACAATTTAAAATAAACAATAGTTTTTATATAAATTACAACTAATGTCATCCAATTGTAAACTAATCTAATAACAATCTAAAAAGCACTTACCAAAATTTATCATGATTTCAACATTACTTTTTATTTTCATTTTTGTATTAAAGATTATATTGAGGATTATGAAAACATTACTCATATTTATAATTTTTTTTCACTTGCTCATTTTAAAAGTAATACGAGTATCTATAATGTAAATTAAGATAATTAAAAGTAATACGATTTTCCACCACCTTCTCAATTGCAGCCATTCTCTGCCCCCCCCCCCCCCCCCCCAAATCCTCGCGACCTCGGTACAAAAATTAAAGAATTAAACCCTATGTCGTACGATTTTCCACCACCATCTCAATTGCCGCCCTCCCCCCATACCACCCCTTCCCCCCTCTCTAAAAAAAAAATTATACCCTACTGTTAAACCCCTAGACTGTTGAAGCGTTAAATGTTCCAACTGTCGATTACTTGTTGCCCAACCGTTGAATGATGCGTGTCCTTCCTCGTAACCTGTCAACTTAAAAAGGATCGCGGGTTCTCCGTTAGTACGGGCACCGGTGTGGTGCCAGCCTAAGGTTCTCCGACGGTCAAGTCAGTTACTTTGTTCGTAAGAGGAAATAGTAAACGGTAAGTTTGGTAGAGTAATTGTGAATAGTAAATATTAGTTTCCTTTATTGGGAAATGTGTACCCCTTATGTATGGGTAGGTGGGATGTTCAATTCCCAAAGTTCCGATGTGGGACTAACTCTTCGATTTACGTGCTGACACATGTTACGTAGATCGATGGTGGATAGACTTCCACGTCGCACCCCGCATTGGGCCTGGGGTTAGGGCTTGTGTAAGTTCGGTAGTTTTGGGCCTGGGACGGAATCTGAGCTTTAAGTATACGGCCCAGTGGGTCTGGTCAGATATGGTGTCAACACCACTCCCTCCCCCCACACCACCCCCTCCCCCCTCTCTAAAAAAAAATTATACCCTACTGTTAAACACCTAGACAATACAGACTTTATTTTTTATTTCATAGAAAAAATTCAATTGTAACTATATACAATATATATATAGTAGGGATGGTCAAATAGGTTTTTTTGAGGGTGTGGGTAAACCCCTACCCTACATGGGTACAAATGGGTTTTATACCCATTCAAACTCATCCTCAATTTTTTAGGGTTTACCCAAACCCTACCCATTGTGTAATGGGTACCCATGATATTTTATATTTATTTTCTCCTTTCAATTTTTTTTTCCTTGTGTTTCATTTTGTTTTAACTTCTAATTTTTTTTATACCTTTCAATTTATTTTGCTTTTCTTTTTTCTTTTTTCTTTTACTTTTTAAATTATTTTTTTTACTTTCATTTGTCTTCAACTTTTTATTTAACTTCTAATATTTTTTTTCTTTTAATTTTGTTTGCTTTTTTTTTTTTTGCTTTTCATTTTCTTCAAATCCTCTCAATTTCTATTAGAGTTTTTGTTACAATCCGTCTTAAAATTTAAAGTGAGAATTAGTAAATGACCAATTTACCCTTCTATCTGTAATTATCAAAATTTGTCGAGTTGACCAAAACTAGTGAATGAGTTATTTGAGAATTTGACTCCGAAAACTTTCCAATTAAATGAAGAATGAGTAATAAATGTCGAAATGGAATTCAAAACTTAAAAAAAAAAAAAACTCATTAAAAATTTTATTATAAACAATTTTTAAGAATTTATAAAACTCCCTTTAAATTATTTCATGGTTGTGAAATCTTAAAAAATTTATAGTTTACTTTGATTTTTGTTAAATCATTTAAAATGAATTATTTAAGTTCTTAAAAAAAATTGATGTTAATATAAATTCGTAACATTTTTGTGTATAATTTTTTTGATGAAAGATGAAATAACTGATATTTAATTGAAATAAAGTAATTTTAAATAATAATACCTAATAAATAAAATAATAGTAAGAATATAAAGAAAAAAAAATTAGTAAAGGGAAGAAAGTGTTAAAAATTCATAGATAATTTGAAGAATGAATAAAAAATATACTTTAAATTTAATGGGTATTAAATACCCTCAATACCCATGGGTAAACCCTTATCCTACCCATTAAATGATGGATAAATTTTTACTCATCTAATTTCTACCCATTTCAACAATACTCATGGGTACCCATACCCATGGATAATTATGGTCATCCCTAATATATAGTATACATATAATATTTATTATATGCATAATATAATAAAGGGCCCAAAAAGCCAAAGAAATCAAACATTAAGGGGCACATGGGATAAAGAGGACAAAAAAAGACAATTTTATTTTTAATTGTTTAAAAAAATTATCAATAACTCACTCATTCCCTTTATTGAGATACAAAAGGGTATGTGTGAAATTTATTATTTACAAATTTTGTTTAGGGACTTTTGAATAAAAAAAAAAGTTTGACATAAGGTCTTATTTTATTTAATATACAAGTATTAAAGGTTTTAAATAAAAGTAAAAGTTGTTAAAGGTGTAACAATGATTTACTTTTATTTATATGTGAAATTTTTAACGAATAGTAACCGACTTATTATATACATCAAACATATTTTTTTGGTAAAATTTTGGCATGTAAATATGATTCTTTCACATAAAAAAAAACACCTAAAAAAAAGAGTTGTAACATGGTTAAAACATGTTACCAGACCTTATCCCTATAGTAGATGTTGTCATGTCGACATGCTGGTCATTATAGAAGACAGATATACATATGTGAGTGAGATTCTAAAATTATTTTAGAGAGAGTAATGGATGGGGTTGCAGACCCTACCCATAGATAGTTACAGATGAGTCCTTTTCAAATTTCAACAGAATATTAATAGCTATCAGCCATTAGCCAACGACGAATAATATGTCCATATTTCTAATTCAAGAAAATTCGGCCTTCAGGACGACCCATGGGGTAAATCGTTTGCCTGGGTTTCATTCAGAGTCACACACATACATCTTCATCTCCACATCACCTTTATGCAATATGCTTTTCTCATTATATCAGGCTTGTTAGGGTATGTTAAAATCTAAACCCAATTCTAATCCAAGCCCTATATTTTCTAGTCATTTTACTGTTTTGTGAAAGGTCTTGCCTTAACCGGTAGTTGAGCTTCTTCATTCAAATGGCGGTCGCTTTCCTTTAGTTTTCATGAGTGACTTATGAATTATGAGTCATGACTAGCTACTTATCCATTTGGCCGGAGACAAAATTTCATAGAGATTCGTTTATGAAATAATCATGAGAAGTAATCATGTCCTCTTTGTTATCACATCTAACTGATTAGTGATTATTCATCATTTTCAAAATAAGGGCAAGTCCGACTGAATCACTTCATTTCGGTGGGCAACTAAGTTATATATGGACACGTGTCAATACCTCAACACGAGATATTATTTTCATATCAAGGAAATGAAGCGATTCTCTTCCTTTAATGTAAATAGAGAGTTCCCCCTATCCTTAAAAGTAATTTTCCTATTTTACAATTATATTAGTGAAATTTTCAATCAATTAGTATTGTTGCAATTTACTTTAGCTTTAGAAACACACATCTAGGGATGAGCATAAATCCGTTGAAACCATTAATTGAACCGCTTCTAACGGCGCGTTATTTATCGGACTGGTAAGAAATATATTGTAAGACCCGTGTCCTGGAGGGAACGGTGAACAATCCCACATTCCTGCGAGGGGGGAATGGTCTGGGAAGGGAATGGTGGTGTGCCTTAAAGGTGTAGGCACACACCTTTCTAGCATGAGGCCTTTAGGGAGCTCAGTGGTTTTGGGGGGGATTGGAACCCCAAAGTTAAGCGAATTGAGGCTGGTGCAATTCCAGATGGGTGACCCCCTGGGAAGTTGCACCGTGAGCTCCCGAAAACAAAACCGTGAGGGCAAGGGCAAGGAGGCCCAAAGCGGATAATATCGTGCTAGATGAATCGGGACCTGACAGAAGAGGGTCGGGTCCTGACAATTTGATATCAAAGCCAGACCCCGACCGGGAAGTGTGTCAGCGAGGACGCTGGGCCTTAAGGGGGGTGGATTGTAAGACCCGTGTCCGGGAGGGAACGGTGAACAATCCCACATTCCTGCGAGGGGGGAATGGTCTGGGAAGGGAATGGTAGTGTGCCTTAAAGGTGTAGGCACACACCTTTCTAGCATGAGGCCTTTTGGGAGCTCAGTGGCTTTGGGGGGGATTGGAACTCCAAAGTTAAGCGAGTTGAGGCTGGTGCAATTCCAGATGGGTGGCCCCCTGGGAAGTTGCACCGTGAGCTCCCAAAAACAAAACCGTGAGGGCAAGGGCAAGGAGGCCCAAATCGGACAATATCGTGCTAGATGAATCGGGACCTGACAGAAGAGGGTCGGGTCCTGACATATATTAATTTTTATTAATTTTTAAAATTTACCATATACCCTTCCATACATAAGTACACCCTAGTTGTTGTGTTTTATTGGTTTCATTTATAATGTCGTTGTATTTTCTATTTTTTGGTTGGAATGTTCGAAGCAAATTTGGTAAATGTTGTTATGTTTGTTGGTTTTAAATACCCCAAGTGTTATTGTGTTTTGTTGATTTCATTGTTGACATTGTTGTGTCTTTTATATTTTGGTTGGAATGTTTGAAGAAAATTCTATTGGAATGTTTCAAAGTTTTATTCTAAATATTGTGAATGTTTGAATTAAGAAACCTTTAAATGTTTGGTTGGGAATGTGACAGTGAATCTGTATAGTCTACATATACTAAATTTTTATTATGCATAAATTTTTCGTATCGATCCAAAGCGAACAATTAGTAACTATTTGATTTGAAACTGTTCTATTTCTAAATTTTTTAAAATCAAAACTGTATCGAATCATTAAGATTTTAAAACTTTGGATTTCAATATTGTCAATATCCGTATTGAACTGCACCATGCCAACCCCTACATACATCTATTACAATATAGGAAAAACTACATAAAAATACTCAAATTATAGGGTCGATTTCAAATTCATACCCCAATTATAAAAATTGAATTTCTAATCCCCAAATTATATGACCATTAATAAATCAGTACCTCCGTTAGATTTTCCATCCAAATTTCTATTAAAAGTACACGTAACAAATAAATTGTTCAGTTAGCTTGTGAGGTGGCCAAACTCAAAAGGGCATTTTTGTCATCATCTTCCTTTCTTCATCCTCCCCAATTCGTCATCTTCATTAGGAAAAAAAAATTCATCATCTTCATCAATTATTCATCTCAAAACCCAAAACAAAAAAACCATTCATCTCACAATACAAACAAATTTATAGAAATAAATATCCCAAAAATAAATTTCTAGAAGAAAAAAAAAAAGCCCACATCTTCTTCTCACCTTGGTACAAAACTCATAAATAAATTGTAGAAAAGAAAACCCAAGTTTCTTGATTAGAAAAAAAAAAAAACCAGGTCTCATAAATTTCTTCGCCTTCAATAAGAAGCAAACATTGCTCTTCCCAGCACTGCAACATAAAAGTTGGCTTGGATTTTGAGCTCGAGCTTGGAAATTTCGCAGAGGAGGGAATCGCGGTCACGGGCCCATAGTTTCTCTTCCCGTAGCTACCAGTGCTCCTTGCGCAGCCATCGGGACTCTTAGAGGTCACCATGGGAGTAGGTAGTAGAACTGGAAGGGTCTGATGAAAAGCAAATGTTGTGGGTTTTTAAAGATCTGAAGGAGAATGAGGTTGGAGAGTGCGAGTATTGGTGACATAATTTAGGGAGAAGAAGAATCTAACGACCCGTTTTGGGAATCGAGATTAGATTAGTATTTAATGATGGATTAGTGACGTTCATCAGTGATTAGTTGGATAATTTCGGACGAACGGTGCAAACTGATGATTTTGCCCCTAGAATTGGGCAAACAGTTGACTTTTTGTTCGGGTGATCAAATGGACTTTGATCGATAACCGTGACATAGTTCGGGACGTCACGAGTTCATAGATAGGTGGCACGTCCGATTCCGACATTCGATGGAAACGTTATGACGTTCGGAAGTTCAAAGGCAATTCAGTAATTTGGTTAAAAAGGGGCAATTGCTGACTTTTAAAACGACATGGATTTTTCACATACTTCGAGGACCGTTAGGTAGAGCTCGAGTCCCTGAGTACAACAACAGGCGGCACGAGTCAATTGAAGTTTGGACGACCAAGTTACGGGTCTAGGAACATGAGGGGTAAGATGGTAATTTTGTAAGGCAGAGGTATTATGGTCATTTGTTGTATTGGGAATTGTGCCCAGAAGGATTGGTGACACTTGGTTGCGCCAGGAAGGTTTGGCCACAAGAAGTTGGGCACATGGCCCCCTCTGGAAGGTCGTGGAACTCTCTCACCGCCTATAAGCAATTTAAACATGCACGGCTTGGTTCAAAGGGAAAACATAGTATACAAGTGTGTCGTGACCTCCCGCTACGATTAACCCATTTGCTTCTCACCGTTTGCCTTAGAAGTCTGAATGAAAAAGAGAGGAAACAGCGTGATGGTGTGGTGGTGCCACCGTGAACAACCGCCGTGGACGGTGGTTTTCCAATCGGGAGAAACAGAGGGCAGGATATGTTTTGACCCTGAATTCCAATCTCCTCGCTTTCCATCTTTTGCCTATGGTTTGTACATTAAAAAGAGAGGGGAAGTCGAGAGGAAGGTGGTGGTATCCACGGAAGAGCTCACGATGGATGGTAAGGTCCTATTCTCGAATTAAGTATAGTTTGAAATCACTTATGGCAAATGAAGAATTGTTGATTATCTAGAGGTTGTGACGATTTAAAAATGTTTCTAGGGACTCCAGAAGATGTTTGGGATCAAAACCAAAAAGAACGGTGGCCGGGATACGATGAACACGACGGAGGAAAAGGCCGGTTTATCGATCGACTTTAGGAGGTACAATGGAACGGTTAACTTGCTGTGTTTTGGTACTAAAGTGACTGTAAACATTTAGACAAAGCTAGGGGATTAATTAGAAGTGAAAACGGACTGAAAACGAAGAAGGATTGGGGTTGAACCGCCCACGCCAGTTCGGGTTGGACCGGTCTGAATTGGACCTGTCTGGACCAGTTTTACAGAGGTTGAAGATGAACAGTGTCTGGCGCGTGAGGCCCACGTGCAGCCACTTCAGGCGGCACGTGTGGACGCGTGGCACGCCTTTTGAGGTTGGTTCCAACATGACTTTTAAAGTATTCGATGTAACGAACATTTTAGCACTGGTTTCGAGTTGATCGGACATTGTCTCGATAGGTTTCGGGATGTCTGAAGGTTTTAGGGCTCAGTTAAAAATAGTTTAAAATTCGGGAAAATTACGGGGCTTTAGTATAAGCTTTATGAAGTAGTTAGTGACCATATTATGGGATTTGGACAGGTTCGGGAAGGCCGGTGATAGCAGATTAACCGGAAACAGTATAAGTGCGTGCGCACGCGCGTATCGAGGCAGCAGCGTAACTGTCTGTGAGTGGACTTTGCTGTCTAACTCTTGATGCATGCATATATGTTTTATATACGTGATTCTATGGTTTGATTTATGATCTTGATGGTTTACGGTTCTGCACGGTTTCCGAGATATTTACGTAACTGCACATTTTACGAGATTTCGATTTCTATTGTGATTTGATCATGATTTTAATGATTCGATTTCGGGATTTGAAATATGATTTGATTTCAAAAATTTGAAAGAGATTTCGGAAAAATGATTTCGGGCTTGGAGCCCTGTTCATGAGATTTTGATAAACGAGCTTTCAGTTTTGAAACTGGATTTCAGAAATGAGATTTCGGATTTGGTTTTGAGACTTGGAAGGGAAAGTCTGGATTTGGGTTCGAGATGATGGTTCCGGATGCTAGCTTATGGAATCATTGTTGCGAATTCGGAGAAGGATTTTCTATGGTTTTCACTGTTGATTGAAAAATGGTTTTGGGTTTAAAGACCCGGAAAAGAAAAGAAAACCGCTGGATCTGATTTTGAGTTTAAAGACTCGGTTGATTGACAGGGGGAGGGCCCTGGATTGATATGTTTTGAGTTTAAAGACTCGGTATATGTTTTGAGTTTAAAGACTCGGTTATGATACCCCCCGAGGCCTGTTGATTGTGTTTTGAGTTTAAAGACTCGTTGATATCCCGGGAAGGCCTGATTTTTGCACATGATTTTGAGTTTAAAGACTTGGGCGCAGTTGAGATCCAGCAAACTCGCATAATTGATATTTTCACTGGTTTTTCACTGGTTTTCAGAAGTTTTTGGCAGTGGCCTGGATGATTTGGATTTGATGAGTTTTGGGACTGAGTTCCCGTGCTTTGAGATTGAATTATGGTTTTGGACTGAGGCCCTGGATTTGAATGATGGATTTGACTCGGGTTTCAATGTTGGTTTTCATTGATGGTTTTTGATATGAAATGGTTTCACAACATGAATTGATATGCATGCATTGGTTTTTGTGTGGAGGGTAAAAACGTAATTTCTTCTGAACTGTTTTCTAAACTTATTACTTATTTTTTTCCACTCACAGTCTTTTCATGTTTTCGATTCCCTCCAGGTTGTTGCGGTGCGGGATGTTGGTCGAGAGTGACGGAGACATCACACACGCGATCCACAGTAGAGTCTGCGCGCTCTGGGAAGTCCGGTGCGGTTGAAAGGTTCGTTTTGGAGATCCCTTGTCCGACTTACGTGTCACATGGAGGTTGGACATCGGTTTAGCCTTTGTGTCATGCGTAAGTTAGACGGGAGCAGGACTTAGCCCTTAATCCCGGGGGATTGGGGGTGGGTCCTGTCAAAGAAGATAAGGTGGATGAAGAAAGAGATAGAGAGAACTTCTAGACATCTCACAACTTGCCTTAGGAGAAGAAACTCATAAGCTAAAGTTGAAAAAGATGATAAGCGTTCAGCGTGAGTCAAAGAAACTGAAAATGGAATAATGATGATAAGATCCACCAGGTGGAGATCTGCTAGCTCCAATGGTGAGGTAGCATTTCCATCCTCAATCAACAATGTGTAACTTTGCAAAGGTGAAGAAGATCCACCAGATGCCCTGACAACTGCATTTTTTTCCGGCGGACCTATTTTTGCTGGTGCATGTTGCCCTGTTATAGGTTTATGGATCCGGGTTTTGTGGAACTAAAATGCTTAGGGGTTTGGGTTTTGTAGGGATTGAGTTTATAGATATGGTTTCAATAATTTATGGGGTGTAGGGATTGGGGAAAAAGAATGATGACTGGGTTTTGATGCAACTAGGATGATGATTGATAATTGAGGAAATGATGAATTGGAGAAGATGAAGAAAGAAAGAGGATGATAAATTAGGATAATTTAATATTACAACGACGAATGTCCTTTTAATTTTGGCCACTTCACAAGTTGATTGGGCATATATTTGCCATTTATACTTTTAACAGAAATTTAGATGAAAAACCTAATAGAAATACTGATTTGTTAATGGTCATATATATTAGGTACTTAAAATTCAATTTTTATTTTTGGGATACCAATTTGAAATCACCCTATAATTTAAATATTTTTATATATCATAATTGACAATAGAGTAAGCGCATATAAAATTTCACAATTGAGCTCACTACGACATATCATAACTGTCAAAAGAGAAAATGGATATAAAGTTACTGTACGAATGAATGTAGAACTAACCCTGTTAATCGGTTTTTCAATTCGATTTTTTTGCCGAAATCAAAATCGAACCGGTTGGAGAACCGATTTCAGTTCGGTTCAGTTCTCAATCCCAAAATTGTTTGAACCGAAAACCGATTAAACCAGTTCGGTTTGGTTGTGAACCGGTTTAACCGGTTCTCAAGCCCAAATCCTGAAATCCATGCGCAAAGTGCAAACAAGAAAACAAACGTCAAATTTTTCAGATCGAACCACAAGCAGTAACAATCAAAACAACAATCGAATCAGGAATTGAAGTAATAATCGAAACAGCAATCGAACCAAATTAAAAAATATATATTAATACAGACCCCAAATCAAAACCCTAAATCAAAACCCCAAATTGACCCTATATTGAAACTCATTCGAAACCCTAAATCAAAACTAACCGCCCTCGAATACGAAGATGATGAAGAATATCCATCCCCCAACTCTCGATCGATCATCATCTCGCCCAACCCTCGCTCGGTCCACCATCTCCCCCAACCCTTGATCGATTACCATCTCCCCCAACCGTGAGAAACCGATAACGGAAGAAATCGATGAGTGAGATGACCGAGATAGATGAGTGAGAGGCAGAGGATGAGACATGGGATGAGAGCCAAGAGGCTTGAGAGTTGAGAGATGATGAGCGTAAAGCCGCAGATTGGACTTTCAGTGTTTCGCATAGATGAGAGGATGAGTGATTGAGTGCGAGTCGTGCGTGCGTGAGAGTTGAAAGTTGAGACAGAATGAGAGAATGAGAGACGGCGAAGGGAGATGAGAGGAATGAAATGAAATGTCAAACGCACCGTTTGGCTTTTTTAGGGTTTTGAAAACGGTGGGTTAGAGAATTGGGCTTGGGGATGATAAAAATAAAGACAATTGGGTTTGGGCTATTCAGATTGAAAACACATTGGGCTTGGGCTTCCACCTGGTTTTATAGGGCTGGGTTAGACAAATGTTTTTAGGGCTGGCCCTAGGATGGGCTTCCAAAAACAGAAGTCTGTTTCTTAAGGTTCGGTTTTTCGGTCCGGTTCGATTTTGTTAAATTGAAGATCGAAGCAAAATTAGTTTAGACTCGGTTCGGTTCAGGTTTTAAGGTTCAATTTCGATTTTAATCTGATTCGATTTTTTTAAGTTTAGTTTCGATTTTCAATTCGATTTTTTAAAACTAATTAAGAGGGCTATGTAGAACTACTGAAGCATCAACGTTCATATTGGTTAAAAACTTAAAACATAGGTGTTTTAATTTGAATTACCGGACTCGTGTCTGCAAGTAGATGTCTTTATGTGAGGTGTAAGGCTATTATTGGGCGCTTGGTCTTATCAGACTCCAGATAGGATTTGTTGGATAGAAACGAAGCCTTTTGGGTAAGAGACGTGGATCATGGGGACCACAGAAGAAAAGACTACAAATTTTGAGCAAGTAGGACTCATGGGCCAAATGGGGCATGGCTGAGGGAAGGAAACGAATGACTAAACAGCGACCTTTTCAAATTTGAGAGATGGGATCAAAAGGCCGACTTTCAATACATTGCCCATTGCCGGGCCCCACATCTGCACTAAAAAACGAGAAATCCATCGACGGGGAAAAGTAGCCAATCAGAAGGCGAGGATTCGGATCAACTTTCTGTGCTCGACCAATCGGGAAACGGATAAGGTGGCGTGGGCCCAAAAGTACGAATCTGCAGTGTCAAAAGTGCAAATCCAAGAGCCGCCTTCAATGTTAAATGGCCTGGAAAAGCGCGGGCTGTGATTCCCCACACTCCTCCTCCTCCAAGCCTCAACAATAATTTCCATTTCCTTTGCGCTCTCCTCCTGCATACATAATATAAAATAGCGCAGTTCAACAAACAGTTGGTGTGCACTCTTGGATTGGATTGGCTTGACTTTTTACACTCAAATTTGTTGTGATTTTAAGTTTGTTCTACTCGATGACCTCCAACAAGAAACTGGTGGCGCAAGTCGTGGGTGGCAGAACGGCGAGAGCCTGTGACAGCTGCATAAAAAAGAGGGCTCGCTGGTACTGTGCCGCGGATGATGCTTTTCTCTGCGAGTCCTGCGACTCCTCCGTCCACTCCGCCAACCAGCTAGCTAGTCGGCATGAGAGGGTTCTCTTGAAGACGGCGTCCTCACTCAAACCTGCTTATAAGAACGATCGGGCAAGCACTGTCCCGGAGAATTCAGCGGCGGCGCCGTCGTGGCACCGAGGGATCACTCGGAAGGCGCGGACACCGAGGCACGGGAAGTCCGTGAATGGTCAAAAATCACAGGGCGTACGGAATCGGTTTCCGCAAGTTCCGGAAGTTGGGGCGGATGATAATAACTCGTACGAGGAGGAAAATGAAGAGGATCAGCAGCTTCTCTACCGGGTTCCAGTATTTGACCCGTTTGTTGCGGAGCTGTGTACTTCTACTTCTGCCAATGAAGAAGCGGGTCCGGATACTTGTGTTTCGGATTTTGGAAACCCGTTGAAACCGATTTCATCGTCACCTAATAATAATTTCAACGGTCACGATGGGTTTCTTCTCCCAACTGACATGGATCTCGCTGAGTTTGCTGCTGACGTGGACAGCTTATTGGGCAGGGGACTTGATGACAACGAGTGTTTTGGCATGGAAGGGCTGGGATTAACGGATTGCAAGGAAAAAGATGAGTCGAATTGTAAAGTGAAGATCGAAGACGATGAGCAAGAGGAGGAGGAGGGATTCATAATGGATCAAGGCGTGAACAATTACAATTGCAAGGGGGAGACGTCCGAGAATGTTGACATGATGAGGGAGCCATTTGAGTTGAATTTTGAAGATTACGATGATACCCCTGGGTCGTGCGGCGAGCAGGAGGATGACAAACTGGGAGTAAGAATAGATAGTACGTGTGGCGGAAACCTTCACGAGGAAGTGGAGGAGGACGGAAAGAGTACGAAGAAGCGGAACATTTTTTTGAGGTTGGATTATGAGGCGGTGATTACCGCTTGGGATGGCTCGCCGTGGACGTCCGGCGGTCGCCCTAATTTCGACTCCGAATCCTTCTCTGATTGCAAGGTTAGTACTTGTCGCCCTAAGAAACATCATTAATTAATTTCTCCTGTTATGGTACAAGTTCAAATCTGATGAACGACAGTTATATTGCAGGGTGTACGTGGAGGTGAAGTTCATTATGCTTATGGAGATTTGAGCGGGCTAGGGTTGCATCCCGCGATGGCGGATGGTGGAAGAGAGGCGAGGGTTTCGAGGTACAGGGAAAAGAGGAGGACGAGGCTCTTTTCCAAGAAAATAAGGTACGAAGTTCGGAAGCTGAATGCTGAGAAGAGGCCGAGAATGAAAGGGAGGTTTGTGAAGAGATCAGCGTTTGCAGGATCTGCGAATTTACCGATTCTTTCCAAATGAGCTCTCGGTCAGTTCAATTTGAGTTTATTTGTGTACACATGTATAATGCGAGTCTAATAATAAATGTTTTGATCTATAATCAAGCTCAAAAACAGCTCATGGTCTACGAAATTTTGAAGTAGGCTCTGCTTGTTTAATTAATTGTAATTAACCAAGTTTGTACAATTTTTTCTGTTTAATTTAGCAACAAATTAAATTGGCATCAATTCCAATTATAAGAGAAGAAGAAAAATGGCATTCCAATTTCAAATTTCGGCTGTTTTTTAATATACAAGTCAGCATGTTATAATGCATACATGTATCAATTTTATATAATCATTAATTAGATAGATTATGTAAGTTCATTCTCTATGAACAAGAACAAGTTCTAGGCGCAATAGGAAATTGTTCTTTGATATTTCTATTTTATTTACCATAAAAAAAATATTCTAATAAATTGGAGATTATTTGGAAAGATAATCAAAGCAAAACAAACTTAAATGGGAGCTAGCTGGCCTATGTGTTTTCTCCTCATATGGATATATATATATATATGTATATATATATCACGTGTTAGAAATCTCTCATGGAATCATTTGGTGCGTTTGCAAGCTTGAAATGTCCTTTCTTCTTTCGTTTTGTTTATATGAGTCAGATCCCACGACATATTGCAGGTTGAGTTCTCTTTTGTGATTGTTGATTTCAAAATGGTCTGAATTATAAAAAGTCTTCTTTATCTTTATATATAATAAACAAAATAAAAAGATTAATAAAATTGAATTTCAGAGAGACTTTATATTGGAATTAGCTTAATATATTATATTTTTATTTATTTTTATTTTGTTTATGTAAAACTTTTGAATTTTTTTTCTCGACAAATCTTGTATCTCTCCTGTTTCTATGTACAAACCTCTTTAGAATTCTTGTAAAAAAATTATTCTCCCTGGCCGGCAATGAAAGGAAAAATCATAGTTGAAGAACTCAATATAGATGCAGGAGTTGTGGAAAATTTTGGATATGGTATTCAATGATGGTGTTTTGGATGTTTCGTTGTTTTCTTTGAAGAATGATCGGCATATATATATATAGAAGCCCACATCATCCTCAACAATTCCTTGATGATGCTAAAATCAGAATCTAAGATAGCTTGCTTGAATTTATCAGCACAGTTACCAAACAACCAATCTGGCTTTATGATTGCTAGTGTTTTCTCCTTCTCTGTAATTTCATTAGACATGCAAGGGAGAGACGGAGAAACCACAAGAACGATGAAGAGAAAGCTGAAGAGGAACCCTCTGGGAGCATCGCGTGAAGAAATTGACAATCGAAAATTCACATAAATTATATAACACGGCTAAACCCAAACTGGTGATGGTTAATATTATTAAATTATTGCCGGTTTTTAAATTTTCACAAGAAAGTAAATAAAGAAAAAAAAGGGTAATTTGCTCCTTATTATATATTTATTAATCATATTAAATAACATATTTCTTGATAAAAAAATATATTTAATTAGCAGTTAAATAATTTCTACATTGTCAATATCATCACTTGGGTTAGTTTGAGCATTCTTGAAATTACGAACTACGTAACAACTACAAATTTTCAGCGATTTATAGTTAAACTTCGCTGAAATTTGAAAAAAAATTATTTCAAACAATTAGATATATATTTGGCGATTAATATAAAAATCTTATTAAAATAATGTAATATTATAGCTAGCTTGGGCATTAATATTTGCCGATTTACTACTTCAATTATAGTCTTACAGATATAGGAAAAAAATATCTTTAAAAAGTCAAAAGAAAAAATTCCTTTGAACATGTAAATTAAAAAAGACTCTTACGAAGTAAATTAAAAAATCCTCACTACTAGATGGTGTAATTTGAATAATTAATTTTACAAGTTATTCTTGAAAAAATTGTCCGAAACTTTTGTCCCGACCGGACCACTTCCGGAGTGGGGACGGGCTTGAAACCCCAACGACGACGAGATCTAGCTAGGTCCTGACCATGCCCATTAATTTCTCCAACCAGCACACTCGAACCCATCCTCTATAAGCCATTCAAGTCCTCCAATTCCGTCGATTTTAATTTAATCAGCCTCTTTGTGAGCTCGGGAAGCCAGCTTCAAGGTCCTTAATTAACAGCTTACAACACCTTCGACTCACAAATACTCTAAACATTAATGTGACAACTCGCCGACTTGTACCTAGCTAGTACGTAATACTCATGAATGCCACCGGCCATCTTTTCTGTCACGCCCCGACGCCAGGTCACATGGCAACAGCATGTGCCTCAAGGATCCCAAAAATGTACTCACATGTTATATTTACGTTAAGTTTAATCAATTATATTCGTGTAATTTATTTACAAGTTAAATTAAAATAATTAGTTCATTCATTAATGGAAAAATAAAACGATTAAGAATTTTAATTAATACCAAGAATGTCACTATCTTAATTGATGATGCACGAAATGTGCCAACTTAGAGAGCGAATGCTATTTTGCCACGTGCCCTGTGTAGACCTGAAAGGGAATAAAAATGGTCGGTCGGTCAGAGTATAGGCACCGGTGTGGTACCAGCCCAAAGGTACTCTGACGCCAAAGTCAGTAGTCGGTTTAAGGTATAGGGAGAGTGGTAAAATGTGTACTGTAAAAGTAGTTGTGAACAGTAAATGCTTAGTTACCTTTATACGACAAATGGACCCCTTTAGTTACCTTTAACAATTGTTGTGGGACTGACACGTGGAGGGACTATCCAGACCCGACTAGGGTTTGCTCACATGAGTGGACCTGGACCCCTTGGGCTTGTGCTAGGCGGCAGTATTGGGTCGTCGGATCGGTCTGGGCCGACGCACCGACCGACAGAGGCTGGGCCTCCAGAGTCGGCTAGTGGCATGGTGTTGGAAGAGGGCTGGGCCTCTGGGTCGGTCTGGGCCGACATGCCGAGCAGGCAGAAGGTTGGGCCTCAAAGATTGATCTGGATTGATCGTCATTTTGGTAATGGGATGGCCCTACAGTCAGTCTGGACTTCATGCTCGGTCTGTGCCGATATGGTATGAACATAGTGAAATAGGCATACCGCATATGAAACCAATTGATCCCAAAACCTTAAGATATAAAGTGATGTTTATCGTAAAATAAAATAAGGAATGGGATCGGGGTGGTTTAGTGAGGACTCGGGGATTGGATAAACCAGGGTCCAGACATGATTATAGCTCAATGACTAGATGAATGAGTCATAATAATATGTGTTATTATTTAATTTCAAAATCTTCAATTTATTTACATAGTTAACTAAAAGATCTTCAATTTTATTAATTTGAGCTTGATAATTAAGAACTTGGACTCGCTAATGTTCATATAGAGGTGCACTCAAAGAAAATCATCGCAGTTAATTAATAAATAATCATACATCAAATCACTTAGAGCTTATTATAGAACACTTTTTTCGGTGAAGATCTGATACATTTCATGATTCTCGACTGAAACTTCCATATATGAATCACCCATTAATGGCAAACTGTATCTATATGTTGTGCTCGCGCATATATGTATCTGTCATTCTGTCCTAATGTTTTACACCGAAAGCTCCACTCAAATTTTATCCTTTACACAACCCGACCGGACCCGAGCCACATTTCCCAAAGCCCAAAGAAAAACTAAAAAAGACAAAGCATTAACAACCAATTCTGAGCCGCCAAAACGAATGCTTCTTGCCTTGCATGAAGCACACTTGTATTTACTTCTCCCAAATCTGCCCTCCACTTGTCACTCCGACATACATCAATTAATTCAGATGAATTGGAGCCAACCCAAGGGTCAACTCCAACCCAATCCCTCCATCATGATCATCAGATTCATTATCTGCGTTTAACCCATTTCCCTGCGGACTCCGGCACATGTCATTCGGGTCAGAAATGTTACAAAAATTGACCATCTCGTTCTTGCTGCTGCTTGATCGGGATACAAACTCCGTGACCGAGCCGGGTTGGATTTTGGGCCGGTTCATGGACCTCTTGAACTTGTTCCTGCTTTTAACCTTTTTCTGCGAAGAACAACCGCCCGAGACCGTGTCCCAGGACACGTGACGTATGTCGCCGGATTTGTGAGGAGGGTTCTGGTTACGGTGTACCGCGTCCGCATCTGTTCCTATGATGGGCGAGCCTTCAAGAACTGCATCAACGGCTGCCTGGCATTGGGCCCAGGCACCGGACCACATCAGGCCCACCGACCCGTGCGTAGGGTTCACGATCCGCCCACAAGCTTCGTACAACAACGACTTGAAAATAGCTGATCAAAAAATAAAAATAAAACGAAAAATTAAATAAAGGACTGCAATATAATTGTATTAAGTAATCAAAATTTTCTATTAATTACCGGGGCGGAGTTGGAGTGAGCCGGCGTTGATGAGGTTGAGAAGGCCGGCGCGGCCATAGAATTTAGCGAGAAAAAGGGTGGCATTGGCCTGAGAATCAGAAGATTTGATCCAGGCGATGGAGGGTCTGATCTCGCATTTGTCGCTGCAGGCTTTGCGGAGGACCCTGCAGCCATTGCAGCTCATCCTCATATTTTAGGGAAGGTGTACAGAGCTACAGAAGGAGACTGGGTAGGCGGAGTATTTAAGAGCAGGGTTGGTGAGGGCATTCTGGGAATTACGTGGTTGTGCGCAGTGGTTTCTGAGGAGTGTGGGATGAAACCGGCGGTTTTATACTTCCTTTTCCAAGTTTAGGTAAAAAGTGCTCAGCAAAAGTGGAAAATCAGCTGACTGTTTTTGTGTTTTCTTTCTTTATCATAGCCCTGCATGCAAACTAATATTACCAACCTACCACTGTATTTGTTTTTTGCCCTTTTACCTCTTTTTTGTCAAATAGTTTTTGCCTTTTTCAAGTATTTGAATAAATTTCCTAGGAAAAAAAGAAGTTTTAACTTCCTCTTTCTAGGAAATTTAAAAACTTATTAAGAATTATAAAATTATGAAAATTAAAATTTTATACTGAATTATTCTTCTTTGTATCTACATGTAAGTAAATAGTAGTTATGTTGAAATTTTAGAAATAACAATTTGTATACCAAATTTAAAGTTGGAACTTTTTTATATATTTAAATTTGGATGTTATAAGATTCAAATTCTTTTTTTTTTTCCATATAAATTTTAAATTTTTTAAATTTTGAATTCAAACGAGACAATATTTGCATAGCAATAAAAATTATACATTTTATCTCAATCTTATGTATTTTTCTATTATTCAAGCAGAAAATTATTGTTTAAGGTTATATTTCCCAAGAAATGTGTTACATATTATATAAGATCTGACTAATGAATAGGAGAATTTAAATGGAAAAAAATTGAGTGAAAAAACTACATATCGATGAGGTAATATTAATAAACGTTATCATTTGTGCATGAAGAATAATGTAAATATTCTTCGTCGCATAAATAAGTAGAATTCTCTAAAAAAAAAAATGATGAGGCTTCCAGAAGTTTTTAGTTTAATTACAAACACCTTTCGTCATAAGCTTATAATGAACTTTTAAATAAAATTGGTAGCTGTCTCCTTAGTCCCCATAACATTGCATCGTTCACTCGATGAGGAAAATGAGTAATATAGGCACGGACGTAATTTAGGGATATAAGAAGGGCATAAATGTTTGAAGTCAGAGAGGAAGACAAACAGTGGAAAGGTGGAACTCATGCAAGTGCGAGTGAAATTTTGAAAAAAGCGTAAACGACACGTGGAAATAAAAAGCTTGTTGACAGACGAATGATGATAGCATGGGACAGGGCATTCATGTCAATTGGGAATTGGGCATGGGAAGCAAAAAGATGTTGGGACATTCCTGGTCCTGGTTATCAGGAAGAGGAGGACTCCGTAACCCAATGTTTCATGTACGGATCCCCTGTTTTGTTGCAGGGGCCTGGCCGGCCCAATGTTTGGCCCACTCCTTTTGACTTCCTTAGCTTTAACGTTAATTTATCGATTTTTTCCAAGTGGTCTTTCTGAACACAGAACAAAGGTCTTGCTTGGTCGGTTTGCGCAAATCCGTTTATATTATGGCCCAGCCCAAAATCAATGCAATAAACAAGATAGAAAAATAAAATTATAATTTATGAACGATAAAGAATTAACAAAGTCTAGTGAGTTTAGTTTAGTCGGTGTTAGCGTTGATTTGTAATCAGTTGATCTCAAATTTGAACACCAATAACATATTGTATGGAAAATTTCTAAAATTTGCTATTTAACTTTAGATTACAAGGGAATTTTAAACCACATGGGATGAAGTTAGTGGTGACTAATGAGAGTACAATGTTTGCTCTTATAGGATTCTGAATGTAATACTCAAAACGACTATGATGAGGGTAATGTAATTTTTATTTTATTTTTCAGAAAATTGAGTAAATTTGAAGCATAAGCTTGTGACAATCTTTGTTATAGTTGATCAATGGGTTATTTACATAAATATCCTTAATTTTTTTTTTGTGTTTTCATAAATATTCCTTTAAGCTTTGGACTTTGCACAAACACCTCTCAAGTTTTAAAAATATTACAAATAACACATAAAATATGATATTTTTTAATTCATGTAATAAAAGTTGTGTAAATAATAAAGTGCCCATATGGTTGTTTGAATACATTATCATTATAATTTTGAAAATACCATTATAATTTTGAAAATACCATAGAAGGTCACTATTTTCAATTTTTAGGTTGATTTCAGTTTTTAATTGATAATCACTTAACAAATGAGTTTATATGTAATATTTTTGAAACTTATTGAGATGTTTGTGTAAAGTCCAAACTCTGAACAAATGTTTAGAGCATATCTAATCGCATAGGCATAGGTAAGGGGCTAAAGGCAAGATTTAGCCCCTCGAATGATATTATTCATGACATCTTAGTCAAGGCAAGATTTAGTGTTTCTAATGGGGGCAAGGGTAAAAATTTAAATTTTTATTTGAATTATTTTCTTAAAGATTATACTTAGAAATCTTTGTATAGTATATCTGAAATACAATTTAATTATACTTTATTTTATTTAACTTATATGAATAAAAAAAAAATTTGAACATCATCATAAATTCATAATGAAGAACCTTTATTTTACTAAAATTTAAATTACATCAAAATCATTAATAAGACTAATAAAATATATAATCATTCATTTAAATTGAAAAATAAAATCAACTAGTGAGGAGGGATGAACCAATCTTGATCATTATGAGGCTAATAATCACCTTCTTGATCATTTTGAGGCTCATAATCACATTTTTCATGATTTTCATGATAACTACCACTAAGATTACTCTATTGTCTATTTGTAATTGCCAATTGCCTTTTTTTTATCTAATATCTTTATTTGTTTGGACTCATCTTTTTGGTATCCTTCTCTATAATTCTATCTTCTCGGTCTATTCGTCTTTCTTTCTCTTTTCACAATTTCAATGCTTGTTCAAATTGTAATCCCTTCACATAATCTTCATCTCTTTTATTCCTTAAATACGTCTCTTCCAAATTTTGCAATGCAATGGCCTCTATGGTGGCATACAATCGATTATTATCAATGATATGTGACTTTCCCTTTTTCCGAGTTTCTTTTGATCGTTTCCTTCCTGGAGGTCTTACAAATGAACCTATATTGGCTTCAGGATTTTCCTCTTCCCCATCTTCATCAAAATTAATTGAAATTTCAAGTGGTAATGAGCCAAATGGAGATACTTGACTTACTTCAGACTCTCTATGAAGTGGATATTTGAAATACTCGCAATCTTTGCTTATCTCCTAACAATGATGAAACACAAATTTCGAATTCATTTTTGCTTTATTATAGACATCTGCTTGTATTAGCTAAACATATAGTCAAGAACAATTGATTAATTAGAACAAAAAAAAATTGTGCACAATGATACTAGATTTATAAACTTACAAATTCTCACCTTATCCATCTGATTCGCAACCGCTACGATGAAAATCCATAGCTTGTTTTGAAACCCTTTGCCATTCCCTAAGCATCGATCATAATTTTTTCCACCTATTTGAAAACCCCTGAACAGTTTGGATACCTTCCACTGGACAATCCCAATTTTGGATATAATGGTTTCGAACATGTACCCAGAATGCACTGTTTGTTTGATCTACTCTTTTAATTTCATTTGAAGTGACGGCTGTCCAAACTTTGCGTAACACCACTTCTTCCTCATTTGACCATTTATGATTTGGTGACATATTTACAAGAGTAAATATTGATTTCCTGTGGATATTTAAATTGTCATATTAACAACAATAATAATATAAAATCATTATAAGTATCAAGTTAGACTTTAATAATAATAATACAACTATCAATTTAAATTGCATTAAAATTATTGCAAGTCTAATAAAACATACAATTATCAATTTAAATTGAAAAAATATACTAACCAACAAATAAATATAAACAAATAAATCAAAAGAAAAAAAAAAGCAAAAAAAAAAAACGTTAAAAAAGAGAAACAAAACGCAGATGTTTTCAACCCACCTTCTTCGGTGGTTTGTTGAAAAGAGAGAGTCTCGAACTCTCTCAACAATTGCCAAACCGAAATAGAGAGGGAGGCCCATCGGTGGAGATGATGACGAGAGGTGGTGGTTTGCACGAGAGGATGTCGATTACTTCCAGTTCTTGTGTTTTGGTCGATTGTTTCAAGAGGACGCTCGGATGTCGATAGGTTCGAGGGGTTCTCGAGGTTCCATCAATGATGGTAAGGCCTTTGACTGGTCCTAGAGGTTCATGAGGTGAGTGAGTGATGTAATTTGTAGGCAAATGTGTTAAAATAGTTGAGTGATTTTTTATTTTTTTCCCATTGCCTAATACTCCAAATTGAGAGATCGTTTATGCTTTCCAATTCTAGTTTTTATCCAAAGTTCAATTCATCCGTGAATTGTAGCATGTTTGGATTGTTGTGGTTGATTACATAATTGATGTTCATCCGTGATTGAATAATTGTGGTTTTTTCTCAATTTTTGTTTATCCATGATTTTTTCCTAACCGTTGTTCATGATTGAATTATGGGTTTTTGTTGGCTCTCTCTATAAATTATGGATTTTTGTTGTTGAATGGTGGTTGTGGGTAATGAGCAAAGTAGCTCTTGGGCTATTTTTTGATTGGTAGACCAGTTGCTCAGCCCGTATATGAGGGAGACCAGAATAGTTTCAGAGCAAGCCTTACATAGACCATCCTGCACTCTATTATAAACTAAAACCCAAGAACTAGAGACTAGGAGTTACCTTGCTTTGGCCAAAAGCCCCCCACTTAACATACTCTTACAAAAATACAAAAAATCCTGAAGATTATTTTTGTAAATAACTCTCGATGAAAAGAGTAACACCTAGACTTTTGATCAATGATAAACTACGGTCAAATTTAATATTAATATTGAGATCTACACTATGGAGAGAGATTTATAAATGGGAACAGATAATTATTGTTTTTTTTTTTTTTTCTGTTTAGTTAGAATAGATAATTACTTGTTATAGCTATTGATGTTGGAATCTAGGTCTATGACATAAACCATAGTTCCTGACAACATACGTAAGTAGAAACCAAATCTATGAATAATTGTTGGACTGCAACGTGGTTAACCCTTAAGCCTTATTAATCTGTCAATAATTGTCGGACTACGACGTGGTTAAGCCTTACGCCTTGGCTGGCCCAGCTACCACCACCCCCGGCCATCAGCCATGTGCAATACTGCATTGCCTTCTTCTCTACACAAACCAGAGGACATTGCAACAAATAACTCTTTGACCGTGTTCACATTATTAAACTATGAATAAGAATTATTAATTATATTTTTTTTTTGTCAAAAGTCTGAACAGATTTTATTCATATAAGTTTAGATTAATTTCTAGTGGAGCTATAAGTAGCTCCCAATGAATTTCAAACTTCATACTTAATAATTGAATTCCAATAATTTAAATACGATTGAATTGACCTCAATAATTAATTGTGCTAATTTTTGTTAAATTGTTCGATGACTTGAGAGACAACAAAAATGATTCATAATATAATAGTATTAGCATTCATCTCAAACTCTCATCATTCATCACACACAAAATAATAATAAAAACTCTCATCATTCAATTTGACCATGGGAAAAGTTTCTTTCAATTTGACCATATTATTTTTGGTGAAAGCTTTATAAAGACCAGTTCCACTTGATTTGGTTTCAATTTTGGGCCCAAGAAAAAACAAAAAGGTATGGTAGGGTGAAGAAAAAAAAAATATAAAACGAAGAAGAGAGAATTGTAGCAATTGAATGCCCCGATGAGTGGTTAGATTTTATTTTTTTGTTTTTTATTCATTTTTATGAGCAATTGAATTGTTACAGATAAAGTTTTTTTTTTTTTAAATCAGTCATATTCTTCAAGTTCTTCAAAATAGATATGATAAATTTGGCGATAGTGACAATTTTTTTTTAATGAAGATAGTTTGTTTAGGATTTTAGGTGCCACTAGGATTTTAGTTGCTAGTTGTTAGTGATGGTTTAGTGATTTGAATTTGTTAGTTATTAGTGTGGTTTTGCCAATACTACTATTGTCATTTTGACTAATGAATTTTATGACAATGATTTTGATAGTATAATTATACAATTTTTTTATGATATACAATGATATCAGTTTTCATAAAAAAAATAAAAAAATACAAACTACATAAAAATACAATGATTTGGTATGAATTTGGATTTGGATTTGATTTCGGTTTCTGGATTCTGGATTTTGGATTTTTCCAAAATTGGGCTTGATATTTTTTTTTTTAAAATCTAATATGAATTTGAATTATTCTCAAATTGCCCTTTTAAATTTTGTCACATCACATGCGGAGTGACTTTTTTTTTTGCTACATAGACACTTAACAAAAAATTAGACAAATTTTTTAACTCAGATACTCTTTTAAAATCGATAGTATGATTTGGGTACGAAAATGAAACTTTTTATAATTCGGGTATTTTTTGAAATCGACTCTATAGTTTGAATATTTTTATATAGTTTGTTCATAAAAAAAATGCATGGATGACTTAAATTGTGGTTGATGAAGAATGATGATGATGTATGAAGGTGATGGTGTAGAAGTGGAGGAGGAGGAGGAGGAGGAGGAGGAGGAGGGTGGTCACTGGTCAATTAATTAGATTCCGCATCCAAAAAGGAAGAGACAAAAAACCCGGCTTAAGAAACCAAACCAATTACCACCTTCGCCGCATAATACGTGGCGTTTCTCACATCGGTTTCTCTGCCACTCTCTCTGAGTCTCTGCCTCTCCTTATAAACACCCAAAATACCAGAATACGAGACAAGCCATTTATTTATTAACTTCACCATATGCAAACAAAATCCACTATAAAATCGAAGAATGAATACCCAAAACTGCCACTACTCACTCCAAACTCGCCATAAATTATTTGAGACGCTATTTTAAGGGTTCTGAATTGGCTTGTGCATATGAAATTTACTCGTTATCTCATCAATGAGTATGATTAATCAATATGCCTTGAGACGTTATTTGAATTGAAGCCTCCTACTCTCTACGGAAAAAAATTCAACGCGACTCGATATACGTTTATGTTTTTTGACTTTGTGTACGTGGAACCACTTGATGGTAATTTTATGAGTTTGTCTGCATGCAATTGTTGTGCAAGGGGACAAGAAAGTTTTGCAAGAAAATCACAAAGTGAATATCACAAAGTTTGTGTGTGGCTACTTTACAAATGCTAAAATCCATCCAACATTCGACATTTTAAGAGTACCCTTTTAACAGGGGTTTAATGATTTCTCTCTTTGATGAATCCCACGTTTCAAATCCCGCTCATGCCTCAAAAAAAAAAAAAAACAATCAACCTTAAATTAATCTCACTACACTAAACATGTCATTTTAAAATTCATTTATCCAATTCATCTATAGCTTGATCAGAAACTGAAATTTTTACAAAAGCCCCTCTCTCTGCATGGCAGCATGGCTTTGAACATCCAAATAGGCAAATGCCACTTTTTACAAAAGCTACTGAAATTTCAACTACGAAAGCCGGGCTTGCTAGTTTTTATTTTATTTTATTATTGTCTTAAAGATCTAAATTAATTTCTTTTATAATTAAAATTAAGTTGTTTTTATAGTCAACGGTTGAGGGCCTTAAATATTGAACCCAAAAAAAGAAAAGAAAAGGGAAAGTGGGATGGATGTTACACGAGACTAGAAAGGCATCGAATCAAACATTAAAAAATGGGTCGGTCTCGTAAAACTGTGCAAATATATATTTAACTACCGATTAAACCCAGGTTTTGAAGCTTTCTGAAAGAGGGGAGGAAACTCATCGAACATTGATTTGTTTTTACTAGATACGGAACTAGGACACAGTAAAATTTACCACATACGCCAAAGAAATTTTGACACTGCTCATCAACTGGCTCATTCAGTCCATGTTTACATTAGGAGAAAATAAAAAACTGGGCCGGTCATTCAATAATGGCAGAATTATAATCGTGGATGAGTTGGGTTGATGAGATTTTCCTCAGAATAGCATTTATTTTTTATTCACACAAGAAAACTACAGTTGCAGTAACATCCTTTGCAAAGGTTAAAAAAAATATACGAAACAGAAACTGGGTTTGTTGTATTTTTGCTGTGGGAAGGCAAAGAATCTGTGTGTTCGCTGTAATTGCAAATATTTCTGCCACAGGCACACTCTTCCTCCCACGATATATATTCGATCCATGATCTTCTGATCTCAAAATGAAACAGAACATCTTGAAATTAAACAAGTACATTTATATTCTAGTAAAACAAACAAAATTCAAACTTCTCTGTACACATGATGATCACCATTGATGATGAATCGAAACTAATTAATTAAAATCAGGATTAATTAATTAAATAAATACATCATTAATATAGGATGATGAAGATGATGAACCAAAATACCACCGGTTTTCCCACTTTATGAATAACAAAACAAAAAAAGGTGCAAATTCCACAGAGAGACAATGAGAAAAACGCGGGTATTCTGGTTATAATTCAACAAAATTTCCCAATTAAAAAAAAAAAGAAATTTAAATGAACAAATTTACTAGTTGTGGAGTTGATCTGGGCAGCTGGGCACTCTTCTTTTGCTTTCATTGTACCCTTTCTCTGTTTTGTTGAAGGCTGAAGATGGTCTTCCACCGAAGTATTTATGAAAAAGGGCGTTTTTGTCTTTTGTTGTCCTGTTCTTCGCCATGTCGTCGTTGTTGTTGCTGCTCTCTGCTTCATGAGTCCTTGATATTACGTTGATATTTCCTGGGAACACCCGTATTGCCCCTGCTTTGCAATCGCAGCAGACCCAAATCTGCAGCACGGAAATCACCAAAATCACCACCAGAGAAGAGGGCAGAAGTTTCCAGCCGCCGGCGATAGACATTACCGGAATATGTGCACCCAGCTACATAAATTAAGCTCTTCCTCTCCCCCAAATCCCCCAAAATAGTAGCCTCTCTCGGAATTGTAAGATGAGCTGGTAGCGAATGTTGACTGTTGACAAAGTTGGGATTTTTATCTCTCTCTCTCTCTCTCTCTCGGCTATGACTTATGAGCAGCGGATTGACGGCTATTCTATTATCTACAAGCAAAAACAGTGGAAGAGAGAGAGAGAGTATATAGAGATGGAGCCTCATACGGCCCCACACTGGTCCACGTGAAGAGAAAATAGCAGCAGCCTACGTCTGCACTCACACCCTCGCGTATTTTATTCTATGAAAAAAAAAAACAACAATTGGGTGTTTTAACTTTTAAATAAACTACTTATAAGTAAGATCATTTTGAGGTATCAAACTTAACCTATTAATCGATTGTTTGGTTTGATTTTTTATTGAAATTAAAATCAAAATGATTGGAGAATCGATTTCAATTTGGTTTGGTTTTATTTTTTTTTCCAATTTCAATTTGAACTAAGCAATTGATTGAATCGGTTCAATTCTGGACGAATTTTAATTGATTTTTTCTGCTTCAAACCACTGTTGAAGAGTCCATTGGATCTGTAGGGTTCCTCCTCCAAATTAAATAGAGGCAACAACTAGTGCAGAAACTAGGTGCTAATTAAACACATGAACTCAAACTCAGCCTCAGATTCTCAGAGGATGATGTATAAAATTATAAGTGGATTTCTTGCAATATTATTAAAATTTAGCAAAAAAAACTCGGCCCCGAGCTTGGAATTAGATCGATAATATTGAAGAGGGTGAATAGGTGATGGATTCGAGAAGATACACACGCAGTATTCCAAAACTAATAACCAGAAATTAATTTGCGTAAGTACCGAAAAGACTCATATGTGTTACAAATCACAAACAAAATATAACTCAAAAAAATAAAAATACGAACTAACCGAAAGTATATCAAACCTAAAACCGTTCTAACCATTTGGTTACTATAACGTGGTTAACGCAATGACCTATTTCACAACCTCTCATTTGAATGGAGGCAGTTTTAAATATTATAAGCTAGCTAGCAAAGTAGCAATACAATGCATTACGTTTGAAATGTGAAAGTCGGTGTTGTACGCGTGTCCAAAATCAGAAATACGCAGAAAGCAGAAAAAACCACGCGCCTTTACGAGAATGTGTGTTATTGTGAAAAATCTTGGTGGGATTGCTGGCTAAGGGGTAAGGATGGACCACATGATGCATGCTTGAGTGTCGAGAGAGCGAGTTGGTGATGAGATTAACCACGCGATGACGGTCGCGGTGACTTGTACTCTCTCCATTTCCAATTATATAAGATGTGTACGGATTTAATGTAAATAAATAACATATTTGTATTTGTGGAGGTTGGAATTTGGTTTAAATAAAGAAATATAGGAGGGAAGAGGGAGAGCCGAGGAGGAGAATGACCGGGAATCTGGCGACGGTGTTGGAGATCGACAATTGTGTTTGTGTGCCAAGGCTTAGTACGTAAACAAGCAAACGTGGATCAGAAGCTCCCCCGTACGTACTAATTGAAAGTCTTAATTATATAATTAGGTGTCAAATTTGATGCAATCTTGTGACCTCCTTCGCCTTCAAGGCTTTAACGCACAATATATGTCGTCTTTCTTCTTCAATCTTCACCATCATCTGAATTACTACCAAGTGTTCAACATTTGATCAAACGGTTCGAATCACTCGAGCTGATCAGAATCAAATGGGCAGAGAAAGAACAATTATGGCATGTGATGAAAAAGTACTAATCTTTTGGTTAAGGATCGATGATATGCATCTCATGTATTAGGAGTACTGACATTTTTATTTATTATGAAAGAAACATGAAATTAACTATAAATATATTCGTTTATATCTTTTGTGACGATAGACTCAAGCCAAATGAGAGCTTTCTTTGTCCAAACTACATAATTTTGACATTTAACGTCTAAAATCAAGTTTCCATCAATAATCAAATACTTCATATGACTAAACAAAATTTCGGTTTGTTACGAGATCAAAGTGTTGATTAAAGAAAGGATAATTTCCACTAAAACATAACCACAATAGCCTCTTTTGCACTGTATTTTACCAAAACTCCATAACAAACTACATCCACAAAAAAGACTACATGCACAACATACACATAAAGTTATTGGATTCTTAGAGAAACTAAACTCAAATTTTTTTTAAAAAAGTAAAACAACAAGACGGACTAAATAAATAAAAGTATCCAATCATGCCGGAGAGAGCCAAACTCGATTGCCTCCCAATTCGCAGGGTTGAAGCGCCACCAAGTCCTTCAATTCAATCTCCAATCACCTCGGTACCAAGGTCTAGTGCCGCCATCCTCAATCATCCACACAAAAAGGAGCATAAGCACAACCCATCACTCATGCCGAAGAGGCCACCACAATCGTTATACAACACTATTCTAACATGCAATAATTAAATTACAAACTAATATAATTAACATGTGATCTTTCATGTTATTTACTTTAAAATATTGGAAATGACTAGCGTGAAACTTCAGGATATTTGCGCTACGTACAGTATTGAAAATGAACTTGCTTATGTATCTATATATAGTTAGGCAGGGCTTTCAATTGGCTTTAGACATCTCCTAGTTGTCAATTAGCTGGGATTATTAGGTTTCTTTTTTCTTGGTGGGTGAGTATTTATTTATTGTTATAAAAGGGACTACTAGCTGATATTTTTTTTATCCACTTATATTTCACTCTATATTGTAGATTTGATGTTAAATTGTAAAAGTCCTACTTGCATCCACCTCGAATAGAGTTAAATTTCGTAGTTGATATATATATATATATATCCAATTCTAATTGATGACTTCGATTATTACACTCGCAAAATTTAATTATATTTCTATTTTATAAAGTGAAATTATAATTAATATTAAGATTTACTTTTTAATTTTATTTTAAAATTCTTTAAAAATAGGTTAAAAAATGAAAGTTATATTCGATAATCAATTGTAGGAAAACGATTTTAACCAACCTACGAGAATAGATGCAAAGATTTTTCATTTTCTGATAGACTTCAATTTTAAGAGAATTAGTTAAATATAATATGTCTTATTATAAAAAAAATTACCAAGGTGAAATTTCAATAATGAAAGACAATGTAAGTTAATAAAGTCAACTGCTTTCATGTCTAGGTTTTATTCGGATCTATCCTTTTGGGTTGGGGAAGGAAGAAATAGACTGAAAGCTAGTTAATCACAGCCAGCCCAGCTTGCATTCTATCATCTAATAATTAATTATATTTGGCAGATGGTGATGTTTGACAAATTGATGAGTGAGTATTGACTAGTGAGTATGCATAATTATAGTTAATTAACTCCTTAATTAATTGCTAATCATGAAGGATGATGATATATGCCGAATGCAGTTGGGTTGTCCTCTAGGCATCTACCAAATTCAATGGGTCCTTTACCAGAAACGAAAACAACAGGGATTTTTGGTTAAACACAGTCTCGAACTGTTGAACAAAATTGTTTCAATAACCCATCAAAACTGGAAAACAACACGGACATACGGTGCCCGAGGTCAGCCTACTCTCTGCAGGGTGGGGATCACTATAAGAAGACACATTTTCTCCTTACCCACTTTCAAAATTGTTTATTTTCTCCGATTATATGAATTATATTCTACATTGTTCATAACTAATTTGGTTAGTTTGATTAAAAAGCTACCGGTTCTGTCTAAGACAATCCCAAGCCTCGGCTAAATTGAATATACAAGGCCAAGCCTTAGCACAATGAAAAAGACCTGCCTTCTCCTTCGCCAACACTAACCTCAGTTAGATAAGCCGCTCAAGCTGACTCCAAGCAACATAACATTAATTGTGGGTAAGAAATATTTATTCCTGAGCGGACTGGGAAAATGTGGAAATTAATGAACAAAGATTTGAAATGGATATGGAAACGAGAAAATGAGGATGAAAAAAAGGTTCTATTGGCTTTCAGGAATTGTCACTTCCATGTAAAATTCTGAGGGGACATGAGCTCTGATCCGTCATCCGAGATGCAGCATTTAACTTTTGAATGGTACTCGGTACGGTAAATTCGAACTACTAATCGTCGACAGTTGAATTTGCAGTCGTCATTCGTATTGGTAAATTTAAAAAAAGTCTCAGGCTATTATGGTACATGACAAAGTAAAAATCTGAGGCCATTGTTATTCAGGACCTCAGGTCCTCAGGAGCCAGGAGCAAGCTAGCGCGAGGGAGGCACGAAATTTTTGACATGGGAAGTCTCAGATTTGTGTTTTTATTTTGATTTGATATTTTTGATGAAAGGAGGGTTTGAACTTTGAAGGTAGTGTTTTTGTTTGCGGTAGAAAAAGACGAGGGTTAAGAAAAAGTTGATTTTGTTTTATGGCTTTGAAAAGGAAAAAAAAGGCAAGCAACTCCTAGCCTTAAAAAAGAAACAAGGTGCGTTGACAACTTCTAGCATCTGCTTCTTGGACTTTGTCTCTCTGTCTTGCTCTTCAACTCATGGATTGCTGACCTCTTTTACTGCGCCAACATCCATTGCTACACTGTAATCTGCCCTTCAAGTTTGAGATTACTTCTCCAAAAAACATTTTTATGCATACCGAGACCGAGTTCATGCTCTAATCTACGTATTTGATCGTTTTGAACTAAAATCAAATCCTTTGATAATATGATAATATCAAATGGCCATTCCAATCTATTTATAGTAAAGACGGTTTGATCCAAAAATCAAAAACAGAAAATACAAATCTTAAAATTGAATTTTCGACAACCACCATAACTTCTAACTCTGCATCTTGCCTTTTGCAAGGAGCATTGATATATTTAGATACTAAACTTAAACGTATAAGATCGCAGAGGCATTCTTGTACTCAAAACATCAAGATGCAAAGCTTGGAAGCTATCTTGTCCCATAATGAGTTGAGAATCTATGGATTATGGGTGTACCCGGTCATCCCAACAGTTGAGCTTGAACGATTTGCCTTGTGAGCTGCCTGAGTAGTAGTTGCCTTGGTGAAGTACATGTAGTAATAGACATTAAGAACCATCGTCGCCACCACGAACACCGCTCCAGAAATGAAAACACCTTTCCGCAATGCATCGCATGAGAAGTTCTGAGCATATAGCATTCCCCTGTACTTAGTGTGATAGGCATTTTTTGTAGCACCGGCAATTAGACAAGCTTCCGCAACCAGAAAAGATGCCCTGCACACACAAAATGCAGCAAACTTTAAAAACTTGAAAGTTAGGAATAATATCTTCAATACAAGGGGTCGATATACAATATTCCGTGGTTGATGATAGGGGTTCTGCAAGGCACAATCGAATTCTTACCATGATGAAACAAAATATATGATAGCCCAAGCTCGATTTCCACCAGGGGCCAGGGGTCTCCCGAAACACATACACTTTGTGACACCCATGAGAAGAGATTCACCTGAGAGAAGAAACAAGAAACCACCTACCCCGTAACCAGTTGCAACATCTGAATTGTACACGCAGTAAGTTTGATTCATTCCGTCTGTCTCTATTCGGCCCTGTCCAGTACTCCAAAAAGTCAATATTTAACTCAGAGTAAAAAAACATTCAAAGGATATAAATCGGAGTATCATGCTACCGGTAAAGAATTCCTGAGCAGCTAGAAAGCTAAAAGTTAACCATTGACACTTGTACTCGGTTTAGTGCAATATATTTGTTAGATGATTAAAGATGTTTCGTAGAAAGTTTAAATGGGATCAAGTGGACTCTTGCAACATCAACTGATTCACTGGAAGTGGGACCAAGGCTTCTGATATCGGTAGAAAATGAAGATAAAAAATATCATACTTTATGAATGAAACTCTATGCAAAGGGTATGTGTCCGTAGTCCCTACTTACAAGAATCAACCTTGGAATAATAAAGGTTACAAACTGTTAGTGACAGATTCTTTAGTAGGAATTTCTCTTTGCAAATTTTGTTTCGCAGGGAAAGAGATGCAGAGAGACAGGTACCACATTTTTAATGTCCATGAAAGACCAGCTTAACAAAACTAGGCCAACAGAACATGAGTTGGCTCTTCTTATATGCCCATATTAAATTCATAATTCTTCATAAACAATTTCTTCCTCAAACACATAATGCAGTGAGGAACATAAAAGGTGAAACAAAATCCAACAACCAAAAGATTAACGTACATAACTTGACAAAAGAAAATGTTCTAAATGGATACTATTCTACAGATCGGGAGCAAATCAAATCACCTGTGTGTAACCCAGCATCTTTAAACATTGAATCGAAGATGACAGATCACCTAATGTTTTAAATCATGTGAACTAGGGTTGTTGAAATAACTTATAGAACTATATAGTCATTTATGCCCACCAAAGTTTACACTACGAATTAATAATGATTTTTGGCAAAATATATATATATATATATATATGAGCTCGGAAAATCTTTAGTAAAAGTCTCAAAACAAATTTCTTGCAACTTTGCAAGAGATCACAGATTGACAATGCTTGGCAGACGAAACCACCACCACCTTTGAAGCTTCAATAATTTCAGTAAAGGGTAAAACTTTGTAAATTAAAACGAAAAAGCTCAAATCTTTAATTTCGGTTATGGTTATGCCTAGGAAATTGAGTGGAATTCAGAATCCTTGTCCGTGCATATGCAAGAAAACTAAGTAACAACAATTCTAACTCAAATTTGAAATTGCACTGATCAATCACTTCTTCAATGACATCCTAAAATCCCTAACATTTTACAAACCACAAATAGAAGCAAAACATCAACTAAACAACGCACAATCATGAAATTCAAGCACTAAAAACAAAATCAAGGCAAAAAACAAAGAGCGGAAAATCCAACATCAAAACCCAAACTTAAAATTACAATTGTAAATCCAAAATTAGAAAGCAAAAAGGGAAAAGAACGAGGGTTTCTAGGGCTTACCACACTTCTTCGTCTCTCAGCAGCAATGGCGAACCCAAAAGCCACTAAGCTCAGAACGATCACCAGAAGGTGCACCAAACTTGAGCCCTTGCCTTCTCCCATGTCTTCACCAGATGCCCCCTGTTTGTCTCTCTGAACCAAAGTGAAGACTTAACAGTTAAGAGTAACACTGAGTGAGGGGAGACAAAAGTGACGACTTTACTACGTCTCTGTGGGTTGCAAAGCGCTGGGAAGATGATTTTAGGAGAAAGGAAGCTTTTTAGACCCACGCGATTGTTACAGAGCGTCAAGGACACGGAGGCGGTCAAAGAGTCAGTCAAACTAGACAATTACCGTTGCTTGCCTCTGCTTTGGCGCTAGGGATGTGTTCGCCACTCGCGGAGAGAGTTCTGGGTCATGCAATTGACATGAGATACGAGGAGGCGCGTTTGAGTTCAAAGAGCTGCTTAAGATGCTCTGTGGCCGTTCCCACTTAGAAAGAAGTCAAGAACTACAAAAATATTCTGCAACTTCGTTCGATAATCATCAATCTTTATATAGACACCCCTTGCTCGAAATATAGCTCATAATTCACTCAAGGAAACATAAATTAGGAAATTACTTGAGCTTAATTCATAAGAAACAATAAGATAAAATAATAACCTACCACTTTACTTAATTTCACAATTAAAAGAGAAATCAGACAAATTAAAATTTAGTACATACTAATTTTATTATACGTTTCAATCTTATATCAATAAATTACATATTTTTTCAAAAAAAAAAAACAACAAAAAAATTAAACTTATAATTTAGCAAAGATCCTTACGAAAAAAGGATCATGAACAAGCTAAACCCCAAATTGCTCTGAATAAACAATCTAGTTGAAGTAACCTTTTATTAAGAAAAAGGATCATGAACAAGCTAAACTCCAAATTGCTCTGAATAAACAATCTAGTTGAAGTAAACCTTTATATTAGCTATGCGTACATATAATATTATGTTGCAACTTGGTATTCCATATATTATGTGAAAGGTTTTATTCGACTCTCGTAAAGGGCTATATACCTAGTATGTATAATTTTCTTCACCTAATATCATCATATAAAAATAAAATAAAAAAGTCATTGGTACTATGATTTAGTTGTATTTTCTTTTAACCATTTAGAGGTTGGTTTCAAATTCGATACTTGTTTACACCCGAAAAGAAAAATCCTTTATTGGGCCAAAGCAAATGGCCAAAGAAATTAATGCGCAACTTGCGAAAACCCAGCCCAAAGATACCCACTTGGAACGTGCAAACGTTGAGAAGGGGAAATAGGATATAAAAAGGAAAATGGAATGTTCATGACAAGCATACTATAACAAGGTATGCCAACGTCTACATGGCAGTCCATTTCAACATTTTCACCGCGTAAAAAAAAAGAATTAACCTTCTTCTCAAAAGACAATGAATCAATCTACCAAACAGACAAATTGATCAAACTCAATCAATTTCAAAACAACTGCAAACTCTTAAAAATTTCTTTATTTCAAAAGCTAGGTTGTTTAGGCACAACCTATTTCTTTCAATCTATGATTAAGAAGATTCAGTTCTTTTCTCACCCTCCATCACTTCTTGAAATAAGAATAAAAAGCTTTCCTTTTATCCCAACTTGCATCATAAGTCAACATTGAAGACCCTCATCCATTTTTTTGTTATACCAACTATGACACGACCCATCCCAATCCCCCCGGGATTACCATGGAATGTGTCATGCTCCCGTCTGACAAGAGGTGTCAGACAAGGGACAACCTGTTGCCACTGCCCAACCGGGCTTCCAGAGTGCGTAAGGATCGATGGAGGAGGTGTATGATGTCCCAGTCTCTACTGCAGTCGCATCCGGAATCAACCTGAAGGGCATTAAAAACAAAAGCTGTGAGTGGACGAAAATAAATAAGTCTGTTTAAAACATTTATAAGACATTTATGCCCCTCAGTAAAACCATATGCATGCGCCAAAAACCAATGATCACACATTTATTTAGAAATAATGTAACGCCCCGGACGTTCTGGAAATGTAATATTATTAAATATTGAATAAAATGACGTTTTTACCCCTGTGTTCGTGTGGTCAATTTGTTGACTTTTAGATTTGGAGGTCGAACGGACGTTGAGTGATGACCGTGACGTAGTTCGGGATGTCACGAGTTCATAGACAGGTGGCACGTCCGATTCGGACGCTCGGAGTGAAAGTTATGATGTTCGGAAGTTCGGGGGCATTACCGTAATTTGGGCGTTATAAGGGGAAAAGTTGACTTTTTGTTTGACAATTGATATCCATTTGACTCGAAGACCGTTATGTTCGTCTCGACGCCCCGAGTACAACGACAGGCGGCACGCTTGAAACGGACGTCGGACGACCGAGTTACGGGTCACGGAAGTTGGAGGGCAGTTTGGTAATTTTTGCCCTGGGGGCATTTTGGTAATTTCCGCACGGGGTACTGTTCACCACCGTGGAAAACAGAGCAGCGGCCGTGGGTTTGTGCGATCAATTGTTTATGGCTTTAGTGGATTGTTCAGATGTTTGTTTATGTGAATTGAGGTAGTGGGAGCATGACTGAGTGGAGTGAGCAGGTTGCAGGCACGGGATTGAGTTTAATATGGCCATGGTTTCTGTGTTTGTGGGAAGCAGGTTTCAGAGAACCTCAGCTGGTCTCCCACGGGTGCTGGCCGTTTGAATCGAATGTCTGAGTAAGAGAGTGAGGGGGGATTCGGTTGGGTCATTTGGGCATCCTTGTGAGGGCTGAGGTTGAGAGAGACGGGAGAAAACAGTTTCGGGTTTTCAGGGGGGAAACTCAGAGTTCAAATCCTACGGGCTTTGAGGCGAAACTAAACAAATAGGGAGTCTTCTGGGAGTGTTAGGATCACGACGGTGCTGGAGTTGTTGAGTTTGGAGCCGTGTTGCCCGGGAACCCAAGTTCCAGTTTGAAGGAAAAACCAGTGGAGGGAAAAATGGAAGATCAAATTGTGGGGACTTGCGAGCTAAACTAGGGGTCATTCTAGTCTTCTGGGAGCAAGAGGAAACCAACCACGTCAAATTCGAAGGACGACATCCACGAATTGGCCAGGAACGGAGTGCCCTGGTTCTGAGTATTTTCGAGCTTGAGGACGACGACTTCCAGGTAACGGCGAGACCAATTGACGGTACCATTGTGTTCGTATGAATCCCCTTAACCTACTGGTGAAATTAATTTGAGATTGGGGTTAGTTTGGGTGAGTTCCAGAATGTCGATTTGTTCGACTGTTCGAGTTTGAGTTGGGTCGTTTGGGTACTAGTCGAGGTTAACCTTCGTTACAGACCTAAAATTAAAGGATTAGGGAAGATAATAGGATCAAAAACGAGAGGAATTGATTGAGAATTGGGCTTGAACTTGTCGGGTTGACTCGCGGGTATTAGACCCGTTTATCAGTTGATTCGGGTAAGGACGAAGGTACTGTAGCTTGGCGCGTGGCTTTCACGCGCAGCCACTTTGGGCGGCGCGTGACGGCGCGTGTGGCGTCAACTCCGATCACGGTCAACATGAGAATTAATCCGTACAGTTTAAATAACATTTTATCTTTAGAGTTCGAATCGATCAGGAGTCATTCGGGATAATTTCGGGAGTCCGGAAGATTAAGTCTTTAAGTTTATTTTTGCCGAAAAATCCGGAAAAATTAGGAAAAATCCTACGAGTTATTTTGGGATGTTTGTAACCCTTCTTGTACGTTTTCACAGGCCCGGACACTTCCGAAGCTACGGAGGAGCGCGCAGGACGCGATTGACGTGTCCTAAGACTGTGAGTGGACTCTTTGATTTTTAAATTGGGCATGCATGACTATTTTGCTTATTTATCTCATGGTTTTACATATGATTTTACGATGGTGAGATGATATATCGGTTTTACTTGTTTTCACGTTTTTCGAGATAATTATCGTATTTCACGCATTTCGAGATTTCGGTTGTTGCCTATGCATGCGTGATAATTTTTGATGAAGTATCTGGTTATGAATATGCATGTTTCGGATTTATGATGTTTGATCATGTTGTGAAGAAATTTCCTGGTATTTGCATGTGTTGGAATTTACATGTGAATTCGGGCATGAGTCCTGTTACGATGAGAAATGTTTTTGGAATAATGTTGGAAAAAGATTTGTGATGAATCCTGATTTATTATGTTTAAAAACGGTTTTGGGTTTAAAGACCCGGTTGATGGTTGGATCTGGTTTTGGGTTTAAAGACCCGGTATGTTGATTTTGGGGGCGGGCCCGAAAATTGAGTTTAAAGACTCGTGAGTTTAAAGACTCGATTATTATGATACCCCCGAGGCCTACTAATCGTGTTTTGAGTTTAAAGACTCGTTGATATCCCGGGAAGGCCTAATGTTGAGTTTAAAGACTCGGATGGATCCAACGGCATAATCATGATTATTGATTTATGTTTCACTTGATTTGTGCAAATAATGTTTCAAAATGAATCTGGTATTATTATATGGTTTTACATGAGTTATGACGATCCCTGTAACGTTTTTCTTGTGTTTCGGAAAAAGAGTTTCAAAAGTTTAATACACAAATTTTGAATATTTGGTTATGCATGCGGATTACAAAACTGGAGGGCGAACCCGATTTCGGAAAAACTGTTTTTCCTGTTAAACTTATGTTTCGGTCCACTCACACCTTGTTGTTTTAAACTTCCCTCCAGGTCGTGGTACAAGCGTGGGGGCAAGCGCCGAGGCAGAGGCGGAGGCATAACGTTTTCCGTTGCGGAGTAGTTAGTTCACAGAGTAGGACTTGTTCTTTAATTTGTTTTGTAATATTACTCTGTGAAACTGCGGACTTGACGTCCAGTCGCATGTATTTGTTTAATCTCCCTGGTCTGACAATGGGTGTGTTGAAATTTTAACTAGTCTTCCAGTCTTTTGGGTTCGATTGTCAGACGGGAGCAGGATGCTTCCCGATTATCGAGGCGATAATCGGGGTGGGTCCTGTCAAATAACCATAATCGGGGTGGGTCCTGTCATAGACGCTGGACGTACTAGACGTCTGTGACCTCTCCGGGGTACCTCATCCGGAGGAGACAATATAATATGGAAGGATTTATACAGTGCAGTACTAAATACATTTTATTGATATCCACATGCAAAACATATAGGTATACATAGATAAAATCCGAACCGATCGTTACGTTTCATCAAACAGGTCTCATGCCCAAATACCGTGAAACGTACCATAACCGAAATATCATCAAAACCATTTATTGATTCCAGCATGTGAACATATATAAAATGTAAACCAGAAAACATTTATTAAATTCCATTTTAGGGTCCCCGACCCGCAATCGTATGTAGAAATCAACTGGACCCCTGGCCCAATTTCACAAGTTAACTGGGCCCCTGGGCCGATCCACATGTTAACTGGGCCCCTGGCCCGATTTCATAGTTCAACTGGGCCCTGGCCCGATTTTACATTATTCAAGTTCGTAACCGTTTCATGAAATCATATCCAACCACATTTATGGAAATCGGTGCAAATCCAGAAAACCTCGGTTTACGTGCAAATACGTAATTCACCTCGAAATACGTGAAATCATTTTAAATTCACCGATATCCAAAGTAAATCATTTAATCATAATTATAACAATCATAAAACAGTTATGCATGCATCGAATTTATGAAACCAATGTCCACTCACAGACCGTTTAACCGAGCGCCTCGATACGCGTGCCATAGGCCTTCCCGGGCCACACCACTATCACCGGGACTCCCAATCCTGTTCAAATCACATTAGAGGATTACTAACCTCATCATTAACATCCTATTCAAGTCCCGTAATTTTCCCGAATTTTTAAGTATTTTTAAATTGGATTTAAAACCTTCGGACATCCCGAACAATATCGAGACGGTGTCCGATCGACACGAAACCAATCCTAAAATGTTCGTTACATTGTATAGGACAAAAGTCATGTTGATCATACCTCGGGATTCGCACTCACGCGCCTCCACGCGCCACCGCAAGCGGCTGCGCGTGGAAGCCACGCGCCACCGCAAGCGGCTGCGCGTGGAAGCCACGCGCCAGCTACAGTACTCGCACAGTCATCCCTCTCACCCGTTTGTCTGTAAAACGGGTTGAAAAACCCGCGAACAAACCCGGTACAATTACACCCAATTCGACATCAAATCAATCCGTTCTTTCAACTGATCCCTTGTAATCAATCACCATTTAAGTTCTGTAAATCGAATTACACAATTTAGGGTCCAAATCCTCACGACTCTCGATCGATCCTTGACGGGTTTCCAATTCGGGTTCACCGATTCCGTCCCTGATTTCCAAATTAATTCATAGAGTAAGCATCGTGAGAGTGTAAGGGATGTTTCTGCAAAATCAATTTGATGAATTCATACCTCTAACCTGTTGAACTCAAGCTCGAAATGAAGCTGCCATGGAAGCTCCGTTCTCCCTCAATCCGACACGGTTTCCCGTCGTTCTTGCTGCAAAACTGATCGTTTTGATCCCAGAAGTCGAACTGAATCAACAAATTCAATCCTCACGGCTCAAATCATCCATTTCAAATTTCCCTCCCAAAAACCAAATTTTCGATTTCTCAGTCTCCCTCACTCAGTCAATCCCCCGTGTAAACTCAGGTTGAATCAAATTCAATTCTCTCCAATTTTCGTTCACAATTTCAGTCGATAGGGAGGAGATTAAGGGTAGAAGAAATTTGAAGTTTGGGTGTACACGGTTGAGGACTGATCAGAAATAGAAGGGAGAGATGAGATGGACGGCTGTGATGCAATCTGGGGAGTTAGATGGATGGTTCAGATCAAAAGTAGGGATTTTAATTCTAAATAATTACATAGTGGAACTTTAGTATATAGTTTATGATTAGTGGATCAAGATCCAATCTAGCCGTCGGATGAGTGACACTTGTCACTCATCCAAGTGTCCTCCAACCACCATTTCAGAATAAAATAATCAACACAGTTACCGAGACGTAACTTCCCCGATTTCACGACTCAAACCATAACTTCCTCGTACGAAGTCCGATTTCGGCGTGCCGCCTGTCAATGGATTCGTATCGACCTGCTTTACATAATGGTCCTTGGCCCTCGGCCATCGGACATCCCGGTCAAAAAGTCAACATTTGGCCCCATTTAAGTCAAATTACGAAAATGCCCTTGAACTTCCGTACATCATAACTTTCACCACGAATGTCGGAATCGAACGTGCCACCTGTCTATGAACTCATGACGTCCCGAACTACGTCACGGTCATTGGTCAAAGTCCATTTGACCATCCGAAATAAAAGTCAACGTTTTGCCCACGTCCAGGGGCAAAACGGTCATTTTGCACAATTCGTCCGAAATCGCCCAACTAATCCCAGATTAGTAAATCACAATTAAATATTATTAAATCCCGATATTCGGGACGGGTCGTTACAACCTTCCCTCCTTAAAGAATTTCGTCCTCGAAATTACCAATAACCTTATTCCACAACCACCTTGTGGAAGACATTTCGACCACATACCATGTGTACACCTGTACACCCACTTACTGGGTCAACACCAGCCTCGTCTGTACCCAGACATCCCATCACGGTCATACGTCACAACAACAACACTCGACCACCTCGAGTGGACATAATCACCTGATTCGCGATAAAATCACTTAACCATTTAGCTGACTCCTTCAGCTAGACGGTTCCTTCCCATTGCCAATAAATCCTTACATTTGCTCCCATTGGGAGTCACCAAATCTCATTTGTCAGTCCATGCTGACACCATCAGTCAAACTGTCACCGCAAAGCTTTACCATCCTAGTAAATCCCCAACCATCTGTCCGTCAGTGACAACACCACGTACTACATCACCCTCGATGTAGCGTAAGATCAACCACATGATCTCAATTCGCAGGGCAAGCCCAATCCTGCGACACAAAATAATCTCAATGACCATAATCGCCGACTCCCTCAGCGAACCAAAACGCTGGGAAATCACGGTGTGATCAAGTCACACAAGGCTACTCGTGGTCACTTAGACCACCAATTCACTCATCCTGAGCGTACGTATACCGTCAACTTACTCAATCAAGTGGTGTAACTGGGACACATTGAATACTAGCCCAGCAGTGATCACACATCACAGTACTAGGGTTCAACTAGCCAACCATGGCTAAGAGCACCTGCTCATACAATCACTGAACCCGACAAAATCACTCTGCATAGCGCACAGTATCCAATGTCTGGTCCACAACATAGCCAAATAAATGATATCGGAACCAAGCCGATTACCAACACGTTTAATCACACATCACGGGTACATCCCATGTACCGCCATTAGGCACCGCTCAGCCTAACCAGTATCAATCCTCGTACAACGTACCCTGTACGTACATCAATCCATCAATCTGCCTATAACCACCCAGGCCATAGCCAAACACGTTCCAATAATGGAGTACATTTGCCCAAACCATCACGAGACAACTCGAACTCCACCCATCATCTAGTTCCAATTCCGAATCTGAATCCGCAATTTCGTAAGAAATCCCGAACCCGAACCCAGACATCATATTTTTGGGGTTCTAATCCCCCCCAAAGCCACTTGAGCTCCCAAAAGGTCTAGTTTAGATCAGAGTTGCTCAGCGGCACCCTCTATCTAACCCTATATTGTCCTCTTTGGGCACACCTGCGCCCGCAAGGTTTTATTCCTGGGAGCTCACGGTGCAACTTCCCAGTGGGTCACCCATCATGGGATTGCACCAGCCTCCACTCGCTTAACTTTGGAGTTCCCCCGGAATCCAAAGCCAGTGAGCTCCCAGAAGGCCTAGTGCTAGATAGGTGTGTGCCTACACCTTTAAGGCACACCACCATCCCCTCCCAGACCATTTTCTCCCTCGCATGAATGTGGGATTGTTCACCGTTCCCTCCAGGACACGGGTCTTACAATCCACCCCCCTTAGGGCCCAGCGTCCTCGCTGGCACACTTCCCGGTCGGGGTCTGGCTCTGATACCAAATTGTCAGGACCCGACCCTCCTCGGACAAGACCCGACTCATCTAGCACCATATTGTCCGCTTTGGGCCTCGCCCTCACGGTTTTGTTTTCGGGAGCTCATGGTGCAACTTCCCAGGGGGTCACCCATCATGGAATTGCACCAGTCTTAACTCGCTTAATTTTGGGGTTCCAATCCCCCCTAAAGCCACTTAAGCTCCCAAAATGCCTAGTTTAGATCAGAGTTGCGCAGCGGCACCCTCTATCCAACCCTATATTGTCCTCTTTGGGCACACCTGCGCCCGCAAGGTTTTGTTCTTGGGAGCTCACAGTGCAACTTCCCAGTGGGTCACCCATCATGGGATTGCACCAGCCTCCACTCGCTTAACTTTGGAGTTCCCCCGAAATCCAAAGCAGTGAGCTCCCAGAAGGCCTAGTGCTAGATAGGTGTGTGCCTACACCTTTAAGGCACACCACCATCCCCTCCCAGACCATTTCCCCCCTCGCAGGAATGTGGGATTGTTCACCGTTCCCTTCAGGACATGGGTCTTACAAACTTCATCTCAATTGCCACTCAAACCAGTCTTTGAGGCATCCAAACAGCCCACCTTTGACGTCTCAACTTCGCTTGAATGCTCTCATAACTTATGACATGATTTTGACTGATATTCATTCAGTTGATAATTTAAAGAATATCATGTTTTCTCAAGTCTAGATTGCGAAAGAAATAATTTACTTTTTGTACTTGTAATTTTACATCTCGCATTTCAATAATAACACATCTACTCTCCAAATATTTGTATTATATTTTATTGCAATATAACCAGATTTTCTTAAGAAGAGATAAGTATTTCGGACACAACAACCAATGTGTTTCATGACTGCTTAAGTCATGAGACCATCTATGCTTCTTAATCTAATGCTATCATCCCGACTTGAAGAAATTCACATGTCTACTACTAATTTATTAGATTAGAAAGAAAATTTATTAAAGTTCTTGGATACATTAAAAATAAGGCATATAAAAGAACAACACGAACTATTTATCCATGTGCCTCACAATCGTTTGATTACAAGTGAAGGTTATTGGGTTGCAAACGAAACCTATCTACAACTATCTAGTAGTAGTTTCTACTAGTGGCATGCGTACTTTGAAGAAAATTAAGACCTACTTCCCTCATGTGCAACCCATCTAGGGATACACCATAGCTCGAAGGGCCCTCAACCCTTCCTTTAAAACCACTCAAACAGTCCATATAATACACCACAGAGAGGCCCACACGAAGGTTGCTTCTTCACTCTGCAACCAAGTTCCACGCAGAGGCCCATTGAAGGTAGCCTCAACCTCGCTGTGGCATAGACACTTTTTGGGCAAACCATTACTCATTATATATAATCTAAAGGGAAAACTAACAAATTACTAGCTACTAATTGATCTTATCTAGCTAATCTTATCTATCTTAATACTAGTTTTCCCTTCATAATCTCCTTATGAAATATCGTTATTATAAAATAAATTATATTTAAAAAAAAAAACTCTTTTTCCTCCCTTTGTTATTTCAGCACATTAAATTGTGTAATTGGGGTGAAAATATATTTTACCCTAGCGGCCAAGATATGTATAGTATAAGCATTTATTAAGTTGAGAATTGGAGCACATCCTCAACCATAACTTGGTTGTAACTGTGGGTAATTGTAGCCCAAACAGGTAAAAATTTACAACTACAAGGATATCTTAACAACACGTAGACCCACATAATATGAGCCCATCAATGATTGAACCCTAGAAGGCCCAAAAGGTCTCAAGTGGGCCAGTATCAGTGGGCGTAATAGAAATATCGTGTCGGTTGAAAGATGGCAGTTACTGTGAGCCCTTGTGTCACACTCGAAGCCTTGAAAACTCGAAGATTAGCGGTAATTAAATTTGCAAGCAACCAAGAAAAATCTAAGGCTGAGAGAAGACGATGGCCAAAAAATCAAGGGCTGAGAAATAAACTTGACACCAGTCTTCCAAATAATTCAAGTGTTGATTCAGATAAGATATGGGTATTTGCCACCTGTCACAACCAATGGAGTGCGTAACGATAAGGCTTATAGATTTGAAAATTTTCTACTACATCAATTTGACACCACTGGATTTTTTTGAGCTTGGTGGTAACAACGGCAAACTTTAGCACTCGCATTATTGCTTTATAAATATACAAAGATGAAGCAACAAAGCCAAGCCTTCACATTATAGATCAAAGAAAAAATTAAGAAGTCGCAAGATGGCTTCATCCATGTTTTCTTCCGCCGCAGTCACCGCCGTCGACCGTACCATCTTCCCGGCTCAGGCCGCCATGGTTGCACCCTTCACCGGGCTCAAGTCCGCCTCTGCCTTCCCCGTCACCCGCAAGGCCAACGATGATATTACCTCCATCGCCAGCAATGGTGGAAGAGTTCAGTGCATGCAGGTAACGTACAATACATCATTACATGCACTGATTATTATAGATATCAACTTATGATACTTCATTTTGTAAATTTAATTTAATTTAGCGAGAAATTAAGGAAGTAATAATATTTTTTATTGTGTACAAATAATATAATAATTATTGTTATTGGTATTGTTATGCAGGTGTGGCCTCCAGTTGGACTGAAGAAGTTTGAGACCCTCTCTTACCTTCCTCCTTTGACTGAAGTACAACTGGCCAAGGAAATTGATTACCTTCTCCAAAACAAGTGGGTACCCACCGTGGAGTTTGAGTTGGAGGTAATTCTTACTACAAAACCCTAATCTTGTTGCAAAGGAAATATCTAATTCTAATGATATTTGTTCGTAAAATTATTTTAAGAATTTGATAATTTGAAAGGATTATCCTAAAACGCTAATCTTGTTATCGAAGGAAATATCTAATTCTAATGATATTTGTTCGTACAATCATTTTAAGAATTCGATAATTGTGAAGAATTATCCTAAATGTTCGCCTTAATTACTTTGCTACCATATTTACACCTTTTAAAGCTTTTCCTTGTGAATGAAGCTAGGTTTATAGTATGTCACCAAAAACTCAATTGTTTTTATTTTGATATTTATGGAGAAATATTTTATGTTAATTGAAGGAGTTGTTGTTAAATATGGGAATGGTGTTAAAAATTGCAGAAACCATTCATCCACCGTGAGAACGGGAACTCCCCAGGGTACTATGATGGACGTTACTGGACAATGTGGAAGCTTCCCTTGTTTGGTTGCACTGATTCTTCCCAAGTGTTGAAGGAGGTGGACGAGGCCAAGACTGCCTACCCAAATGCATTCATCAGGATCATCGGATTCGACAACATCCGCCAAACACAGTGCATTAGTTTCATCGCTTACAAGCCCCCAAGCTTCTAAGTCCGATACCCACCACCCTAGCACCGCCTCTGCGCCGCCGGCTTTTATCTCCATCAATTTCAATTTCGATTTCAATTTGAATTTGAATTTGCTTGGCTGTTTGTGTTTTGTTTTGTATCATCATCAGCATCATTCGTTTTTTGTAGCCTCATAATATGCGAACATTTTTCATTCCGTAATTTCCCCTTCTCGTAAACCTCTGTTTTCTTTTTCTTTCTTCTGAATTTGAATATGCATAAGAAAGAATAACGAAGATTCCGATTGAGTGATGTGTGCATTCATTTTTGCATGTTGCAGGCTTATTTCTGACTACGAATTTGAAATATGTATTGATATAGAATCTACGAAGATTCCGAATCGGGAAATATCTACTTTGTTCTAGAAATTTCTTATACGAAACAGGACGGATACAAATTTTGTGGGTCTTTCTCAAGGATTCGGAACGTGTTGGGTGGTTCTCAGTCCCCAAATGTCATCGTCCCAAATCACATCACTGAACAATCCATAATGCGCTTCGCCCATAAACTCCACATCCCATAAAGGCAACCAAATTGACCCCCATGACATTTGCTCATCCACCACAGCGCCGCCACTAAAACACCCCCAATAACTGTTTTCATAATCACCAACCGTCATGTTCTCCACCGCTGACAAACCCAACTGATGATCTCCGCCCTCCATCTTCCCCTCTTCTTTCCCAGCCTTCTCAGTTGCTTTCTTCGCCCTCTTCGTTGTGATTTTCATGGTTGATGTCGTTTTTGAGCCTTCGAAGCTCGGAGCTTGATCCACCGCAGCACCGCCACTATCCACACGTCTCTGCCTCTTCATTTTTGGAGAGTTCGATGTTTTAAACTGTTTCCACAAATTACAGAGATGGGGTTTTGTTTATATAGACAAAAAAGAAGTTATGAACTGCGTGAATGAGACGGCAAGAAGATATGGAGATGATGGTTGTATTTATACATGGTGGAAGTTGAGGCTTGGAATTGGCAAAGATAGTTTTGGAATGTGGGCTGCTTTCCATAATAAGAGCAGCTGTGAATTTCTGTGTTTACGTGGCTTTCGCCGGTCTTTTTCGAAGCAGAGCCGAAGAGCTACCACAAAAGCCAACCCAAGTTGTCATTTTTAATCACCCGTCTTTTTTTTGAGTTTTTCTCACTTCCAAAGGCCAATTGGGCAACTAGATTGACACCAACCACATCGTACATACTTAATTCTTTGTTTGATTTTTATACGAATCAAATTTCTAATTTGTATAAGTTGTCCTCACGAATCTGCACACCACTAAACGTCCAAAAATTTGCTATATGAAATTTTAATGAATTTTCAGCAGTAAATAAGAACCGAGTGACAACAAGATCTTGAAAATCGTATTAAAAAATGACAAGTTTGAGTGCAAATTGGGAGGTGATTGGTTAACTAGGTTATCAAGGGGAGGAGTAATATGTAACGATAAGTCAACAACAATAGGGATTTCCAAAGATTATTGCCTTGACGGTTCCCAAAAATTTGTTTAATACATGCGTGTAGAATAAAAATGTTTGTGATAATGTTATGGCGGCAAGTGCGTGCGGAAGTAATGCTTTCCCTCCAGATCCCTTCCACTTGGATTGCTAAATTGACAGCTTCACCACTCTAGTGGTGGCTGAGCCTCACCGACGGGTCGGTCCCTATAGGCCTAACCTACCTGCAACTTGGGTATCAATCAATTCAAATAACCCAACACTTTGGCCCAAACCGATTTTTCTTCCATTCCATGTTGATCGCGAATTTATATTCGTTTTGATCAAACTAAACTTCCGCAATTTTGGAATCTCCTTGTTAAAGTGCTACACGTATACAAGAGTTATTATTAATTAAGTAAATATCGATATTATTGTTTTGGTATATTTTATTTTATCAAGTTTGCGATATAGATAAATTTTGGGTCGGCTCAACCCAATCGACCCATAAGTCAGACCAGGTTGTGAGGAGATATTTGATCCGGACTCCAAATTGTGCAGAGATATCTGATAATAGATTAGATATTTTACGAGACAGGCTAGCTACTAGCCACTTGGTTGCTCAGATTTTAGATGGGAAATTTAAAAGAATAAAATAAGAAAAAAATCTGGCTCTCAGCCATATATACTTGCATGATCTTTATGTACGTAGAATCTGGCTTGCTGATATCAGGCAGAGGACTGCTTCCACCGCCCACATTTGTCAGTATGATTATTCATGATTATTATATTTCAGTTATTTTTTTTTTTATTCCTTTGGCATTAAGTTATACATCATGATCATGATTATGAATATATTTAAATAATGACTTTTAATAATCCATAAATTTTAAGTTATATTATCAAACAAAAAACATTAAAAAAATAAAAAAATATAGGTATTATATATTTATAAGTAGATAGTTTACTGAATGATAAAGAAACATATAAACTAAATAAAAAATTTTCATCGTAATACGTGGATGGATAAAATTTAAAAATCTCAACCATATTTTTTACATCTAACCATTTATAATTTTTTTGGATCTCTCAAGTTCCTCATTTTAAATCACTTTTGTTTATATTTCAAGGAATTTAAATTTTTTTTTATCCAAATATACTTTAAATTGCATAATCTCCATGGTTGGTCTTGAGGGTAGCTGAATAAGACGGCTGTCTCGGGTCTCCACAATAGAGAGGCCTCAAATTTTTTTTACACACAGTTATTATGTAAATTTGATATATTATTATGTTGTTTCAATACAAATAAGTATATACGGTATAGGCATATTGGTTAAGGATTGAAGAATGCAAGAGTGCCCCAATTTGAAAATTTGGCTTGGATTTTCAATATTTCATAGCCGACCTTCCTTACATACCTCCGTCACTTACACGAGTTGCCTACTTGCCTTCCTCAATATATACTAATTCAAATTATTTAATTATGAAAAGTGTACGTATTTTAAAGAGGGTCGATTACAATTTTATGTTCGAATTTCACTTGCATAGATCATTACTAAAAGCGCCAACATGCAATATTCGTTGATGGTTGTGTATGTGGTCTAATGAACGTGGATCAGAGCAGGCATTGATGCTCGTAGATGTTAGCCAATTAGCTAAGAATGTGGTGCCTAACGATGAAAGGGTTCACGCATTACACAAAATATATTGTAGTTATCGGTACTATAGTATTTTGGTAACTACTGTCGCTTGAACGTAAATCTCATCCAACAGTGTAGTATCTCTCATGAGAGAGAGGATAAATTAAAATGAAGGCGATTGTACTCTTTATATAGATCAGATTAGGTCTTGATGATCGAACCTACAGATGAATTTTAATAGAAATTACGTATAGCCGATCCTATAAATTTTATTATTTTCTCTCTAACTGGTTTCACTCTGCCTTCTCTCTAAAAGAAAACACGTACAGCCGACTCAAGAATTTTTCGGGGTAGGGGCGCTTTGGATCTCTACGACCTGGTGGCGACTCTAGTTACCTCTACGGCTACCTTCATATGTCGTCGATTTCTTTCTTGCTTCTCTTAGTTCCCTTGTCCCACTTAATTTTCAGTCCTCTTTCTTTCTCCTTTCTCCTTCGTGGACTTGTTGGACGTCAGCATGGGCATGATGGTGGCGTCTTCTCTGCTGTGCTGTACTACGGAGGCTCTAGATAGTGCTCTTGGATGCGACGGTGATGCCGACGAGAGAGATATGGTGGCTGGGGTCTATATTTGATACGAGTCGAGTGTGCTTCCGATTGAGTTGTGTGGTGGCCGGGTGGGGAGAAACCATGGGCGTTTTTCTTATTTATATTTATTTGCTACTTAGTTTTTCCATTGGGTTTAGTTTCCCGAAAAGTCTAATAGCTTTATTAGTTTGCTTTGTAGATATAGTTTGATGGTGAGCAGTGAGCTTTGGTATTCTCCAGTGGAAAAGAGTATATTGTGCAGAAATGATGGTGAAATTTATCCTTCTTTTTAAATCTCTCTTTAGTTCCGTGAAGTAATTCAATGTTGTTGTTGTTTGTATATAGAAGATCCAGTTTAAATAGTTTATTCTCATAAAAGGTGTAATTATTTTTTATTTCTTAATTAATTTTATGGTTGTTTCTTGATAAAAAATAATAATTTTAATAATGGGCCGTAATGATAAGCCTACCTTATTAGTGGAAGTTAGAAATGGGCTTGACGCTGTCTTTTATTAATGTGGCCGACTTAACAATTTAAAGTGCAAGGACGTTTGGTGAGAATGTAGTTCGTGCAACCATGTGCGTGGACACCATACCTTTTTAATTTCTATTTTGAAACTGGACATCACGAAGCTTATTGGGAACCAGTGGATCATGTGGTCCCACCTTCAGGAAATGGGTCCCCATGGAAAGAGTAAACATCATCTGGGTCCCACGTTCAGCTTTTATACTTCGATTTTTTCGATAAAATTCGTGAGGAAGTGTTTGCACTTTGAAGCAGGTCGTTCGGTTCCAATTTGACTGAACCGGGTCACGAAATGAAAAAAGCCCATCCTCGACTGACCCGGATCACCAAATGAGAAAAGCCCATCTGGCAGAAGCCCAGGAGTCAGGACGACGGTTTAATTTGGAAATTACCAACACACCCTCCTTCCCAATCGAGAGTTTCTGCTCCAAGCAAACTCTCAATTGGCTTCAGCTACTCGTTGAAGATCAGGTCCAGCAACAGGAAATTAAAGAGGGTTCGCATCCTGACCAAAATAGATGCTCAACATCACCATATCGAATAAAGCTAAGGCGTGTAGAATGTAGATCATAAGCTGAACGATCTTTACAAAAAGCAAGGCGTGTAGATCATAAGCTGACCGATCTTTACAAAAAGCACATCTGATCCATTCGAATCACGTACCGTAAACGAAAAAGATAATCACATAGCTGCTCAATTTGAATCCAAAAATGAAAACAGAAACCGAAAATGAAAATGCTATATTTACATTGTGAATTGACTCTTTACATGGACTCAACAGCAACTTCAATTTGTACAGAGTCGCTTCTAAAGCCGCCTATCAAAACTCAAAAACCACCTAAGTGGAAGCAAAATGAAGAATAATCAGCCATGGGCTCTTAATTTTACAATGCCACAACCCATCATAATCTTTCAGCCTTACCGTGACCTAAGAACGAACCTTTTCCATTATTTGGTTAACAAAATCGCTCACCTACTTACAGGACAATTGACACATTTTATTTACGCAAATCCCTCAGACATATTTACACAAGGCAGAAGGATGGATCTATTTCCTTCACTCTTTGAGAATTTCAAAATTTCATCTCAATGCTACCAAGTATTTGTTATTGTCTATTATAGCAAACTTAAGCTCAAATCTTTTCCCCTATGTACCTTCTTTGATTGACTCGGGATCTATGCGAAGGTAGGGATGCTACGATTGCGTCGATCCCTATCCAGGCAATCGAATCCCTCAACCCTAACTGCCGGTTTGCCCCCAAAATTGGTCCGAACACAGCCTCCTTTCCTTGTGGATGATGAAGGAGACGATGACTGACCTGACGGGGCAGGTACCGGAGAAAGTGGCGTGAATGGGATGAGCTTCTCATCCCCAAAACAAGCATCCTGGATTAATGGGTTAGCTACTCTGCTTGGCGGCGACCCGCTATAAAATGGGTGCTGCGAGGCCATTTCTGTACACGAAAATTGTTCAACACCAAAAGAACCCTGCACAAAATCCAGTATGAAACAATATCAAACACCATACATCTTCATGCTCTTTCAATAACATAACAAACAATGGATACACACATTCATATCCAAATTCAAACTTTGTTGGATTGAATGTCACAACTGTAATTACTTAACCTACTGTCGAATGCTTAATATTTCTATAATTGCAGATCCTGAGTTTTTACCAGGGAAAGTGCATACCTTTGTGAGGATGGTGTCCAAAATATCAGACCCTGCTTTTGAATCGCTGTGCTCTACCTGGTGGCTGTGAAATTCAATCACAAAAAATTAAAATTCGCATAAAAGATTTCACAAGTTTGAAACCCTAATCAAAATAGTAATTAAACAAAGAAAATACCAAAATTGGGAATTACCCGAAATGCCATCTGAAAGATCTGATGGGATCGTGAACGGTGGCGTTTAGGAGGCCAACGCGGCGAGGTTTGGGGCAAACGACGGAGTCCCTGGAGCAAGTCCTCATGTCCTCGCAAGCTGAGAGGGCGTTGCCTTGCTGTATCGCACAGTGATTCATTGTTTTGTCCTCGCTTTAAGACGACACCTCAAAACCTGGTCAAAAAAATTATTTACGGAATCAAAAACAAGTGGAGGTTATATTTGTAATAACAAATAAAAAAAACAAGCATAGTAATTGTCAACTGAAATAGATCTGATCTGATAGAGCCAGAGAATAACAATAAGATTGAACAAGAAAAATTGTAACAGAAAATGATTTTAACTCGTTCGAAAGCAGAGGTGGAAGATCTGGACAATTTGCATCGTTAAGAAACGAACAAAAAACGAATCGATTCGTAAAGGCGAGATCCGCATACACGAAATTGAAATTACCGAAGCTTTTGACAGAAACTAGGGGAAAACGAAATACAAAATGAAAAAGATTGTACCTGAAGTATGAGTGCAGTGGTTGGAGGGAGTTTTGGTGTGTGTTAATGGTGTGAGAGAGTTGGGAGGAGGACGAAAATGGAAGGAAAATTAGGCGGAGGGTGTTTGGTTAGACAGGAAAGGAAGGGGGAATGAAAGAAGGTTGACAAATGGTGGTCTCTCCCCAATTTATAGAGGCCACAGGCAAAAAGGAAAAAAAGGGACGAACAAGGAATAATTTTAATGATAAAATAATTGAAGTGAAAGAGGAGATGGGCTTCAGCACAGAGCTAATGCGAGAAAAAGTCTATAGTGAAGAGAAGGCATGGGCAATTTAGCAATGGCGGGGGAGGGAAGGGAAAAAGTCTACCAAAACTCTGTTTTTTGTTAATTCAAAAAGTCGAAGCTGAAAATAATATTCAAATACGATAGATTTGTGTAATTTTCATCTTTCCAATAATATTTTATATATAAATTGTTGAACCATAAAATTTGTCTATTTAGAGCTAGGGACTGGTGTTATATTAGTCTAATAATAAAGAGTGTCGAATAGTAATTCATAAAGTATATATAAATAGTTAATGTTAGTTATTTTTATGAGAAAAAGTGAACTCAATTTATATATGTGTGATGTGTACAATAAATTTATTATTTCGATGTAGGACAATAAATGTTCATTGTGAGACTGACACGTGGACGACTAGAGTCTGTCCACGTGTAGGGTTTGTTTAGACCTTGTTAGGGCTTTGTTTGTGAGAGTGGGCATGGGCTCTAGCGGAGCTTGTAGAGGTGTATTGGGTTAGAGGTATTAGTCTGGGCTGATATGATATCAACATAAATAATTTATGATTTTCAAGTTAAATTTTTATAAAATAATAATTTGATATATAAAGAAGTACAACTCCCTCTACTAATATAGTCGTATGAAATATAATATATAAATATTCTTAATTAAATATTAATTACGTATTTAAGATATTTAATAAGTAGTGATTGAACATATGCCTTACTTTTTTTCTTGTGTTTAATTTTATTTATTTTTATATTTAATCAATATATAATTACTCATTAACCCATTAGTAGTTAGCATAATAAAAATTAAAATGAAAATTTTGGTACATTTGTGTGTTTTTGTTTCATTGTAAGTGAATTCCATAACAGTAAGTTACTACTTTAATTTTTCCAAAAAATTATTATATATCTAAATGAATCCAATGTAAATTTAAAACCCCTCTTATTATTAAAAGCTGGTTGATGTTGTCGTTCATATGTTCATGTTAGGTCAATCAATAAATTTATCTTTCTTTGCTGTAGATTTCATTAACCACCAGCCAAAGGAAGTAGTTTAGTCATCTAGCATTTGGGGGAAATTTCTATTTCGTATAAGTTAAGGGCAATTATTTAACCTCTAACCTTTTTATCACCATTTTTTGAAACAAAAGACTACAACCATTTGCAACATTTGAAGTGGGGGCATGTCCGAACGCTTTTGTTGATCTTTCACCTACTTTGCCGCTACGTGTATGTTGTGTATAGAACACAGATCGACAAACGCTCACTTCCTCCGATCTAGGGTTTTATTCTGATTCAAGGCACTTGTTTATTAGGCCACCTAATTGGGTTGTCACAGAGTTGTTTCAAGGTCATTCTAGAATAGCTAGAACGCGCACGGTTTTCCTTTATACTTCATTTTGGATCTCTCGAATTAGTAAAGTAAATCAAATCCGAGTAATTTATTTACAGTGAATGACCGCTTACATCGACTGGGCAGCAACTTCAATTTATACAAATTCGCTTCATAAGTCGCTCATTGAAACTCCGAAAACCCCTAAAATGGAAACACAATGGAAATTTTCCAACAATAGACCCTTAAATTTTTACAACACAAGGTGAACATCTCATTTAATTACACGACAAGACCGACGCATTTCATATACACAAATCCCTCAAACCGTCAAACGTATCTACACAAGGCAGAAGGATCCCTATGGTTTCTAGGACTTAAAATTTCAAAACTTTCGCGCGTGCTATCAAAATAATGTAGCTGTAGTCTTCTCCTACGTACCTTTCTCGATGGAATTGGGGTTGACTATGCCAGGGTAGGGATGCTGCAATTACGTCGATCCCTGTCCAGGCAATCAAAACCCTCGACCCTCACTGCGGGTTTGCTCCCGAAACTGGGCCGGTCACAGCCTCCTTTCCTGGCGGACGACGAAGGAGATGATAGGCCCGAAGAGGGCAGCGTTGGTGACAGTGGTGACAATGGGGTGAACTTCTCATCCCCAAATTTAGCGTCTTGAATTAGTGGGTTAGCTACTCTGCTCGGCGGCGACCCGCTGAAAAATGGGGGCGGCGACCCGCCAAAAAATGGGGGCGGCGATGCTACTTCTGTACATGAAAATTGTTCAACACCAAAGGAACCCTGCACAAAATTCAAATCAATAAAATCATTCAAAACCATATGCTAAACATGCCACATTCGAATTCAATTTCTGCAAGAACCACAAATGGATTGCTCATGCCTGGTAGATCTAAAATATTTTTTATGTACCTTTGTAAGGATGGTGTCCAAAATATCAGACCCTCCTTTTGAATCATGAAGCTCTGCTTGGTGGCTGAAATTTAATTAAATACACAATTAAAATCGATACAACAAAATTCCATAATCCGAACCCCTAAGAACCAAAAAAAAAAACCAATTACCCGAGATGCCATCTGAGAGATCTGATAGGATCGTGATGGGCGGCGTTGAGAAGGCTAAAACGACGCGGTTTGGGGCAAAGGACCGAGTCTCTTGAACAAGTCCTCATGTCTTCGTAAGCTGAGAGAGCGTTGCCTTGCTGTATCGCACAGTGATTCATTAGTTTTTAATCCCTCCCTTTCAAACGACAACGCAGAGCCTAGTCCAACAAATCGTAATTAAATTCTGATCTAAAACGTGCATATTAAAGGGGTGAACTGAAACAGATCTCATCTGATTGAAGAAATTCGTAAACTGATAAAATTAAAAAAAATTCATAAACTATCGAATTGAATCGTTTTCAAGCAAGCGAAAAGAAGATTCAAAATCAACAGCAGCACCAGATCAACGAACACAAAGTCGAAATTAACGAACCTTTTGAAAAAAAAAATTAAAACCAAACGCTAAGCATACCTTAAGCTTGAGTGAAGAACTGAGATGCTGCTAGGCTTCGTCTTTGGCTTCGGTTCTTTAAAATGGTAAGAGAGTATTCATAATAGAAGAAACTTAGGCGAATGGTCGATGAGAGACAGGAAAGGAAAGAAGGCTAATGAACAAGGGCCATCTCCCGATTTATAGAGAAAACGAAAGCCAACAAAGAATCATGCTGAATTTTTATTCAAAATAAAATAAAGATATTAAATTAAATTAAATTAATTTGGAGAGAGATTGGAAAAGGTTTCGTTATTGGGCAAGAGGATAACAGCTAGAGCGAGAAAGAGAGAGAGAGAGAGAAGGGAAAGGTGATAGGTGTGGGGCGTGCCGCGTGCCAGAGGGGAGCGATGACCGACACGGACGCGCTCTCAAATTTGTGAGATGTTGTTGTTAGTATAATATTCAACGTGTGATTAAAAAATATTTTGTAGTTTTTTAATGTAAAATATCTTTCTGGAGGTTGTCAAGTTGTTACGAAAGGAAAAATGGTAAATATTTTATTGCTTCACGCAGGCGGTGCCTCCCGCGAGAACCCACATCGATTTCGGCACCAAACCCATTCAACCAAACTTTACTATTGCCGTTATTTTTAACTCTACCGCCTGCAACCCACGTGTCACGTGCACAAGCATTTCAGACTTTTCAGTCCATTTTCTTGTCGCAATAAAGAAAAAAAATCCTTAATCAGTTCCTTCGAAAATCACAGCCGATGGAAAATTTAAGTCCATGCGGATAATTACGAATTTAGATTTAGGGGGGTGTATTCGATTGAGATTTTAATGGGTTTTAATAGATTTTAAATGATTTAGAATTATGATGGATTTTATATAATTTCACATTATTTTATATGATTTCACTCAAATCATTTCAAATTTTAATAGATTTTGTAATAAATTTATATAGATTTTGAAGTGTTTCTATGGATTTTATAAATATAAACCATATCCAACAGGACCAGATGTGCACATTCCTCATTTCTCCTCTCCCCATTACCATTCGGTGATGACAGTCACATACTACAAAGTATCAGACATGACTTCTTTCAATAGACAAAATTTCGTACCAAAATAATGAAACAAGATCGTAGTCACACTCTTCCAAACGAAATTAGCTTAATAAAACGTTTATCATGGTAACTATCATAAAAAAAAAAAACAAAAACCAAAATACATTAAAGTAACCAGTCAAAGTTATAAAAAATTAGGAAAGTAACTGCAAATAGAATGTTCAATCCAATAAACCAAGGGAAAGGGAGGAAAGAACAGAAAGAGGGGTAAGAATGAAGCGTGACCTTGTTATAAGTCAAACTTGGATTGTTAATTGGCTCTTTATGGTTTTGTATTTCCAGATGGGGATTTGGTCTTGTTCCATGTAACATCTATTATTAATATATCTTGTTATGTTGTCTTCTCTTTTGAATAACTGTTTCCATAAAAAAAATGACAGTGGTGGTGCTGGTGGTGCTGGTTCTATTACTGAGAGTGGTGGTGGTGGTGGTGCTGGTTCTATTACTGAGAGTGGTGGTGGTGCCGCTTTAGTTAGGATGAGGAAGGGGGACGTAAAAATGTTTTGAGAAGGAAGATTTTTTTTTTCAAATCCAATGAAATATTAAGTGAGATGTGATGATTTTGATGGTGGAGTAATATGTGTATTTTTCATTAGCAAATCTATCAAAATCCACCAATTTAAAAAATCATATGAAATCATCCAATTTTTGAATACACCTATATTTGTAAATTGTATTTTACAATCTTAATTGAATACACCTAGATTTTAAAGAATTTTAAAACAATCTATTAAAAGATAGATTGAATACACCTTGATTTGTATAAAATCTATTAAAATCCTAATTGAATACGTCTGAATTTGAAAACCCTGTAAAATCATTTAAAAACCAAAATTGAATACACCCCCCTTAGACTAGTAATTAGACTTGTGCGTTGTCACGGAATTATTGAATTAAACATTATTAATTTTTCATAAATGAAAGAAAAAAAAAGACAAAATCGGTAAAATATTGTAGGAGAACAATGTTTTTTTATTTTTTTTATGATTTTTTGATATGTATAAAGAAAAAAAAAATTCTTTTGATACGTATAAAGGAAAGAAAAAATATATATAAATGAAATGAAAAAAAAATAAAGAAAATGAAAAAAAAATAAAGGAAAAGAAAAAAAATTGATATGTATAAAGGAAAAGAAATAATAAAGGAAAAGAAAAAAAGGAAAGGGAAAAAAATTGATATGTATAATAGAAAAGAAAAAAAATCAAGGAAAAGAAAAAGAAAACAAAATAAAGGAAAAGAAAAAAAAATTGATATGTATAAAGGAAAAGAAAAAAAAATATCAAGAAAAAAGAAAAAGAAAAAAAATTTAAAGAAAAGGGCAAAAAATTGATATGTATAAAAGAAAAGAAAAAAATCAAGGAAAAGAAAGAAAAAAAATTGATATGTATAAAGGAAAAGAACAAAAAATTTAAAGGAAAAAGAAAAAAAAAGGTAGAAGTGGAAAATTACTGTAGATCTACCGTGATTTTTTCACTTCCCCTTTAATATAGATATAATTAGGAATTAGGCCCGCGCATTGCCGCGGAATTATTGAATTAAGTATTACTAATTTTGTATAAATGAGCAGTGATTTTTTTATATCTATAAAAGAAAGGGGAAAAAAAGGGCAAAATCCGTAAAATATTGTAGGGGAACAATATTTTTTTTTTATCTCTTTTATGATTTTTTGATATGTATAAAGAAAAAAAAAATTTGATACGTATAAAGGAAAAGAAAAAATATATATAAAGAAAATGAAAAAAAAAATATCAAGAAAAAAAAAAGGTAGAAATGGAAAATCACGGTAGATATACAGTGATTTTTCCACTTCTCCTTTAGTATAGATATAATTTGAATCTTCAAATTTAAATTTATCTTTTTAGATAATTATTTATGGTGAGAATTTGAGTTTGGCCCATGAGATTTCAACGTAATATTCCATAAGAATTCGTCAGAAATGGAAAATTTAGTAGAATCTCTCATGTAATTTGGTCAAATCGCCTTTCATCTTTTAGACGACAGATTTAAAAACTAAACTAATATATAAAAAGTCAAAATTAAATAATATTTAATCAACTCCAACTCCTCAAAGTAATTACAATACTAAAAATAGATTATAACAAACTAAGTTAACCATACGTCAACAAAAACTAAAAAAAGTCATGTCATGTGTGATAGTAACGCAGCAAAACAAGATTATCTCTCTTAATTTGGTGACTTCACTCTCCGTGATAGTAACACAGCAAAAGATGGTGTGATAGTAACACAGCAAAAGATGATTAACTCCCTTAATTTGGTGACTTCACCCTGTGTGATAGTAACGCAGTAAAAGATGATTAACTCCCTTAATTTAGTGACTTCGCCCCGCTACTGCCTAAAGGGCACAGAACCAAAACAATTGTGAGTGAACAATAGGCATGTCGAAGCATCACTCTAATGAAGTGATACTAATTACGGTAATACTCATGACAGCCCATCTCGTGGTAAATTATTTTTACATTAAATGAACAAATTTCAAATTTATAAACAATAAGAGAAGTTTAAATGAAAGGATTTTTTATGGAGAGATTTGAAATCCAAATTCAAATCCTTGTTCCCAAACGGGATCCTAAGTTTATTTCGATTCCTGCTCGTAAGATGTGAGTTCTTGGTGAATATCAAAATTTAAGACACGGGTACAACTAAATTACACTTAATTATTTTGTATTTTACATCAAAGTTGATATATATATATATATATATATATTAGATAATATATGAATTATCAATCTTTTATATCTAATTCCATTGAAAATTTTAAAATGTTAACGTCAATCAATTTTCAGTCTTTTAAATGAAATTCGAGCTAGTGTATGAAATAGTCATTGGAGCAGAGAGGGCTGCTGGAGGTTTTATCCTTGGTCTGAACGACTATGAAACTAGATTTTAACGAACATGGATTATTAAGATAAGCTTGATAGATATCTATAACCAACATGGTATGGTGGCCCGTAAATTCCCAAAATCCAGTATTATTAAGATAAGCTAGTGATGGGCATCGTTACGTTACCAACCTAGCTATTAGCTAATATCGTTCCCGCCGTAAATATAATTTTATCCGCGTTGTATTAGTAAAAACGTTAAAATTTACAAAATGTGACCAACGGTAAATGATGTGTTTTACAGTGGAGTTGTTGGTGGAACTAACCTAGCAAAGCATGTGCTGTGTTTCATGTTTCTACTACAATTTCACAAACACCTCGGCCACAATTGTTTGCCCATCCAAAATCAGTAAACATAATTATATTGATTAGAACGGATAGACATAAACGGTAAATTGAGACCCTTACATGAATATTAGAAAAATCTTTTTTGTTATTGTCTTTTAACATGTGTCATTAACCAAATCATAACTATTTGTTTAATTTTCACCGAAAAATAAATCGTAATTTTGTTCTTTCATCGTAACTTTCTGTTGAATTTGAAGTAGGTGTAAAACAACGATACACATGGAATGCTGGAGTGGGCCTAATGGGGGGACTCTCCTCGTAGGCTGGTGGGGAGGTAGATCAATTGACAACTACCAGATCATATTTTACCCGAACAGCTTTTGGACCCCCCAAACATCAATTTCCAAAGATTTTGATGGCGATGCATTTCGATCGGAGGGACCAGAAAAACCAACCCGAGACTAATCTCCTACCGGTGGATTAGATATCTCGTTACCTTTACATTAAAATTCAACATCTTTCCTTGCCAGATGGAGCATGTTAGCTGAAGGTGATATTTGACTTAAAGTAAAGGCTCCACATTTTTGTTGAAAAGCAAAACATTGGTGGGTTTGACAGCCCATGATTTCACATGCTCTGTCTATTCTAAACAGACGACCCCAAATCAAATGACTTAATCTCTACAATTTGGTTTCTGCTTTTGCTTTTTCCAGGAAAAATCCAAATCATTAGACAAAATGAGTGGAGAATTCTGTGCCTCAGCGCCGATTTCGGCCATTTCTCATGACCAAAATCGCAACCCATTGTTGACTCACTCGGCAATATTGCTACTAAAGCCTAAAAAACTCTAAAGGAGCAGATGATTTGTTCCTAGTTGTAAGGCATAAATAGCACAGGGAAAGCAACCAAATTTAAAAGTAAAAATTGACATTCGACATAAAATCAGTGACAATTTCTACCTAAAGGAATGATACGAGGTTCAATTTGATCACCAAACTTTGAAAATAGAGTTTCCTCACCACATCAAGATGGATGGGGCTTGGCAACATGCTTTGCCTCAATAGGAGAGGAGGTTAAACGAGCAAGAGACACCGAATTGGAACAAAATTCAAGGAGTTCAAAAAAAAATACAAGGATGGACAACTTCACTTTTCACATTAACTTAGCAAACAATTAATTTCCAGAAGTTAGAATATAAGATAATAATTGGAAAGAAGATTAACATGCCTCAAAAACTATGTGCAACTTCACGTACAGTTTTGAAAAGCGTGACGTCGCTAAGGAGCTGGTGATTCAGCTGATGCAGCAGCAGCAGCTCTTTTCTTGGCAAAGTATTCATCAGCTCGTGCAAGGTTTTTAGCGACAGATGGCTTCACCCACTTCTTCCGACCAGGCAATACAGTGAGGTTACAGCCAGCAGCCTCAAGTTTCTCTTTTGCCGATGCCGAAAAGGCACGAGCCTTTATGTCCAGCTTCGCACTGAGCTCCCCATCACCAAGAATCTAGAAGAAGGAGAACAGGCAAAGTTACATTAGTGCATATTTTATCAGCGGCCTTAGTCTTACCATTATTCTACCACATAAATATGTAGAAGAGGCAAAAGCAATGAGTAACCATAGGTAACCCATCACCATCACCACATCCCTAAGATCCACGAACATCCTTGAAAATGCTTAATGGGCAGGGCAGATTGATAACTGACTCAACCCTCCGAGATGTGCAATAACAACGCCAGGCCTGGAGTTGCCCTAATGCTTCTTCAACATTTATTTTAACATAGATTTTTTCCATTTAAAATCTGAGTGTGTACTAGTCACAGGAGGGGTTACAACAAGTGTATAAGGTAAAAGACCTACTTATACTTGCAACTTATAAAATTGTAGAGACAACCTAATATATTACCCATGGCTAAATCTGTATGATATACGTGGTTTGGCCAAGCTTTGCCAACGATGCATCTCATGATTCACGCCCTAGCATCTTTTAACCAAAGGATCAGAAAAAGATGAAGAAAAAAAAATTCAATATATCAAACAACGTGGCCCATTATGTGTAAGAAGCGATTAAGTTTGGTGTGTAAAATGTAATGATGAAGTCACATGTAAGAAGAGTGAAACTTGGAAGAAGAAAAAAAGGCAAAGGCTGTCTCAATACGTCATTTGATTGACTAGTTCATGCTCCAAGTTTACACTGTCAGCTATTCAATTATTAACATCAAAATAAAAATCCAAACTAGGAGTTTTCAGTTAGATATTATCTCTGCAGTATCTCTAAATGATTTTCCAAGGCTAACGGTAGCATTTAACTCAGCAAAGTGCAATAGAGTATGAAGGCCAGATATGCAATAATAATGTGTATACCTAAGTTAATAACATCAAGTATATGGAACCCAGCAGTCCAATAGAAACTGCATTTCCATGGTCCTCCTATTCAAAAGACTATGTGAATGCATAAGAAAAAAGCGTGCATCAATATTAACTTAACCACTAACCATTAGATGTGTGTAAAGTTGACAAATTAAGCATTTACCTTCAAAGGGAGTTTCCTGTCTCTTCCAGATGGGTTGATCAGACCCCTGTCCTTCAAAGTTTGTAGTGAAACTTCTTCTCCTTCTTGAAATCCAGCTGCTTCAATGTCTTTCAAGTTCACAGGCACATATTTAGGCAACCCCGCTTGCATACCTTGTAAGAAAACAAACAGCAACAATTTGCTTTCAAATTAAACACATTTTGAGTAGCAATGCACGAAGAAGTGCCACTGAAGCATTTTGTCATATACATGGTGTCCATACAAAGTTATAAAGGAAACATAATGTAATGAATACCTCCAGCAATTCCCTTGAGTTTGGGAAGCCGACGATAAAGCGGCATTTGACCACCTTCAAACCCCTTGCGTACGCCGGGTCCAGACCGAGACTTTTGACCTCGCATACCGAACCCACAGCTATTCCCTTGCCCAGCTGCTATACCTCTTCCCTTTCTCTTACCCTTCTTTCTGGATCCGGGTTGTGGGCCCAAATTATCCAGTCTGAACCGAACATTGGCAGCCGGAGACCCGACTGCAGTGGACGCTGCTTTGCTCACAACCACTAGCCGTCTTCTTTCTGCAGTACCAGTCACCTTGGCGGTCGGAATGCAACATAATTTTTGTCCCAAATTTCTCACATTCCCCTGTGAACATTTAAATTAGCCTCTGCTAATTTCGCAATTGATATCTATAATCATAAAATTAGAAAGAGGATACCTTGAAAGTTGAAGACGGAAAACGGAGAGGTGGAGGTGGAGGAAGAAAGAGCAGGGACGCTGCCATGGATGATAGAGTGGAGCTCAGCGGTTTAGCAGTAGCACTGTGTCGCACAAACAGATAGGATAAGCTTCTTCTCCTTTTTTTTTAAAAAAAAAAAATATCTTTTTCCCTTATTTTTTATTTTCGGTTGGGTGGGCTTTGTTATTATGGGCCACCGATAAGTCTCTAATGGGCCTAATATAGTTTGTGCATCACACTTGTTGGGCTTGAATTGACCATTGGAGGCAGCCCACCTCGGTTGTGATGAAAGAAACTCTATTCAGACCGTTGTGAACAATTTAACGCAGAAGCAGAGGAAGTGGCCTTTTTGGATTTTCACCTTTCTGGCAAAAAACAACGACTGGCGCAGAGGAGATTATTCATCAAAGCAATTACACGATTCTGGTACTGCATGACTTCCCCAACTTTTTTTCAATTTGCTTTCCTTTATTTTTGTGCCACATTTTCTTGCATTTAATTTATTTTTTCCGCATTCAATTCGAATATAATCTGACCCACAAAAATAAAAATTAATTAATTTAAATAGCAGAGGAGCTGCAGATCTGGATGGTGTGAATAATTTAATTTTCTTTGCATGTGGGTTTGATTGAATATGTTTGACTGGAAATGAAATGATGATGAATATACGAACTCTTTTGCATTAGATTGTAAAAAGATTAAAAGAAAGGAAAGGGAAGGTGTTGGTTTAGGGTATGGCTAGAATACAAAATGAAAGAGAAGAGGAGAGGATATCTGTTGGATGATTTGGCAGACGAGTCATGAGAATCAGACTGGACTGGACTGGACTGGACTGGAGCTGCAGGACCACCATGGCACCAACCCAGCTAGGGTTTACTGGCTTAGGTGGTGAATGTGATCGATGGTAATTAATGGTAGGTGCGTGGTAATTATTATATATATCTGGACACACCATTTCAGAATTTGGATGGCACGGCCGATGCATGCTTGCATGGCCGGACTTCACAAATTGGTATTACCAATCCAAATCATGATCGATCAATTCCTTAAAGTCAAGGCCTATACTATAAAAGCAGCAATAGCTAGTCGATCATGTGGTCCATCAACCACACCTGATCCATCAATATATACGACCGATCGACACAATAAATCGAGTTATTATCCGTTGATTATTCTTCGTTTATCTTTTTATAGATGTGATTACCTGTTTTACGCAACATTTTTCAATTTCGATCTTGCTATGGTTGATTGATTTAATTATCATTCAAAACTAACATGATATTAGGTAGTTAATAAGGTCAAATTCGTTAATCATTTTAACCTCAGTACAAGCGAAGTTTTAGTTTTTCTTCAAACGCATGATGACCTAAAGAAATATGAGACCCACATTATGGAGAGAGAAATTGTGAGTGAACTGTTGTTGATGATTAATGAAAATATCCGTAATATTTATAAAATTTGTTGATATATTCGTATTTTGGGGTTTCAATATTAAAATAAAAGAGAACAAATATCCGCGATATTTATGTGAATATAACGGTGTTTAAGGATTTTGGCATAAAATAAGGAATATATATAGCCATAGCCTTATATAAATAGTATTGAGTGTAAGTTTTTTTTCTAAAATTTCATTCAAAATTTTCAAATTTTGAACTAAATTTCAAACATTTTTTTGTTGACCTGGTGGAGTTAGGAATATATATAGCCATAGCCTAGTTTTTTTTTTCAATCATATTATATAATTCGTTTCTATCTAAAAAATACGAGAGCATAATAACAATAAAATTTTCAAAAACTTGCGTAAATTGGGAAAAAAAAATATACATATTGAAAGTCTAAACTTAGGAAGTAATCCGATAAAAAATTAATGATATATTTACAAAATACCTACTTTTTTTTTTTGGTGAATGAAACCGGCCAAACTAAGGTTTAATTGACATTAAATATCTTTTATTTCCTTCAAATTCTTAGAATTTTGAATTGGACTAAACGCATTTTTTTATATTAATTTTACATAGAAAATACCTATTATTTTTTCCACCCCCTAAATTTCACCCTGTGCTATATATATATAGAACTTACCTTATTATTATTGAATCGTGAACAAGGACGTACGCTTCATATAATTCTTAAGCTACGTACTAATAATTAGGACAATTCTGAAACAAATTACGCAAAGTAGGCAAGAACATGATAGTCACCTTGTACCACGTACTCTCTAGGCGTAAATTGACCTTCTGGCATGAAAAATTGACATCACAAACTAGTACTAGTACTTATTAATATAGCTTTAATTAACAACTATTAAGGCGCCAAAATTAACAAATAAACTAAATCTTGATATACTTGTTAATTGAGACTGATTAGTTTATATATCGAACTAAATATATAATACAAATTAATATCGAACAAAAATGTTATTTATATGTGATCAGCCAAAGTATCAATTTTTTCGATCACTTACAAAATGACAAAAAAATTAAATATTGCACACCAAAGGGAAGGAGGGAGAAAATCACTTCTTCCCTCCTCCCTCCACAGTTTTCTATTTTTTTTTTGGGTTAGCAATAACATCGAGCCTCTTGTGGTGATTGTCTGATTTAAGCCATGCTTAGATATCTAGTTTTTGTATCATTGTTACTTTGTTGTTGTTGTTTTTTTTTTTCAATCCTTCCCTTCCCTATATATGCCCAAAATCTTTCATGTTCTTCAAGGTCAGATGTGAGTTTTTGACATTGGTGCCTGTTTCTTTGGCGAAGGTAGTATGGTTATGGGCTTATTAGTTTGTATTTTCATAATATTAGTGATATGGATTTTTAGTTGTTTATGCAATTTTTTTCCACATTAGTTTTGCCGTATTGGCTTATGGTTCTTGTTCTTATAGTTTGGTTTTAATAGTATATTTGTACCCTTTATTATATTATAATGATATTTGCCGTATTTGGCTTATGGATCGTACTTGCATTTTGCCATGCCAACCATTTTCGAGCGGCCGGGGAGCTTAATTAGGTTATAATTAATAATAATTAAGCGTGCATGCAGTAGAATGGTTGAAAAATGAGGACAATTTTGCGAACAAGATACTTCTAAAGAATAAAACAAGAGAATGGTGGGGTTTGAGCCCATGCCCTAGCCAGTTAGACCACCATCAAAATACTAACAAAATCAGACACTGAAACTCTGAAAGTAACACTTCCATATACATCCGTCCCAGAGTACAATCATATACCCCCACCCCCGGGGCTTTAATTACCTACATCTACATCTCCACCGTAATCTCTATGTTCTCTTCATCTCAATTATGATTAGCTAGGATATTATACAAATACCTTATATTAATCGAAATACTTTGTGAGTAACCTAGCTCTAAACTAACTGTTAACTGAAAATAGTTAGACAATCATATATATATGTAAACTAGCGTCAGTGTTAACTCAGGGGTACGTGGTTTGATTAATAATTATGTTTTTTTTATGTCGAGTTTCCAATTTTTGCATATGATACATATAGAACATATCGAAATGGAGAACGTACAAGAAGTGGGGAAAAAAAAAAGTGAAAAGCGAAACTCAAAGAAATAGAGTTTGAAGAAATATGAAGAATGATTAATCATTATTTTTTTTATGTCTAGTTTCCAATTTTTGCATATGATTTCTTCAACATTTTGAAATATGAAGAATAAAAAATAAAAACGGAATGGTGATTAAAAAGAATAATTAATCATATACTTGTCACATGAATAGTTTGTAAATTAAGCTACAACGAATTGTATTTTATAAAGTTTATGAAAAACCTAGCTTAATTAGAATGAATACAATCAATTTTATATTTCTTTTTCGATCTCGCCGATGTTCTTTTTTACGATCATCAAAACTAACAATAGGTATACATGAATTGATACTCTCAAAATTAAAGCGTCCCTCATATACGTTTTGTTAGCAACAATGATATCGACCTATCCTCACTCGCATGAGCACCTTTGAGTAAGGAAGACTTAATTATATATGGGACTTAATTCCCTCTCAAGTCGTAACTAAATGACGCTTTCACATACCTAAGGCCTTCTCTTCCCTCTCCCCATTAGTACCTCCTCTTTTTAAAGTCACGAGCGAGCGACTACTGTCCCAGCAGCTAGCTAGTAGCTCCCTAGCTTAATATATTTGTTGTTTCAAATTTTAATTTTAGTTTTTAGGGTCAGAGAGAAGAGAACTGAGTAGAGAGAGAGAGAGCTAGAGAGATGAGTCCAGAGGGGTTTGGCAGAGAAACTGATAGAGAAGTTTGAAAGCTCTTTTTCTTCCAGCACCATCACTCAACTAAGAGCCTCTACAACATTGCAGTCCAAAACTCGAAGTTTTTTCATTCTTCCTTTCTAAAAGCTACCTCATCATCTTCACACACTCCTCATCCTCCTTCACACAGTGAGAGATTGAGGGAGATAGTTTGATACTTTGGTCGCCTCACATTCACATATATTTTTATAATTTCTGTCTTTCTCTGTCGGCACCATGTAGGTCTTCCCCACCACTCTCCACTCCCTCTTTCTAATTCTCTTTAATTAATCTCTTGCCCTCATTAATCTTTTACTTTCAACGCCCCCACCCACTAATATTAATGTTATTATCATCCTTTGTTTGTTATAGGATTGTCCTCTCTTTCTCTGGCTTCTCATCTTTGTTGTTCTTGATCATCATTTGCAGGCGACCTGATGATGAAGAGAACCCTTTAGACCTCAACAACTTGCCCGGTGATCATTACGCCAGAGACGGCAAACAAGTTGCCCAAGACACCTCCTCCGGTACTTTACTTCATATTTTTTTTTGTGTGTTTCTCATAAAACCCAACCACACCACACCACACCAAACCAAAATAAAATAGATCAAATTAAAAGTACATGAAAGAAATTATTAGATCATTCTTCTTGAATTACTTTAGTATTTGGTGTTAAAGCTTGAAATTTTTTTGTTGAGAGGATTATCTGGGAAATTAAAGTAATTAATAAATGAATTAGCTAGGTCCGAGGTAGGTGGTAATGTGGTAGTTAATTGTCAAAGAAAATTGGTTTTTATTTATTTGTTTATGAATTGGTTTAGTTGCAGGGAGCTACAGAAAAAAGAAAAGCGGCGCAAAAGATGGAAAAGTAGACGATGGGAAGGTCTACGAGTGTAGGTTTTGTTCCCTCAAGTTCTGCAAGTCTCAGGCCCTCGGGGGACACATGAATCGCCACCGTCAAGGCAAGTCTATTTCATTTTCTATTGTCAATTTGTCAAGTACACCAAATTCAAAATCATTTTACATCAATCAAAATAAAATACAATTGGGGGCCGGCACAGGATGTCATCAATGATTTAGCCATGAAAGGTCTTGGTCATTTCAAAAGTAAACAATGTAAACAAAGTTGTGATTTGATTTGAGACATCATCTATGTTTTTTCTTTTCTTATTTACTTTTGTTTGTATGAAAAATGTATGAGTGATTTGATTTGAGAGTTGGGTTGGAAAATTGATGGTGATCCAGAGAGGGAGACAGAACAATTAAACCGGGCTCGAGAGTTGGTCTTCAACAGCGATAACCTAGCCGCGCCACCGCCTCCTCACCTAGGGTATGCGTATATTTTTGTAACTTAATTAATTCAATTATTTTTTTGTTCTCTTTAATTAATTAATTAAAATTGTGGTCTATATTTATTATTATAGATGCTGCCATCCAATTTCACCGGGAGGGTATCAGCACCATCATCATCATCTCGGTGCGGCGGGGAGCAACATCCTGCCCGATGCAACGATGCATCCTCTCAGATACCAACCAAGAATGTTTTCAGCTGGTTCTTCATCAAGCACACTCATGCCACCGCCGCCGCCGCCGTCGTCACAGGCAGGTGGGCAAGTACAACAATCTCAACCGTATTTATATTCCTGTCCTTCGCGGCCCATTTCCTACAGTAGTCCTACAGGCTCACACTACCCTCATCATCAACACTCGTCGATGAACGATTATTACGTCGGACATGTCCTCGGCGGCACCACGAGTACTCCATCGCAATATGGTCACGGTCACCCGACTTTGAACTACGGGGCTCCGCCGGAGTCTACCAACTATACTTGCATTGGCGCGCCCGTGGGGCCCGGGGGTGGAATTGGAGGAGGCGGCGGCGGTGGTAGAGACGTGGCAGTGCAGCGTTTGGATGCTCCTCCTCCTCCTCCTTCGATAAATCGATTTCAACATGAGTTCTAATATTAATTAATCTACAAACTAAAACTAAATATTTGAGGGGTTTTTGTTTTATGTTGAGTGATAGTGTTATTATTATTATTATTAGGATTTAGGGGTCTCGGGCGCTCAACTAGTTTGACACGCTACCCAGAATGGACAGAGAGAAAGAGAGAGACTTAACAGGCTGACAATGGGGTCATCAGAGGAAGAGGGTTTTTGGTATTTTCTAGAGACCGATCGAGGGGCCGGGGACACCTCAGCAACTTTGGCTTTCAGTACTACTTCAAACCCCTTCAATGAAGTCGCTATATATATATATATATATATATATATATATATATATATATTTCTCTTGTAATAGTTGTAACTTGTGGGAAGGGTTCCAGATTTCAACATTCAATATCTGAACTTTCTGAAGACCAACTTGTGTCTTTGTTTTCAATCTCCATCTCTCTCTCTCTCTCTCTCTCTCTCTCTCTCTCTCTCTCTCTCTCTCTCTCTCTCTCTCTCTCTCTCTCTCTCTCTCTCTCTCTTTGTGTTTGTGTCAATGTGTCATTATGTGTGTGTGTGGATACTACCAAACCAGAAAGAGGTTGTGGGACAACGAAGTTAGAAATGAACTGAAAGTTCCCAACCCCTTTCGCATTTCTAGTTCATTTTGCATGCCAATCAAACTAATGATCTAATTTTATATTTTAACACTTTTCATTTTTTGCTTTTTACTGTTGCTGCCTTTTCCTAGATAGACATAGAGAGCTAGCGATATTTAAGTACGTATGTGACTTCAGCGTTTTGACCAGAGGAAAAAGAGGTGTCCTCTCTCTCTCTCAGAGCATAAAACGGGGATCGAGATCTTCTGGTTAATTTCTGGGTGATATATGGTCACAGTGTCACACCATGGCTGCAGTCTAGGGGGCAATGACCTGTTGATTCCATCTTACTTACTTTTGCCCCTGCAACTTTCCTATTACCTCATCACTACTAGATCGAACAAACAATTCACATTTTGTTGTCTTTTACATCCCATCTTCAATTTTTTTTTTTTTTTTTTTTTTATCAATATCCCATCTTCAACTTATGCAAACTACTTATGCTTTGAGTTATATGTAGACTTTTATACCCCTCTATTTATATATACTTATAAGTGAAAGGTTATATTCATATAAACAGGTTTTTTTTTTTTTTTTGCTTAATCATATAAACAGGTTTAACTTGATCAATTTACAAGCCCCCCCCCCCCCCCCCCCCCCCCCCCTCCCTCAACGCCGCCCCCCCCCCCCCCCCCCCCAAAAAAAAAAAAAAAACCTTTTTGACATGAGTTTGTGATCATGGTGCCAATTTAGTTAGTCATTTATCATATATACTTCTATCCATATTTGAAAATTTACTAGAAGCGAGGCTACCCAATTTTTGGACTATCAAGATTTCATTGAGAACTTATAAAAAGGATCTTGGTTTCCGTTAATTGGTTTACCATTTTTATAATATACACAATTTATGGAGGCCGGTTTCGACACTAGCTAGTTCTTAATTTTTATTCGGTACATGTTGTGTTGTTACATTTCAATCATATATATTATATGTTATAATTACTTTAATAATAATTTGATACCCTAAATATCTATAACATATTATATCAATGTAAAGTATTTTTCATACTTGTGGCTAAGGTTTCTGGTATTGCTAGGTTTTAGTTGTTGTTTTTGCATTTCCATGACATAAAAGTGTACGTGAAGCTTTACAATACTTAATTCTTCATTTGTTTGATGTTAAACTTTGATATATACTCCATATCTAATAAACAAAGTACAAGAGATGGAAGACCCATAGGAAATGCGCAAAGAGGAACTAAGTTCTGTCCCCATAGAAGATGCAAGACACTTTGAGAACCAATCAATATATATGTCATTTTTGTCTATATTTCAGAAATCACCCTCAATATTATAGAATTCGATCCACTAAAACTAATTATTTAAACTCTAACCAACATACATAGATCGATTTGAGAAAGGAAAAGGAATGTGAAAAATATAGGGTGCGTGGACTGGGATAGGGATTCTCTTTAGACATGAAGTGATAATGGATGACGACTTTAGAAATTAATTAAAAATCTGAATTAAATCCTGGGTCGTGAATTGTGTAGGTGGTTAATTAATTAATGAAGACACTGTATTAAGATGGATGGATGATTAGGTTCACTTTATTGCAGCAGTAGATTTAGATTAGCTCAGGTAGGTATAGCCTATGCGCGCCTAAGGCCAGGCTACGTCCAAGGGTGCCTGGTAATAAAAAGCGATGGTAGAGGTGGAGCTCGAGCAACCTATTTTTGGGCCAACTGGTGGGTTTGAAGATTGAAGTCGATTAGAGGTTCAGGTGCTTAAAAGTGCAACTTGAAGTGACTCAAGATAAATTTGCTAAGCTCTAGGGATGAGCGTGCGTGGGACACCAAGACCTAGCTTGCTAGGTGCCCAGTTTCACAAGAGACACTAGTTGACCCATTACAAAGCAGCTAACCCTAGCCCTCAGCTATGTACTCTCTAGCTGCAGCTAGCAGAGTAAAGCTAGCGCTATATTTTAAATGTGTTGATTGAATTGAAGGTATAGGTAGGGTTAAGCTGGACTGCAACATCATGGCTAGTTTTGTTTGCAGATAAGAAATCAGTATGTTAACTACTGGAACTACATCTGATCGAGGTCCATTCTGCAACCAGCTGCTACCTACGTACTGCGCTCAGCCTGATTTCAGTTCATTTGGAGCCAACAAACTAGTACTGGACCCACAATACCACATTTTTCAACATAGCTCATCGATCCAGATCCTTCATCTAGCTCACCTTTTAATCTTTATTTTTAATAGTATCCGGAGGGCAAGTGTTTTCAACTTTTTTAGTTAACTTGTTATATATTTATATTACATCCTCCTGAATTATTGTTTAATTAGTTATATATAAATTGATCAATAGAGTCTGATTTTACTCATCCACCACTCTTTGAAGCTTACTACCAACTTAAAAACTTGCCCTGTGTCCTCCAAAGTGACCATGATTAACAAATCTCAATTAATAACATAAAATTATTAGCATAATGTAAAAAAAGATATTATTCTTTCGGCCATATTTGTTTTTTACTAAATTTTTCCATATATTTATTTAATTATGCGTTCTGGTTCATGATCTAATTAAGTGCATACCCAAATTCAAAAATCACTTGTACGTTTACATACAGAAGAGAGAGAAATTTGATTTTTAAAATGAATGAAGAACTTAGTGTCACTATTTACTTTTTTTTTTTCATTTAATTAAAAGATTGAGATTGAGTGAACGATAAAAAAGTGTACAAGTTTTGTGATATGATAATCTCAAATAATTGTCAATATAATTAGGTTTGTGTACCTGAAATTTTCTCATTATACTAATTAATAAATTTTTATTATTGTTGAGATGTGAGGAAAATGTCCAACATCGAAAAACACAATTACAATTCGTGTCTTAAATAATCTTGGACTACTCCCATCATAGCTAATTGATTTTGGGGTGGAACCTCAACGTCTTACATAGTATCAGAGCGGAGTTATCTCACGTGAAGTCTTAACTGCTACATGTGTCACATGTATCCATTTAAATTGTCACGTAGGCTGGAAAATCCACCAAAGCACAACTACAATTTTTTATTTATATAATTTTTAGATTACTCCCCCTATAACTAATTAGTTTTGGAGTGAGACTTCAATTTCTTACAATTATTAAGTCTTAACCCGCCACATGTGTCACACGTACCAATTTAAATCGTTACGTAATAAACTGGAAAATCCGTCATCCCCTATAACTAATTAGTTTTGGAGTGAAACTTCAATTTCTTACAATTATTAAGTCTTCACCGCTACATGTGTCACACGTACCAATTTAAATCGTCACGTAATAGACTGGAAAATCCGCCACACATGAGAGGGCGTGTTGAGATGTGAGGAAAATGTCCCACATCCGAAAAACACAACTATAATGTGTGATTTATATGATTTTCCCTATAGCTAATTGGTTTTAGAGTGAAACTTCAACTTCATAACCATTATTAATTGAGACTGCTAATCATAGTTAATTTGACGGATGTATATAACAAAGCTCTACGATGCATGCTAAGTGTTACCACCAAAGAGTGGTACTGAGCAAAATCAGGCTCTACTAGCTAGAGTACTATATATTGAATCGATCACATTTTATAATTGTAAGATTAAGAAGTTAAATTTTTATATGAAGAATATTAAGATCACATCGTTCAACGTGAAAGGGAAAAACATTTAAATGTTTGGTATAAAGTATAAATAATATAGTAGCATAATTAATCACCGTAAAACTCCTATGTTAGATTGGATTTTCAATCTAATTAAAGAGACGTGAATACTATACCATATAATTTTTAATAATATATAAAGTTAGACATGCATATTGGATTTTTTTTTTTCGGATACATGAAAAAAAAAAAATTAGAGCGCAGAATTGGCCACCCCGAAGATAACCAAGAATATTGCACGATCAAACTGGAGAGCCTTGAAGGTTGTTGGAGGCATCATATATACCAAATATGAAGATTAGCCTTTTTATTACCCAACGAATGATCCAACGCATCTGTAACACAATTCTCCTTAGGATATTTATATATACGTCTTTAATAACAGTTAGCATGAGCGCATACGTATAATAAAAAAGGACAAAGTATGTTGTTATGATATTTCTGTTTACACATGAATGAATAATGAATTTGTATGCTGTGTAATAGTAATTCTTCCGGAAAAAAAATTAATAGTAATTCAGCAATGGTACATATATATATGGCTCTATAATTCTAAATAATAGATGGTGCTTGTTGCGATCTCGAGACGCCATATATATAATTATAATTATAATTATAATTATATGAACTATAAGTAAGGTACGAGACTGTGTAGGTTGACAAAAGATGGGAGCAGAGAAAGAAAGGGATGGATCACGGATAATTGGATGTGTCATGACTCATGGAAGGAGACGTACTCAACTCAACTCAACTCATGGATGCATGTACTCCACACATTATATATACCGATTTGATTAATTTACCCTATAATTAGTTCATGCTCTTTCAAGTAATTCTGAAATTAATAAGTAACTAGTTAATGCGACTAAAATATATATGTAATTAGTGTCGGAAACCTAAATTTTCTCTTGTATATTGAGTTTTCGAGTAATTCTGAAGTTGTTTTTATAAATAAAAGGCAGAAGCAGCTGAAATTGAGATATGAGAGGTGAATGAGCGTGCAAGTATGAGCAGAGATAAACTACAAAGTAGGCGCAGAAAAAGTAGACGGCGAATGCGGCAATAGACTCAGCTTAGATTATTCAATTTTTGAAGGAATGTCGTTTAAAGCTGTTTCCTTACTCAAAACTTAGATATTCATAATCTTTTCAGCAGCTTTATTTACACTGATGAATTATTTTTCCTGCTGCCACTACAGCTAACTCATCCATCACGTACGTACGTACTCGACCGATCATGATCACTTGCTCATCGATCCATATATATCAGATATTATTTTTTATTATATGCATTATTTTCTTTTGTTTTATTTAACATGTAAATTAATCTAGTTACTGATTTACCAGATTCACTATTACTATCATATATCTTTGCTTAATTACTTTTTTTTATTTATCTAATACCTTTTTAACCGACTATTTTTCAAATCTAGTTATTTTATTGGGAGTTTGGTATCAGATTTGGATGACAGTTTTTCAAATTTTAAATATTTTTTTTAATTTTTAATATTTATGTTGATAATTAATATAAACAAGTTTCGAAAATAAATTTCCTCATGATTTTCTTTAACGAGTTATTATAATCATCTAAGCCTTTTACGATATTCTATATATCTGACTATGTTTGCAAGATATATTATAATACATATTTTTTTATTAATCATTTAAAAAAATTCCTTTGTTATAATTAATTAATTAGAATTTAAATTGTAATATATCTATATTATTAACATATAGTATTCCTAATATATATACCTCTATATAAAATTAGAAATCGTTTATAATATACCTATATTATGTTATATATATCATATTTATCGACCCTAAAAAATTGCCTTAGGCCTTTGCTATCATGTAGGTTTAATATATAGGTATAAAAATTTACCTTACTCCTTTGCCACAGTACTTAAACTTTAGGTAAATAAATATAGTAAGATTTTAGATTTGAATTTAGCCATAGTTATATTATTCCACTATGCTAACCTACCATTCCATCCACTCTAATATACCATTTGCAATATATTATCCTAACAATTTGTTGTAGGTAAAAATGAATAAATAAATTCTTGCACATTCCACATTTGACCACCATACCTATCACTCACCATATATAGATAAATTAGCATTTTTGAACCCGCAGTAAGTAAAAAATAAAAAAATGATGAAAACATAACCAAGAAGGCTAAATTTCAGTTGTGAACAAAATCAAACAATTCAAATTTGAATAAAATAGAGGTCGAGAGTGCTAGATTCTTTGGAACAAAATGCCCAAAAAATGGACGAGTTTTAATAACTGCTGGGATGTGAGATGTCCCACATCGGAAAAGAGGAAAATGAATGTGTGCCTTATATAGGCTTAGGCAACTCCCCCCTATCACCAATTGGTTTTAGGGCCGAACTCCCGAGTCTATATAATGGCCGGAATCTCGATTTCTACATGGTATCAGAGCGGGTTATCCCACGTGGATGGTGGGCTCACATCATCACGTGTTGGCTGGAAGAGCCGCCACACGTGAGGGGGCGTGTTGGGATGTGAGATGTCCCACATCGGAAAAGAGGAAAATGAATACGACTGTAATCCTGCAAAAATATTAGATATATAGTATGACTCGTTAATTTAGTTAATTCTTAAAAGAAATCCATAGGAAATTTATTTGAAAAAATTATCTTAACAAAATAAATAATTTAAATATTTTCATAAACAGACTCTCAAAACATAGAGGTGGTAAGTAGTCGGTTAAGAGGGTATAATTAAAGGGTAGGAAACAAAAAAAAAATTAAGAAAAAAACTAAAGTAAATAAAATAGAATATATTCTGGTAAATCAGGGAATAGACTAACTTATATGTTATAAATAAAAAATGAATTAATTTATAATTAATTCTAATAATTTATATAGAAAGAAGGAAATAGAAGGAAAATTTTGGGGTAATTATATATATAGGTCATTTTTTAGAGTCCAAACTATAAGTTAGTCCATTACAGTAAATAAGAACCGTAAATAAGAAATAACTTGATTTTTTTTATTGTTGGTCAGAATGCAGTATTAGTTTTAGTCCTTTAATTTTTAATAAATTATAAGAGTGACATTATATATCATTTAGTTTGATTTTATTTTACGTAATTTACCTATAGAAATTTTAATTGTACATAAAAATATAATTTACCTATGAGAATTTTAATTATATAATAAAAGTATATTATATGCAATATATATCTCTCAAATAGAATAGAAAAATAAGAAATATACATATAATTATTAATTTACCTATAAAATAATAAAACAAACATGTAATTAATAATTTACATACAAATGAATAAAACCAAAAAATATTATAAAATAATACAGTACATGTGAGTTTGTAATTATTCAAAAGTATCAGATAATATATGAGAAGTTTAGTGGATTAAACTGATTTTTAGTCCTAAAACAAATTTAAAAATATGCAATTGAGTTAGAATGATTTTATTAAATAATTTTAAAAAAATAAATATAAAATATTAATATCTAGATTTTGAAAGTTATTCATCCATATATGAAAATAGTATAAATGATATTAGAAAATTCTAAAAAAAATAATACAATAAAAAAACAGTAAAAATCATAATAATACAGTCATTGATGAAAATGTCGGCAATATCGCCGATATATCGGTCGATATATCGAAAATATTGGTCGTCGGCATGTAAGAGGGGGCCGCGGGGGGGGGGGGGGGGGGGGGGGGGGGGGGTGGGTGAAGAATTGAGCAAAATATCGACATTTTTCCTTGTTTTAAGACCACCGATCTCCTTGTTTCATTAAAACGATCGAGATAGAGCTAAATTTCATGAAAATCGGACGTAAAACCATAAAGTTTCAGTCGGGTCATGCCGCGAGGGTCAAAAAACCGAAATCTCAGACCAGCGCGAGGTAGGAGATGACTGGGTTTAAGTTAATTAATATAGTTTATATATTAGTGGGTTGCTATATTATCAAACTGAGTCTGTTAGCTCAGTTGGTTGTGGGTTTTGGCCCTTTATTAAATGGCTAGCAACCTGGGTTCGACCCAGGTGCTGCCAAGTTGCCTTTTTTTTTTTTTCATTTTTTCTTTATTTTCTTTCACTTTTATTTGTCTATTTTTTTTTTCAATTTTAAATATATCAATTCTTTCCAACTTTTAAAACAAAAATGGACTTCTTCATCATTTTTTTTTTCAATTTTACATATATTTATTCATTTTATAATTTTTCTTCCATTTAAATTTTTTTATGCTTATTGTTATGTTTTTAATTATATTAACATTCAATTATAGTAATTCACTTCAATTTATTTTTATATTTAAATTTTTATATTATTAGTCATCGGCAGAACCCTATTATATCATATTATTCATTATATATTTATTATATCATAGTCATTTTATAGTTTTTATTAGTCCTATATAACCATCATTGGGTACTTAAGTTTTCCCCAAAGTTTCATTCCAAATTTCCAACTTTTAGATCGAATTTCCATCAATTTTGTTGACCGTAAACGATATCGATATTTAGGACGAGATATCCGTAAATTTGACTAGCAATATATCCGTCGATATCGATATTTTCATTATTGAATACAGTACGTCAATAGACTATTTATATATTAAATGGACTATTTTATATAATATACTCAAAACTTGGACTAATTTATAATTATTTCTATAATAATCTAATTAAGCTAGCCAGCTAGGTCTTGGTTAATTTTGTTGTCTTTCGAGTACGAAAATACTTGAACGTGCATATTAGTGAATGGCTTCCATCAGTGAATACTATTGAATATAAATGTGTATATATATATAATATACGAATTATTAATTAATAGTAGTACTCTGTATTCTCTCAAACTAGTACCTATTTATCTGGAGCCCTAGCTAGGCAACCCGATTGGACCATTGGAAATTTCTCTTTTGTTTTTTCTTCTTTGACATATCTAAAACCTAGCTAGCTTCAGTCCAAAGAAGAAAAAAAAATCTAAAACCTGGCTAGCTAGGTAGTTATATACGTATGTAGAATACAAATTTGAAAGATATAGGATCGAGTCTCTCACGAGACATCTTATAATTAGTCTTTTTTAAGGTTGAGATTCACATTGAGAAATCTTTCCAGTTTAATTTCCAGTACTCGATATAATTTCTTCACTTATTATTTCAGCTTATTTTTATTGAAATGCTTAATTTTGTTAAGATATAACATAGAATTACAATTTTGAGTTTAAATTCTAGCTTTTTGGTATATATATAGTGTCGTTTGGAAGAAGGTCGAGAGGTAGATTTATGAACCTATAAGTTAACTGCTTCGATTTTAAGACGGACGACCGAAAACCAAAGTTTTATTGAACTAGATTATATATATACCCTAAATAATTAAATTTTTTAGTAAATGAGATCAAAGTAAATGAAAACCAAAGTTTTATCGAACTAATTAATATGTATTACCCTAAATAATTAATTTTTTTAGTAAATGAGTCAAAGTAAATGAAAATTTTAGAAAAGCTAGTTTTGCCCCCAAGCAACCAATCATGTCTATAGAGAAAAACTTGTGAACTCCATAATAGACTAAGAAAAAGAGTAGCTAGGGTTTTCCACAACATACGTACTAATTAATCTCCAAGACAATAATCGATCTCAAGATTTAGAGTAAGTTTGCACAGTAAATACTGTTTTTCTGTATAGAGGATCAAATGAATCTCTCTACATTTTTTTTCCCGTCAATCCTTCTTATTTAATGGGTTTATTTATTTTTTTATTTTATATATTTGTTATAATTGTTGAGCTGGCCATACATCTTTTGAAATATCATTTCAAGACCACTAGCTAGTTTTCATAAAAATTAACTAAATTAGAGATTGTTTAATTCTTGGCCTGGACAAACTAAATGTAGAATATTTAAGTGTTTCATCACATAAAATAAATATATAAGGCTGTTTTGCTTGTTTCCCCTTAAACTTATACTCTCTGAATTGGCACTTGAATTTTTAGTATATATAACAAATTAAGCAAAATGTAAAACTTATACTCTCTGAATTGGCTCTTGAATTTTTAGTATATATAACAAATTAAGCAAAATGTAAATTTCTTCGTATGATTACATTTCGTTCAATTTTTTGTCAAAAATTTATGGAAAAATTGTAAGGATTATATTAAATTGAGGGCGAATGATTACACAGTTCCTCATATATATATATATATATATATATATATACAAGTTACAGGGCTTTGATCTTTGGGCAATGCAATTCGATATCGGTTAATTTTCTCTTAATTAATATTAATGTTGTTATGAAACAGTTTGAGATGACAATGACACAGCTGCAAGCCTGCAATATAAATAATACATTTGATTTGACCACTTAGAAGCCGCCTGTTTATTAATGTATGGTTTAATCAGCTGAAAAGCATATGAATTATAACCCAGCTATAGCTAGCTAGCTACCTGCTTGAAGAAATGCAAGAGCTGTGTCTGTGAATAATAAACAGTCCAAATTAATCTGTTTGAGTTTTAGATTTAAAGTGATTCATTAATTTGTAGTAAGTTTTAGATATATCAATGGATACAAAACCAGATGGAAGCGAGCTTGTTTCGTTAATGGTTGAAAACTTCACAATTATGGATCAAAACACCGACTATTCGTTAACATGTACATATAGGCTAGGAGCTAGGAGCTACGAGCAGGAGCCTAGCCCTAGCTAGCTAAAAGAAAAGAGCTGCAATGAATCTAGCAACTGCATGCATATAAATGTGTATGTATTTTTCTGACGAATAAGAAGGTAGAGAAGGAGAGACCAATGGAAAATGTGAGTTTTTAACCGAAATTCAAGATGAAAATGACCGATCATTTCAACAATATCAATGTGGGTTGTTGGTGAAGATATCATCGATCATCACTTGTCGATAGCTTCTCTTTTATGGCATGCTATCGTTCAAACCAGGTTTTCTTTTTTGGTGCACTCTTAATACCTGCTTCTTCTCCTTGTCTTCATCTCCATATCTCTCTCTCTCTCTCTCTCTCTCTCTCTCTCTCTCTCTCTCTCATTATTAATTATCATGACTAGATACTAATTAACTAGCTATATATAGCACCTAGCAAGCTAGCTTTTCTCACCATCATCATCACCATGCACTACACCAAAACAGAGTTTTCAGGGGTACAAATTAGAGTATAAAAATGCGCACTCTAAAAAAGTACTTTTTAGGCATACATTTTTGTGTGCCTTAAAAAATTGCATATTTATATTATTTACGGCGTACTTTTTTTGTGTGCTTTCTTTTATAACTAATTAAGGCGTGCCTTTGTCGTTGTGTGCCTTAAAAAAGACATTTTAAGGCGCGCTTTTTAATGCGCATATATGCACATCGTAAAAAAAGTTTTTAAGACGTGCATATTTGCATCTTAAAAACAAGATCAAAATTTTCGGCTCCCATCCAAAATTATCCTTTCTAAATACTTAAATTTTCAGTTCCCCAGCCAATTTCTGTATACGCCATGTTTTTTGTTGAACAAATTTATTCTACTATACTGCCTTTCCTAAAAATTCAATTTTTCATAGCTGTCAAGGTTAGTGGTTGCCTTCAGAATTTTTTCCTCCGTTCTTCTTCTTTGTTCGCGACTCCCTCCGATTTTTTTCCCTCAGTTCGTCCTTTTTGTTTGCTACTCGACCAGACTCTGCTCTCTTTTTGTAACGACCGTCCCGGGAATTAGGGTTAAGACCGTGTTTAAGATGAGATTAGTGAGCTTAATTGGTGGTTAGTCGGTTACGATAGCGTAGAATGACGATTTTGCCCCTAGGTTGGGCAAAATATTGACTTTGAGTTCGGGCGGTCAAATGGACTTTGACCAATGACTATGACGTAGCTTGGGATGTCACGAATCCGTAGACAGGTGGCACGCCCGATTCTGACATCCGAGGAGGAAGATATGATGTTCGGAAGGTTGATGGCACTTTCGTAATTTGGCTAAAATAGGAGAAAATGTTGACTTTTCGTACGACCGGGTTTTTACACGTTGACCTAGGATAGTTAGGTAGATCTTGTCGTCCTGAGTTCAACGGCAGGCGGCACGTATTCATCGGACCTAGGATGTGTAACTTACGGGTCTAGAAAGGTAGTGGCAAAATGGTAATTTTGACTTAAAAAGAAGGGCATTTTGGTCTTTCTGTGTCTTGGGATTTGGGCCAATCAGATAAGGCCAATTGTACAGTGAGATTGGGATATTTGTGAGAGGGCTGAGGGGATGGTGACACGTGCAGTGTGTGTAGTGGGTTCTAGGGAGTGCACGGTGTGTGTGTGTTCGAATTAAACGAGTGTGTGTGGTCGTGTTCGAGAGAAAACAGAGTGAAGTCTGAGAGGGAATTGATCGAGTTCTGGGTGAGAGTGTGAGAGCTTGAGTGTGTGAGTGTGATCAGGGGAAGCTGGAGAATGCAAGGAAGCTGGAGAATGCAAGGAAGTTGGTGAGAGGAGTTGAGAAGTCGAGTGTTGGTGTGTGCAAGGTGTGAGGTTCTCAGGAAAACAGAGAGGGAGTTTGGGTGGTGTGTTGTCGTGCCTGGTCAATTGAGATTGGTGGTGGCGTTCAGAGGACGGAGGAGGATCTGAGGAGTTGTGTGGACACCAGGGGACACGATGGAGCCCAAGACGGTGAGCGGCAGGAGAGGTAATTTCTATTTCCTCTGTTTTTCCGTTTTATTTCAAATCAAAAGTCCATTTCAAATCGAAAGTCGTGGACTTAGGGGCTGAGTCGAGGGTTCTAGTTGGTCCTAGTCGACTACTTAGGCCCTTAGGAACTTGCTAGTATCGAAGCCGTGACAGGGGAGGACTTGGGTGGTCGGGAACCGAAACAGGGGTTTCGGGTTGTTTTTATTTCGAGCTTGAGACGACGAGTAGGATGCTGTGTCGAAGTGTTTAAAGTAGGGGAACAGGTTATTTAGGAATGGACGATGAAGATGGTGAAGAAAAGAAGGAAAACGGAGACGGGACGGCAGAGAACCGGGAACGCCGGTTCAGTACAGTCAAACCGGTCGACCCGAGGTAGACGATGATGAACAGTGTTCCTGTAGCAGGCGCGTGCGGGCCACGCGCATCCACTTTGGGCGGCGCGTGGGGGCGTGTGCGGCAGCGGTTGGGAAAACAGTCAACATGGTTTTTGGTCTAGGTGTTGTGACTAGTCCATTGGAATAGGTTTCGGGTTAATCAGACGTCGTTTGAGGTTAGTTCCGCGAGGGTGAAGGTTTAGGGTTCCGGTTCGTTACGTTTAGGACCCGGGGATTTTTGTGGAAATGAGGTGGACCTTCGTAGATGTGTTAGTAACGTTCTTGGGTGATGGTTGACAGGTTCGGGATTTCCCGAGGAAGCTGAGGAACGTACAGGACGTACGGGGCGCGAGTGAAGTGCCGGTAACTGTGAGTGGACCCCTTCTCTAAACTTGAGCATGCATAACTGTTTTTCTATTATTGTTTTATGGTTTTATATGTGATTTCATGATGATTAAATATGCTAAGTTGGTTTTACCTAATTGCACGTTTTTCGAGGAAATACGATTCGCACGTTTTACGAGAAAAGCTTTGATTCTGGATTTTGATGTTATAGTTTCAGGATTCCAAATGATAAATGATTTTTAATGATTATAAAGGGATTTTGGAACATGATTTCGATGATCGAGGTTTTTTGTTTTAAAATCGGATTTCGAGAATCGAGATTTGGTTTTAAAGTTGAAAAGTGGAATTCCGGATTTGGGTTTGGAATGGCGGTTCTGGATGGCCGAAGAGCTTCGGACCAGTGATTTCAGATTTGGGTTTGGATATGGATTTAGAAATGGGTTTCAAATGGTTTTGGATTGGATTTTCTGGATCTGGTTATTGGGTTTAAAGACCCGGATATTGTGATTGACGGGGGACGGGCCCAGATTGGGTTTAAAGACCCGGATTGAGTTTAAAGACTCGGGAGTTTAAAGACTCGGATATATTGATATTTCCCCCGTAGGCCTGTTGAGTTTAAAGACTCGGATATTATTGAGGCCTGGATTGAGTTTAAAGACTCGGGAGTTTAAAGACTCGGGAGTTTAAAGACTCGGATAGGTCCAGCAGGTTCGTTCGGATAATGATGGCTTGATATTTGTCTGTTGTGATACAGTTTTATGGTGCTTGTGATATGATTTCTATAACTGGTTTAAATTCTGTTTTTATGATGATCTTTATGTGATTTATAACTGATTTCAGTACATGGGTTATGCATGTGTGATTTCAAAACGGAGGGCCAAAACCCTGGATTTCTTATGAAATGGTTTTTGGAAACTCTTCTTTTATTTATGGCCCACTCACACCTTCTGTTTTTAAATTGCCCTCCAGGTCGTGGAGCTAGAGCGGGGTTTCGGCGTCGAGGCAGCGTCGGAGACATAGAGGTTACGAGAACGACCCCAGAGTGTTTTAAATTTTCTGTGTGCGTGTACTGGTTATCGGTTTTCTTTCTTTTGTATTTAGTACTATACTCTGTAAACCTTTGACTTCGGGATGTTTCATATAGTTTCTCCTGCGTCTGACTGTGTTACTTTAGTAGTTCTCGTTGGTGTTGTGTTGGGGTGTCAGACGGGAGCAGGATTTACCTCGGTTTTCGGGGTGAAACCGAGGTGGGTCCTGACACTTTTTATTTCTTCGCGATCACTCTTTTGCATTGACGAAGAAGTTGTTCTGCGACACCTCATCTCACACTGACTAACCCCATCTCAGGATCTTCGATTTTTCTTCCTCCTCCGCCACTTTTCGACCAATTTCCAGAGTAAGCGTTTGGCTTTTATTTAATTTATATGCTTCATTTAGGTTATATTTGTTATGCATTTTGTGGGTTGATTGTCTTGCAAACCCTAGAATTCAAATTCAACCATGTCTTTTTAATTTCAGTTTGATAGGAATTAGTTTGAATTCCGGTTTAAAAATTAGGGCTTGATTTTCTTGCATGTTTTTTTTTTGTAAGGATTAACTAATAAGCTATTTAACATTTGAAGAACTTTGAGGAATTGATCTTATAATACAAGCATTAAAATTTCAGCAATCTAATTGTGTAGTGGTTGGATAACTGAGGTTGATAAGATCTTGGGTTCATTTCTTAACCTTTAGTTTTTTGTGGTATATGTCACTATTTTTCAGAGAAAGAGCTTACAGTTCATTGAATATCCTCAGAAGAAGTCGGTTGAACACAATGTTCAAGTGCAAGAGTATTTCGGAAGTGCTTCAACGAAGCTCTTAGTGATGATTTTGTAAACGGTAGGTATGCAAATAATGTAAAGTAACATAGATGCAGTAATGTTACTTTACTTAATCTCTACTCTCTTTTGGGGCTTCCCCTTGGCTTTTCGAGTGCTCCTTTGGTAAGCTTAAATTTATACTTTTTAACAAGGCTTAGAGACCCCCCTTGGCTTTTGAAGTATTCTTGCAGTGGATGGTTTTGCTGTGTAAATTGGCTATCCTGAAGGACCTGCAAAGGGTTTCATTGATCCCAGCGTAGAGGAAACCTGAAAAATGCCGTTAGAAATCACGGTGACGGTTGGGAGGAGAGTAATTACCCTTCTATGGAGCAACTTTGGAAGTTAGCTTCTCCCTCTATATTCCGATCTTTCTGTTAATTGGTGCAACATGTTATCCTTGATCCAATCTCGTTGTTTATAATCTATTTTTACTTGAATAGTGTTTTAAATGTTTTCGAAGTTTTGGTACTTGGACATGAGCTTTTTGTGCTCGATCATCATTTGTGCTATGTTTGGGTAGTGATATTGGTAATGATGTTTGTTTTTCAAAGAGCTTATTGTTAGTTTTGACAAAGCAATATTGCGACCCTCACCCAAAGAGGTGCTAGTACTTATGGCCTATGAAACTATTATTAGATTATGTTACAACAACTCTTTTTTGAATTAAAAATGTTAGACTATTCACATATATTGCCGAGACCCATCCCAATCTCCCTGAATTACCGTGGGATGTGCCTTGCTCCCGTCTGACACCACGTGCCAGACCAGGGATAAAACCATAATCCACTTGGGGTTACGAGAGTGCACATTGATTTTCAGAGTATGCGGCGACATGTGATGTCACTGTCTCTGCTACAGCCCGCATCCACGATCAACCTGAAGGGTATCAACAATCATAAAGCTGCGAGTGAAAAAAAATAAACAGTTCAAAAGAATTTATCGAAAAGACATTTATACCCTTCACGTAAAAGCATGCATGCATAAAAAAACAGTATTTTCAAATATTTTCGCAAAAGCAAGACATATTGCTTTTCAAAGTAAAACACAATGAAAAATGCTTCTCAATCGAAACCATTTCCTCACTAGGGTCTCATCCCCAAAACCAAATCATGTGGGTCTCAGCCCAAATCCAATACACATGGGTCTCCGTCCAAAACAAGCTCAACAAGGCCTCTGCCCGAACCATAGACTCGCTTCCGGAGTCTCATGAAACATAAACCATTCCTTTTTATCTCATATCATCATATCATCATCACTGGTCACGATATCAGCGCTACGCGTGCGACTCAGGATTTCACATCCAAATATACACCTGGCTCTGGAGCCCACGACTTGACGTCTATGTGTTCTAACTCAGGATCACACATCACACAAGATGGTCGACATCTAAGCGATGACATCTATAGGATCACACATCACACAAGATGGGCGACGTCTGCAAAATGTCCATCTCCGACACTCCTGCAGGCAGTGTCCTTGTGACCTCTCCAGGATCACGCATCCCTTTAGATGGTCGACGTCCAGAGGCTACATCACATCATAGAGGATGGTCGTGTAAAAAACATTTCACAGATCATCTCAAATTATCTCAAATGGGTCCACACCCAGATATAATCTCATCAAATCTGTTTCCACAAACCATCATAAAAACAGTGTCTAGCAACACTTCATAAATCCAGAATTCCTCCAATTCTATCAAATCCATAACTGGGTCTCATACCCGAAATATCTTTCATAAATCATAACTGGGTCACAGCCCGATATCATTTCCTCGTGTTTGACTATACTCTAAATCAAACTGTAAATCAACTGGAACTCATGCCCGAAAACACATTTCCAAATTCGAAAAACATTTCCAAATTCGAAAACCATTTCATTATTCAAATCGTTTTCCAAATCCCAATTGACTATCATCCAAGTCAAAGTCAAAGTCAACATCCAGCTAGGACTCATGTCCGAATACCGATTTTATGCATCTCCGTGAAATCATTCAAAATTGATAATTAATTCTCGGCTTCACGCCTCTCCGATCAAAATCACATAAAACACATGCACATAGAATACTCGGCCTAAGCCCATGCATCATGTGAAACATAAATCTTGACTACGTGCAATATCGCATTTTCTATGAAAATGCCAAGTCAACAACATAAACCATATTTAAATCATATGCGCTCAAGACATGACACGACCCATGACAGGACCCATCCCAATCCCCCCGGGATTAACGCGGGATGACCCTGCTCCCGTCTGACAAGGGATATTTTTGACCTTTGCCCTCTTGGGCTATCAGAGTACGCCAGGATCCGGAAGAGGTATGTGATATCTCGATCTCTGCTATAGTCCACATCCGATGTCAACCTGAAGGGTATTAAAAACAGAAAGACTGTGAGTGGACAAAACAAAGAGTTTATAAAAACATTTCACCAAAGACCTTTATACCCTCCACTAAAAAGCATGCATGCATAGTAAAACCATTTATCCAATCATATATGTTAAAACATCCATAATTAGGGTCTCAGCCCCAAATTCTGTAAATACAAGTCACCCGGGCTCCTGCCCAAAACCATTTACAGAAAACCATAGTATAGTAAACATACGTGGGATCTCAGCCCAAATCCATTTATCATTATAAACACAATTTCCCAAACCAATTGAAATCATGTTTATCCATTATATTCATATCCAGAACCTGTCACGGTAAAATAAAGCTACACGTGTGCTAACCGGGGTCTCAAACCCAAGTCTCTCCAGGGTCCACACAGGTCAATGTCCGTAGATCAATGACCCTCCCTGGAGGTAACAAACCATGCCCATCCTGAGAGTAAGGAACCCAATTGGGGGGCGACTCCACTTAGTCAGTGCTCCGTGACTACTTCGGGGTCCACCCAGGCCAACGACCCTCCCCGAAGAAGACAATCACATATAAAGGATAGAATATGAAAAACCTTTTGAAATCATTCTTGAAACCTTTCAAGGATTCATGCCCGGCCCCCATAAGCCGTCATGAACCATAAAATTCTTTTTTTGGGTTCATGCCGGTTCCCCTATAAACCGTCATGACCCATAAATCCATTTTTAACACATAGCTGGGCGCTAGGTCCGAATCCACATAGAAACTGGACCTCCGGTCCGGATCGTAAACCAACTGGGCCTCCGGCCCGATGCCTCGTTAAATCAACTGGACCTCAAGTCCGAGAGTTTGTAATTCAAATGGGTCTCATAACCGAGTTTACCTTTTTAAATCCAAAATCATTTCATTAAACCATTCAAAAAACCATAAGAATGGAAAATCAGAGTAAAGCTGGAAAACCTCGATTTACGTGCAAGCACGTAAATCGTCTCGAAATACGTGAAACCATATAATTCACAAATATCCAAATCAACATCATCAAATCACATTCATAAACCATATAAAACATTTATGCATGCATCATAGTTTAGAAATCAAGGTCCACTCACAGACCGTCTGAAGCTGCGCTTCGATACGCGTGCCATAATCGTCTCCCGGGTCAATCACCGTCACTGGGACTCCCAAACCTGTCCAAATTGTAATAGAAGGTTACTAACTACTGAATTAACCTCCTACCAAAGCCCCGTAGTTTTCCGATATTTTTTACTATTTTTAAAACCGAACCTAAACCTTCGGACATCCCGAAAACTATCGAAACGATGTCCGATTGACGCGAGACCAGTCCCAAAATCTTCGTTACATGGAATAGAAGATTTTCTGTGTTGAAATCTTTCCCAAATTATGGTTCACGCGCCCTCACGCGCTCCTAGAAGGGCTAGATTACTGTTCATCGTCATTAACCTCCAGCAGACTGGTTTTACTGTTATGGACCGGTTCACCTGGTTTGGCCGGTCCAACTGAACCGGCGTGACCGGTTCAAAGCCCTAGACACCCCATTTTTCATCCTACTTCTTCCTTTTTGGTTCCTTTCTTCCTATTTTGATGTTTTCTAGCCATTACAATCCTTAAAACAATCTAAAAACACCTAAATCCTATGGTTCGTGTAACGACCCGAACTAAGAATAATAATATTTTAATGTAAAAAGACTATTTTGCCCTTGAGGGGGAAAACTTGACTTTTGACCCGGGAAACAATTTGGACTTTGACCCATGACTATGACGTAGATCGGGACGTCACGAATCCGTAGATAGGCGGCACGCCGAAATTGGAGTTCGTATGAAGAAGTTATGGTCACGGACGTATTTTAGCAGAATTTACGAACCGAACGCAACAGAATAAAATATTATTATTTATGGGAATCCGTGCCAAGCTCAGATTCAAATCAAACCAGCGGATGAGTGACAAGTGTCACTCATCCAAGTCAACACTATTCCCATAAAGTTGGGTTTACTATTATAGGCCATATTTAATTCTTTTATTTCCTCTCAACAATCCCTAACCATTGATCTCTCTACCCAAACAAATCCCAGCCCTCAATTTCCTTTGCTTTTTCTCTATCCCTGCATGATCATGTTCTCTGGGGAGAAAACACAAACACACACATTCATTCCCCCTAAACCGTGCACCCATCTCCCCTTCGATTTTCTCTCAACCCAAACGCACAAACCATCAAACTTCACACCACCAGCCGACCACCCACAACACCGCCATCATCTCCTCATCACCACCGTGCACCACCAGCGACCACCGTCCCTTTCCCTGCCCTGAAAAACCCGTGCAAAACTCAGACCCGAAACACAGAGGAATCGGGTCCAAGAAGCAAAACCCCACATTCCCACCACCTCGACTCAAGTGGAGCTCCAGTTGACACCGTGAGGACCCCAGGAGCACGACTGAATAGACGGCGAAGGCTACGGCGGCGACACGGCGGCGGTAAGGCCCAAAACCCGAGAGCCCATTTTTTTTCCCTGTTTCGAACCAACCCATTTTAATGCCTAGAAATCGATCCTTTGGTTATGGACATGCCCTAGGGTCAGAGACGAGCTGATTGGGACTATTTTGGACGACTGAGACGGCTTGGATCGCCGGAGACGACGACCGGCTTTCTGGCCGTGAAGTTCAGCAAGGCCCTGGTGAGTTTCTTCTCGTTTTCTTCCAGTTTTGAGGTTGTAGAACCATAGAACAGGCCTAGACGACCCTATAGGAATGAACCCTGTCGAAAATGGTGGCCAGAAACGTACAGTGGAATCGGGTCAACCCGTGGGTCAACGACGACCCGGTTCCAGTAAAACGGGCTGACCTGGTACTGTAGTAATGATGACGTCATCCTATCAGATATTGTCAGACCAGGGACTAATCAGAACATGCCACGTGTCACCTGACAAGTGTCAGTGATGACGTCATGCTGACGTCAACAGTACTGTAGTAGCGTTGACCCACGCGTTGACCAGGCGCGTGGGGGCGCGTGTGAACAGTGATTTTGGTGGGGCCGGTACCATTTTCAAGTTCTCGACGATACGGATCCAATGGAGGTGGTTTCGTGTCGATCGAAGATCGTTACGTTAGTCAAAATGGGGTTTGAAGCATCAGGAATAGTGCCCGGGATGCGATTTTGAGGCGGATCTATTCTAGGGTCTTGGTATTGAAGTTATAGGGTCCTTAAGTAACTCTCAGGTATATTAATACAGGTTTTAGAGATCGTTGAGCAGCAAGGACCGAGAGTGAGTGGGCTGTTTGATTTATAAAAGGCTTGCATGCATAAACTGTTTCACTATTTCCACTGATGATTTCGATGAGTCTTATATGAACTGTTTATATATGATATTACAATGTTTTGGGCATGAGACCCGTCTGGATTATATGTGGATTTTGTTTGGGGATGTCCGGGGGGGACATAGGGTAAACTATACTGTTATTGTACTGTTCTTTCCTACCTGTGTATATTGTCTTTGTCAGGACCCACCCCGGTTTCACCCCGAAACCCGAGGTAAATCCCGCTCCCGTCTGACTCCCTGACACAACACCCAAGTAAAACTCTCTCAAACCCAGTCAGACGCAGGAGTAATTAAACAAAATATCCCGAAGTTATCCTTTATAGAGCATAGTACGAAAAGACAAGGAACTAAAAACCGATAAATTACACGCACACGGAAGACTTTGGACTATTCCGGGGATCCCTCACGTCACTTCTATGCCTCAGACTCTGCCTCGACGTCAAAACCCCGCACTAGCTCCACAACCTGGAGGGCAATTTAAAACAACAGAAAGTGTGAGTGGACCAGAAAGTACAAAAAGTTCAAAAATCATTTCATATAAAAACCGGGGTTTTAGCCCTCCGTTTTGAAACCACATGCATAACCAACAGTTATGAACACAGTTATAAAATAAGCATCAGAAAACATCATAAGAACAGAAACACTATAAAATATCATAAGAAACAGAAACACTATAAAACAGTGATAGAAATCATAGCATGAGTATCAGAAACCGTATCATGAACCATAAAGCTCAAATCTCATTTCCCGATCGAACCTGCTGGACCTATCCGAGTCTTTAAACTCCTGAGTCTTTAAACTCAATCCAGGCCTTAATCATATCCGAGTCTTTAAACTCAAGGCCTACGGGGGAAAATCAATATATCCGAGTCTTTAAACTCCCGAGTCTTTAAACTCAATCCGGGTCTTTAAACCCAATCCGGCCGGTCCCCCGTCACATATATCCGGGTCTTTAAACCCAATATCCAGATCCAGCAAATCCAATCCCAAAATCATTTGAAAACCGTTTACCAATCCGTATCCAAACCCGAATCCGAAATCACTGGTCTGATACCCTTCCGGCATCCAGAACCGTCATTCCGAACCCAAATCCGGAATACCACTTTCCAACTTTAAAACCAAATCTCGTTTTCCGAAATTCGATTTTCAAACCGAAAACCTTGATTCTCAAAATCATGTCCCAAAATCCCCTTAAAATCATTGAGATCATTTATCTTTCCAAAATCACCCTCTTCGTAAAACATGCTAAAACCGTCTTTTTCTCGAAAACCGTGCAATCACGTAAAACCATCATAACATAGTCAAGATCATAGATGTAAGAGTAAAACCATCAAAAACGTATATAAAAATAGTTATGCATGATCGAGTTTAAGGAAAGGGTCCACTCACATACAGAGCCCTACTCGCGTCCCGAACGTCCAGCCCGTTCCTCGGCTTCCTCGGGAAATCCCGATCCTGTTCACAATCACCAAATTACGTCACTAACACGTTCACGAAAGTTCACCTAAATTCCCTCAAAATTCCCCGAATCCTAAACGTAATAACCCGGGACCCTAAACCTTCACCCTCGCGGAACTAAACTCAAACGACGTCTGATTGTCTTGAAACCAACTCCATTGAACTCACCACAACTCCTAGACCAAAAACCATGTTGACCGTTTTCCCAAACGCCGCCGCACGCGCCCCCACGCGCCGCCCACAGTGGCTGCGCGTGGCCCTCACGCGCCAGCTACAGTAGCATCATCAACCTCGACCTCACTGTGCTGAACCGGCCGTCGTGAATTGAACCGGCGAGGAGCATTCTCCGCCGTCCGGTCACCATTTCCTTCCCTTCTTCCACCCACGGCTTTGTCCAGACACCAAGAATCCATTCCCCTACTCCTCTAACCTCGACACAGTCCCACCATCGTCGATTCCAGCCCGAACCAGACAGCCCTCAAACCCCTGTTTCACGATCCATCTGCTCCGGTCACCTCCCGTCACGGTAGCGACACCAGACAATCCCTAGGGCCTTACTGAACCTAGACCAACCCTCCTATACCATCGACTCAGCCCCAAACTCGACGACTTTGGGTTTGAGGTTCACGGCCGAAACAGAGTAACAGAGTACTCCACTTCGACTGAGCTCCGCCGTGTACGCCCCGTCACGGCGACCACCACAAACCACTCCTAGGACCTCCCTAAACATCACCCTGACCTTCAATCCTCTCGATTCTAAACTCAGACTCATGACTTTCCAAATGAAGTTTACAGGAAAAACAGAGCAAGAAAACTTACCCTTCGATTGCAGCTCCGCCGTGCGCACCGCTGCGTGCCACGGTGTTCGTTGGCCTCCCTGCAACCTCCTGAACGTCCCACGGTCGTGGTTTGAGCCACCTTACGGTGTAGCCACCACCAAACGTTCACGGTCTCCCTGTTTCCCCAAAAACTTTGCCGCACCACCGCCGTGCCGTCGTGCACGATTCCACCACCAATTCACGACCACCAGCTTCCTTCAGTCTCCCGTTCCTCCCTCACTCACCAGGACTCGTCAATTACCACGATCAATCCTCAACTTCTCCTCACAAGCTCTCTCTGTTTCTCTGTGTTTGTCGAAGAACAACCACGGGTTTGCACGAGTGCACCCCAATTATTTGGGCTATGAACACACAAGATTCTCCCAGAATCCTCTAGCCCCTTGCCACATGTCACCATCCACTCAACCCTTATGCCATCTGGTTAAATCCCAGCCGTCCAGTTTGCTTTCTCTCTCTGTACAAATCCCCAAATGCCAAAAAGATCAAAATACCCTTCTGTTTAACACATTTTTATGGCTTTGTCAAAACTTCCTAGACCCGTAACTCTCGCCTCGTAAGTCCGATGAATACGTGCCGCCTGTCATCGAACTCAGGACGACGAAAGCTATCTAACCATGCTAGGTCAACCTACCAAAACTCATTCGTACAAAAAGTCAACTATTCCCCCTAATTTACCCAAATTACGGTTAAGCCCTCAACCTTCCGAACATCACAACTTCCTCCTCGGATGTCGGAATCGAACGTACCTCATGTCTACGGGTTCGTGACGTCCTCAACTACGTCCTGGTCACTGGCCAATACCCAATTGACCACCCGAATAAAAGTCAACATTTTTGCCCAAACTAGGGGCAGAATCGTCATTCTAGGCTCCCGGACCTTTCGGGACCACCTAACCACTGATTATCCTCACTAATCACACCTTAATCACTCTACTAATCCTGGCTCTCGGGACGGGTTGTTACAGTCTCCTCCAGGGAGGGTCGTTGGCCTGGGTGGACCCTGGAGTAGTCACGGGGCCCTGACTGAGTGGAGTTGACCCCCGTTGGGCTGCTTACTCTCAGGAAGGTATGTTCATATACCTCAGGTAGTGACCGGGATACCGGGAGCTGATGTACCTAGAGAGTTTCGGGTGTGAGACCCTGAGTGGCAACGCGTAGCCTTAGAACCGTGACATCATTTGGGTTGGGTTTTACAGTGCACTGATATGTTAGTTTCTCCTTTTGATTATTATTGTGGTTTTATGGTTATGATTTCATTATAACATTATGTTTTCACTGCATGCAAGATTTGGAAAACGGAGGGGTAAAACCTTATGATTATTTTATTATTAAATTGATTTATAAACTGTTATTTTTGGCCCACTCACTCTTGTTTTACTGACCCCTCCAGACCCTGACACGGAAATAGAGGAGGAGGACCCGGAGGAGGAGGCAGAGGTTTAGTTTGCTTAGCTGTGCACCTGTACACCCACTTGTGGGTAGGTTGAGCACCGAATAATGTACTCTGACTATTGTGCTCACGTGTTGTTATTTTACTATCCCTTGTCTGACAGTATCGCTTTAAACAATGTTGTTGTACATTATCTATCTATTTGAGTATTTGGTTTTTATTTAAGGGTAATTTTGGTATGTTTGGAGTCATTGTCAGACGGGAGCGGGGCACGTCCCCGGGTGGTCCCAGTGGGATTGGGACGGGTCCTGTCAGTTCGATTTTGAACCAAACGGTTCAAAGTTCCCAAAATGCAGCCATGGATTCACATCCATCCCTAGCTTCCTAAAACCTTCCTAACATGTCCCTATCAACCTAATGGACTCATTAAAACCATTAAAACGGACCCAAAACATCAAAAATGGAAAAATGGATCAAAATGGGCTAACCGGGTACCTTGCGGGTTTCTCCTCCTCTCGCCGCCATGGACGGAGGTTCTGGCTGCCCATCAACCTCCTTAGCATCCTCACTTCACTCTGTCCTCAGTCCAGATCATAGGGTAAGGGTTGGATGGGTTTTGGGGTGAATGGTTGGGTGAGAAAATGAGATCGGGTAATGGGTTTTGAATGAGGAAAATGAAGATGAAATGCACGGTGCATGAAGGTATAAGGATGGCCTGTGGATGGGTGACACTGGTCACTCATCCATAGGGCATGAACTAAATATCTGGGCCCTACTAAAGTCCAAAAGTTAACTTGTTTTGTAATTCGTGCAATAGTGCACTTGAACTTCCGTGAACCGTAACTTCGCCGTCGAACGTCCGAATTCGACGTGCCGCCTGTCTATGGATTCGTATCGTCCTTATCTACGTAACGGTCTCCGGCCCTCGGCCATCGGACCTCATGGTCAAAAAGTCAACATTTGCCCCTTTTTAACCAAAATTACCAAAATGCCCCTAAACTTCCGAACGTCATAACTTCTTTCTCGAACGTCGGAATTGAACGTGCCACCTGTCTATGAACTCGTGATGTCACGAAATACGTCACGGTCATCGGTCAAAGTCCATTTGACCACCCGAATGAAAATTCAACGTTTTACCCACACCCAGGGGTAAAACGGTCATTTCACCTCGTTCGTCCGATTTCGCTCAACTAATCACCGATTAGTCTCACTAATCGTGATTAGTCACTAATCTAATCCTGGAATTTGGGACGGGTCGTTACAACCCATCCTAATCCCTCCAGGATTATCGCTGGATGTGCCATGCTCTCGTCTGACACGAAGTGTCAGACAAGGGATAACTCAAACCTCAGCCCGTTTGGGGCTTCCAGAGCGCGCCAGGATCGGTGGAGGAGTGCGATGTCTCGGTCTGTGCTATTGCCCGCATCCGTGATTAACCTGAAGGGCATTAAAACCATTTAAAAGCTGTGAGTGAACGAAAATCAATAAGTTCATAAAATACATTTCATAAAAAGACATTTATGCCTTTCACTAAAAAGTATGCATGCATTTGAAAACCAATAATCAAACCATTTACTTTAATTAAATCATTAGGGCCTTAGCCCAAAACCATAAATCAAGTATGTGGGAACTCAGCCCAAAATCGTAAATCCAAACCATGTGGGTCCCTGCTCAAATCCATTAACACCGAAAACCAAGTCATAAATCCAAAAAATCTGAAATCCAAATACACAAGCCCCCGGGATTAAGGGCTAAACCCTGCTCCCGTCTAACTTACGAATGACACGAAGGCTAAATGAACGTCCAACCTCCATGTGACACGTAAGTCGGACAAGGAATTTTCGATCTGACCAACCAACTTCCGAATTTCTCAGGGTGCGCATAGTCTACTGTGGATCGTGCAGGTGATGTCTCTGACTCTCTCGATCGACAGCTCGCGCCGCAACAACCTGGAGGGTATGAAAAGCACGAAAAGACTGTGAGTGGACAAAAAGAAAGTATAAGTTTGAAAACAGTTCAATAAAACAAGTACATTTATACCCTCCGTTTCAAAAACCAATGTATGCATATCCAATTCATGTCATAAAACCATGTAAGAAAAACTAAACACAGCTTCTTTCCTCAAAACCCGGGCCTCAGCCTAAGACCATCGAAAACCATTTAATCTGGGCATAGCCCAAAACCTCGGAAAACCGTTAGTGAAAACCATCATCATCAATTCTCAGTGAAATCCAAAACACATTTGAAACCACATTTCTATCCATCGAACCTGCTGGATCTATCCGAGTCTTTAAACTCCCGAGTCTTTAAACTCAATCCAGGCCTCAATATAATCCGAGTCTTTAAAATTCCGAGTCTTTAAACTCAACAGGCCTACGGGGGAAATATCAGTATATCCGAGTCTTTAAACTCCTGAGTCTTTAAACTCCTGAGTCTTTAAACTCAACAGGCCTACGGGGGAAATATCAGTATATCCGAGTCTTTAAACTCCCGAGTCTTTAAACTCAATCCGGGGTCTTTAAACCCAATCTGGGCCCGTCACCCGTCAATCATAATCCGGGTCTTTAAACCCAATAACTAGATCCAGCAAATCCAATCCAAAATCGTTTGAAAACCTTTTTCTATTTCCGAATCCGAATCCGCAATCTCATCAGGATCCCGAATCCAAACCCAGAACTCATATCCAATTCCTTTCCAAATACGAGTCCGCAACCATCATTCCGTAAGCCGGCATCTGGAATAACCATTCCGAACCCAAACCCGGAACCCACTTTCAAGTCCCGAATCGAATCCCGAATCATCATCCGGAATTCCGATTCAAAACCCGAAATCACGTTTCTCAAAACCACTTTTCTGAACTGGGCTTCAAGCCCGAAAATCACTTTCCAAATTCCTTTTACTTTCTTTGAATTCAAATCGTATTTCAAATCCTGAAATCAAATCATTAAAACTAGGTGTAAATCACAATATCCATCAACTTATTGTAAAATGTGAATTTCCATAATTTCCTCGAAAAACGTGCAAAAACCATAAATCATCACAATCATAAATCAAATCATAGAATCAAGTATAGAAAACATGTAAAAACATATATGCATGCATCAAGAGTTAGAAAGCAAAGTCCACTCACAGAGCATTCTGTCGTCGCCTCGATATGCGCGCACGTACGCCGTTCCCGGCCATTCCGCTATCCTCGGCTTTCCCGAACCTGTCCAAATCCCAATATAAGGTCACTAACTACTGCGTAATACTCATACTAAAGCCCCCTAATTTTCCGTATTTTTAACTATTTTTAACCGAGCCTTAAAACCTTTGGATAGTCCGAAACATATCGAGTCGATGTTCGATCATCTCGAAACCAGTGCCAAAAATGTTTGTTACATCGAATAATTTAAAAGTTATGTTGGAAGTTTCCCCAAAAGGGAACCCACACGTCCTCACGCGCCGCCCAAAGGGGCTGCGCGTGGGAGCCACGCGCCCAGCACAGTGTCATCGTCTTCCTTGGGAAAACCCGGTCTGAACCAGTTCTGTCCAGCCGTGAACCGGCGTTCACGGTTCCTACTTATTTCGATCCATTTTTTAATTCTTTTACTTCCAATAGGTTCGTCCCCTTTTAATTAATCTATCTAGTGTGCGAAACCATGAGTTAAAGACCTGTTCTTACCTGCTCGAATCGAAGAAAACCAGATGTTTCTCCCCCCCAAGGCGTTCTTGATATTCCGGTCACCCCAAACCGTGCCACTAGGTCCAATCGGTTCCTTTTGATTTCTAAAATCACACCCAAAGCAACAATTAAAGCATTAGCCATTCAATTTCAATCCACCGTGATCGACTTCAAATAAAAAAGTTCCTGGTTTGGGCCTTACCGTCCATCTCAGGTCCTAAATTCCATTCGAATGAATTTGTCTCATCCTTCTTCCCATATTGTGTTCACAAATCAGCAACACTTGATGGGGATTTTAAGAAGTTGAATCCAAGGCTATGTTGTCCTCTGTTTCTCCTAACCCGAAACCCACCGTCCACGACGGTTTCACGGCTGCTCCACCACAATTTCACCTTCCCCTCACCACACTGAGCATGCACTCTCCCTCACAAAGAACTCACACATGATTCCCTCACTCACTATAGTCGATTGGTCTCTGTTTTTCCACGGTTAACCTTAAACCCGTGCACACACACACTTACTCGTTTTAAACAGGCTCAAGGCGGTGGACGATGCTTCTAAGCCCATCCAGAGAGGACCACGTGTCAAAATCATGTGGCTTCCTTATCCAACAGCTACCAAGTGTCCAATACCCATTGCACACAAGTCCCTAGGCGGTAAATGACCAAATTACCCTCAATTGTACAAATTGCCATTTTACCCTTCGTCGTTCTAGACCCGTAACTCACTCGTCCTACGTCCGATGAAAACATACCGCCTGTCGTTGAATTCAGGATGACGAGATCTACCTAACGGTCCTCGGTCTACATGTAAAAACATCATCGTACGAAAAGTCAACTTTTCCCCTAGTTTAACCAAATTACGATAATGCCCCCAACCTTCCGAACATCATAACTTTCTCCTCGGATGTCGGAATCGGGCATGCCACCTATCTACAGACTCGTGACGTCCCAAACTACGTTACGGTCATCGGTAAAGGCCCAATTGACCGTCCGAACTAAAAGTCAACATTTTACCCAAACTAGGGGCAAAATCGTCATTCTGCGCCTAATGTCCAAAGTAACCAACTAACCACCGATTAACTCAGTTAATCCGTCGCTAATCACTTCACTAATCCCGACTCCAGGGATGGGTCATTACACGTGCTACCCGAGGTCTCAACCCGAGTCAATCTCTGACATCCCAAACGTCTAGCAATCCTGATCCTGAGTCACTATATGGTCCGGTCGCTCCGTACAGTGACCCCTTGCAGGCAATGCGTCGTGACTACTTCATCGTCCTAGACGACTGGAGGAGACAATCCATAGATATAAGGATGGTATATGGAAAACCATTTCATAAATCATTTCAAACAGTTCAAATGGGCCTACGCCAGTGATTTCCATAAAACCATCGTAATCCACAAATCCAATTTCTCAAATCCAAAACCATTTATCCAAATACATTTATGGGTCCCCGACCTGAAATCACATTCATAAAATACAACTGGGCCTCATGCCCGATTTCGTAAACCAACTGGACCCCTGGCCCGATGCCTCATTCAATCAAATGGACTCCAAGTCCGATAGTTTGTAAACCAAATGGGTCTCATGCCCGATTCCATATTTCCAAATCTGAAATTATACCATTGAACCATTATTAAAACCATAAACCTCGTTATACGTGCAAATACAAAAAATATCTCGAAATATGTGCAAATATGTAAATCACCAATACCACAATCATCATCATAGAAATCACATATGTAAAACATATAAAACAGTTATGCATGCATCACAGTTTAGAAAACAATGTCCATTCACAGACCGTCCTACACTGCCGCCTCGATATGGGTGTCATAAGCCTTCTTGGGCTAAATCACCATCCCCGGAATATCTGAACCTGTCCAAAACACATTCTAAGGTCACTAACACTCCCAATAACCTTCTATTAAACCCTCGTAATTTTTCCGATTTTTTACACGTATTTAAACTTGATCCTAAACCTTCGGACATCCCGAACTATATCGAAATGATGTCTGATCGACACGAAACCAGTACCAAAATGTTCGTTATATCGAATAGATGAAAACACATGTTGATAAAATCACCAAATTCTATCCCCACGCGCTGGGACACTATTCATCATCAACCTCCAGCGAACCTGATCTGAACTGGTTCACTGGTTTCCGGTTCAGCTGGACCGGCGAGGCCGGTTCTCAGCCATTTTCGACCCTTTTTCTATCCTAATTGTCCCTTCGTTTATTAATTTCCAATCGATCTAAGACTTCAAAACTGGAAAATAAGGGTTGAAATTTACCTCCCCGATCGACATTTGAACCAGCCAACCTCCTCCGTTGTCTCCGGCCACCACAGGCCACCTTAGGCCACGAAATCGATCCCTATCAACTCTCCTTGACGTCCAAAACTTCATACAAGTAACCAAAATGATCAATAATCATCAAAACTAAGGTTTCCATTTTTGAACAAAAACAGAGTATTCTCGGGTTTTTGACTCACCGTACCGTTGCGAGCTCCGTCGTGGCCACTACCATGGTCGTCTCGACCTCAGGAACCTCATCCAAACCTACAACATGTTTAACTACCAACACAACTCGTATTTCCATTATTTTGAACTCAGAACAACCCACGGGTTTCAGTTCCTAGCCACCACCGTCGTACACGAAGGTCGACGACGATGCCACCATCATCATCGTCTGCCCTCACACTCCAACTTTCATTCACAGTCTACGAGCGATAGGTGAGGATTTGAGGATGTGTGAGGGGTTGGGTTTACGGTTATGGGTTTTGCACGGGTTTTAGGTTTGATCACATAGATGATGAAGATGATGGAGATGGAGGGTGGAGATGAGTGGAAAAGTGAAGTGAGAAGGATGATGGACGGTGATGGAGTGTGTGTGTGAGAGATGTGAGGTGTGAGTAAAGTATAAAAGTGACTAACGAGAGGCAAGATCCACATTTTGGGGGTTTCACACTGCCAAACCATGAAATAACTATAGCACACATAAGCCTCAAATGCCGAACTAAAACTATTCACGATACATTCTCACTAACTATCATACCGGCATCCTAACCATCAGGTTGATAACAAACTGAAGCCCATAGAGACATCACATCCTCGACTTGCGCATACCACAAGAACTACACGGTTTGCTCGAATAGCGACAACCTCGCTCTAATACCACTTGACACGACCCATCCTAATCCCCCCGGGATTATCGCGGGATGTGCCATGCTCCCGTCTGACACGAACAAGGGATAACTCAAACCTCAGCCCGTTCGGGGCTTTCAGAGCGCGCCAGGATCGGTGGAGGAGTGCGATGTCTCGATCTCTGCTACAACCCCCATCCGTGATTAACTTGAAGGGCATTAAAACCATTAAAAAGCTGTGAGTGGACGAAAATCAATAAGTTCATAAAACACATTTCATAAAAAGACATTTATGCCCTTCAGTAAAAAGTATGCATGCATTCTAAAACCAATAATCAAGCCATTTACTTTAATTAAATCATTAGGGCCTTAGCCCAAAACCATAAATCCAAGTATGTGGGAACTCAGCCCAAAACCGTAAATCCAAACCATGTGGGTCCCTGCCCAAATCTATAACACAAAAATCCAAATCAAATGTCCAGTAAATCCATAGATCACAAATCCAATCAACCACCGTTACATACCAATCCTCGGCATCCCAGATGCTTGACGTCCCAGAGACGTCCCAGATGTCCAATAATAACAATCATGCTCTTGAGTTACTCTACGGTTCGTTCGCTCTGTAGAATAACCCCTCGCAGGCAATGCCTGACATCCCAGATGTCATGTATAGAGCTACATGTGCCCCTCAATCTCAGCCGAGTCTCCCCCAGGGTCACCCAGGTCTCTGACCCTCCCTGGAGGGGCGATATCAGATCATCGGGATGGTATATGGAAAACATTTCATAAATCATCTCAAACTGTTCAAATGGGCCTATGCCCGGGATTTCCATAAAAACATCGTAATCCACAAATCCGATTTCTCAAATCCAAATCCATTTAGGGTCTCCGAACCCAAAATCACATTTATAAACCACAAATGGGACTCATGCCCGATATCATAATCAACTGGGCATGTAGCTCGATCATGCAAACCAACTGGGCCCCCAGCCTGATGCCTTATTAAATCAAATGGACTTCAAGTCCTAGGGTTCGTAAATCAAATGGGTATCAAGCCCGATTCCATATTTCCAAATCCAAAATCATACCATTGAACCATTATTAAACCCACTATCACGTAGAAATACAATGTAAAACCACAAACTTCGAAATACGTGCAAATACAGAAATCACATCGAAATACTTACAAATATGTAAATCACCAATACCACAATCATCATCATAGAAATCACATATATAAAACATATAAAATAGTTATGCATGCATCACAGTTTAGAAAATAAGGTCCACTCACAGACTGTGCTAACTGCCACCTCGATACGCCTGCCATAAGCCTCCTGAGGCTAAATCACAGTCTCCGGAACTTTCGGACCTGCCCAAATCATACCAATGGTCACTAACGGACTCAATAAGGTTACATCTAAAACCTAGGAACAGTACCGGCCTAGGAACATCCCGAACACGCTTCCAGAGGCATTAAACCCAATTTTGACCAACTTAACGATCTCCGATCGACACAAAACTACTGCCATTGGATTCGTATTGTCAAAACCTAAAAGATGGTGGTGGTCCCACCTCGATTACTGTTCACACGCGCCCACACGCGCCAAGTCAACGTACTGGTCAACGCTGCTTTGTAATGATGGCGTCATCATGACGTCACTGCTGATGTCATCACTGACAGGTGTCAGATAACACGTGTCATGCTCTGGTTGATTGCTGGTTTGACTTGTCTGACATGAGTACGTCTCATCATTCTTGACATTCAGCTGGGTTAGCCCGAAACCCTACAACCGGGTCCCCGTGACCTGCAGCTGGATCCGACCGGTTCTCCCAACTCTGGCCACCATTTCCAGTGCGATTTGTCCCATTCTACTTGTCTAAGCCTAATCTAAGGGTCTATGGACTCAAAAACTAGTAAAAAGGTCGAGATTTATACCTTGGATTCAAAAATCCACAACCCAGTTTCTGGTCGTCCTCCCCGTCGACTCAGACCATCCCGTGCCTCGAAACCAGGCTCAATGTGTTCGCTCTTGTCCCTAGAATCATTCCCAACACACAAAAACAGCCCATACACGTCAAAATTGAATGTTTCGAAAGTGAACAGAAACGGGTGATTCTCGGGTTTTTAGGCCTACCTCCGCCGTGGGTCCTCCAATCGACTCCTCAGGCGTCCAGACCTCCTTCTGGGTCTAGCCTAGTAAGAGTTTGAGGTGAGTTTGTGTGGGTTGGACAATTTAACCTTTGGATGTGGTTTTGTTCTTCACGGGTTTGGGTGGTGCACGGGTTGGAGAGATTATGGGAGATGATCTGATGATGTTGAAGATGATAAAGATGATGGAGATGAAGGGTGAAGATGAGTGGTAAGTAGATTAGATGAAGATGATGGAAAGTGGGGGGTTTGTGTGAAATTGGGGTTTCAGGTTTTTGTTCTTCACGAGGAATCTGAGAGATAGATGAAGTTGATGATAATGGAGATGAATGATCAGATGAGAGAAATAAATGGTGAGGATGAGAGAATTGAGAAATAGATGAACGGTTGGGGAAGGAGGGGGAGAGGGGGGGGGGGGGGGGTGGTGAGATGAGAGGAGATGAGAGATTTGTGTGTGAGTGTCATTTCAAACCATTAAATAATGAGCCAATAGAAAGCAAGATCCACAAAATGGGGAAAAAGCACCCGTGGGATGAGTGACAAGTGTCACTCATCCAAGGGTCCATAATTATTGCTCAGATTCCATTATTTTAATATTATATTAGTTTGATGTTCGGGTCGTAAGTTTAGTTGATTCCGGTTTCGTAACCATAACTTTTCCATCGAACGTCCGTTTTCGATGTCCCGCATGTCTACGAATTCGTGATATCCCAATCTAGGTCACGGTCATTGGTACTCGTACATTTGACTCCCCGGGTCAAAAGTCAACATTTTGCCCAATTTTATGGGCAAAACGGTCATTTTACACAGTGTCAGGACCGTTCTCAAATCCCCTGGGATTAACATGGGACACGCCTGATCCCGTCTGACACGAAGTGTCAAACTAGGAAAATTTCCGTCCCTAGCCCTCATCGGGCTTCCAGAGCACGCCAAGATCGTAGGAGGAGGAGTGTGATGTCTTGTCTCTACTACAGCCCGCATCTGCTATCAACCTGAAGGGCATTAAAATAGGAAAACTGTGAGTGGACAAAAAAAATCATTTCATTAAAAACATTTTCACATAAAGACATTTATGCCCTTCAATAAAAGCATATGCATGCATTCAAAAACCGTTCATCAAAATGTTCATAAAACCATTTCATTTATCAAACATATTCTCAAAATCATTCAAGGGTTCATGCCCGGTTCCCATAAACCGTCATGACCCAAAAAATTCATTTATGGGTCCCCGGCCCGAAATCACAAAAGAACCGTAAAACAAAACATGGGATGTAACGACCCGTCCCGAATATCGGGATGTAATAATATTTAATTGTGATTTACTAATCTGGGATTAGTTGAGCGATTTCGGACGAATGGTGCAAAATGACCGTTTTAACCCTGGGCATGGGCAAAACGTTGACTTTTAATTCGGATGGTCAAATGGACTTTGACCGATGACCGTGACGTAGTATTGAGATGTGTGATCACTGCTGGGCTTGTGGAACCCTAGTATTGAGATGTGTGATCACTGCTGGGCTGGTATTCAATGCGTTCCAGTTACACCACTTGACTGAGGGAATTGACGGTATACGTACACTCAGGATGAGTGAATTGGTGGTCTGAGTAACCACGAGTAGCCTTGTGTGGTTTTATCACACCGTGATTTTCCAGCGTCTTGGTTCGCTGAGGGAGTCGGCGGTTATGAACATTGAGATTAATTTGTGTCATAGGATTGGGCTTGCCCTGCGAATTGAGATCATGTGGTTGATCTTACGCTACACCGAGGGTGATGTAGTACGTGGTGTGGTCACTGACTGGCTGATGGTTGGGGCTTTATCAGGGTGGTAAAGCTTAGTGGTGACAGTTTGACTGATGGTGTCAGCATGGACTGACAAATGAGATTTGGTGACTCCCAATGGGAGCAAATGTAAGGATATATTGATAATGGAAAGGAACCATCTAGCTGAAGGAGTCAGCTAAATGGTTAGGCGATTTTATCGCGGATCAGGTGATCATTTCCACTCGCGGTGGTCGAGTGTTGTTGCTATTATGACGTATAACTATGATGGGATGTCTGGGTACAAACGAGGCTGGTGTTGTCCCAGTATGTGGGTGTACAAGTGTACACAGATGTGTGATCGAATTGTTTTCCACGAGGTGTTTGTGGAATAAGGTTGTTGGTAATTTCGAGGACGAAATTCTTTAAGGAGGGAAGGTTGTAACGACCCGTCCCGAATATCGGGATGTAATAATATTTAATTGTGATTTACTAATCTAGGATTAGTTGAGCGATTTCGGACGAATGGTGCAAAATGACCGTTTTAACCCTGGGCGTGGGCAAAACGTTGACTTTTAATTCGGATGGTCAAATGGACTTTGACCGATGACCGTGACGTAGTTCGGGACGTCACGAGTTCATAGACAGGTGGCACGTTCGATTCCGACGTTCGTGGTGAAAGTTATGATGTACGGAAGGGTAAGGGCATTTTCGTAATTTGAACGTAATAAGGGGAAATGTTGACTTTTTGATCGGGAGGTCCGATGGCCGAGGACCGAGGACCGTTAGGAAGATCTCGATGCCCTGAGTTCGTAGACAGGCGGCACGCATCAATCGGAGTCCGTATGACCGAGTTACGGGTCAGGATGCGTGAGGGGCATTTTGGTAATTTTCTGCACAAGGGCAGAATTGTAATTTCACACGGGGGGTACTGTTCCATTGAACAGCCGTGAAGGTGGATGCTTTGTGCGATCGATCCCGTGATTGTTTATCAATTTAATTGAGTTAATTGGGTCAGTTTGAGGTGGAATCGCACATATGTTGGTGCTGGCAATCAATCAAATGAACATGGGCACTGTTTTATCATGTTTTCGGGTCAGTGCAGGGATTTTACACAGTGGACTGAGGGGCACTTTAGGATGCTTTTAATGGTTCTTTTAGATCGATAAAATGGAGAGTGAGTCGAGAGGATGACTCTGAGATTGAGAATGAGAGGATTGGAGTGAGAATGGTGGAGGAATGCTCAAAAACCCGAAACTGGGTTCTGGGAAAATCAAATTCAAACTTCCAGTTTTAGGCCAGCCCAAGCTTAATTGATGATGGATTGAGCTTTCTGGAACTTCAACGTGTCGAACCAGATCAAATGGAGCAAGCTTTGGGGCTCCTAGGGCCGTGAACGGACGAGGTGGACGGCCGGAAAACTCGAGCTTGAGTTGTGGTGATTGAGGTAATGTCGTGTTCAATTAATCATGCTAATTGGTTCGTGTTAGTCCTTATATGCTTCATATGAAGTTAATTTGACAATGGTTGAGGATTGATGGAGTTTTGGTGGTTGACCCGTTTTGGGTGATCACGGGTTGTTGACACGATTAATCGATGGTTGATGTTGATCATTGACACAGAACTGAAATTGGTTGGTTGATGATTGTTTTAGGATCAAGAACGGATTGAATTGATGTCGAATTGGGTGAGATTGAACCGGATCCTATCGCGGGTAATCAGACCCGTTTACCAGACAAACGGGTGAAGATGGTGACTGTAGCAGTCACTGTAGCAGGCGCGTGGCTTTCACGCGCAGCCACTCACGGCGGCGCGTGACGGCGCATGGGCACGAATCTCGAGGTGAGGTCAACATGACTTTTATCCTATACAATGTAAAGAACATTTTGGGATTAGTTTCGTGTCGATCGGACACCGTCTCGATATTGTTCGGGATGTCCGAAGGTTTTAAATCCAGTTTAAAAATACGTAAAAATTCGGGAAAATTACGAGACTTGAATAGGATGTTAATGTAGAGGTTAGTGACCCTCTAATGTGATTTGAACAGGATTGGGAGTCCCGGTGATAGTGATGTGGCCCGGGAAGGCCTATGGCACGCGTATCGAGGTGCTCGGTTAAACGGTCTGTGAGTGGACATTGGTTTTATAAATTCGATGCATGCATAACTGTTTCATGATTGTTATAATTGTGATTATATGATTTATTTTGGATATCAGTGAATTTATATATTTTCACGCATTTCGAGGCGATTTACGTGTTTGCACGTGAATCGAGGTTTTCTGGATTTGCACTGATTTCCATAAATGTGGTTGGATATGATTTCATGAAACAGTTACGGACTTGTTTAAATGATTCGGGCCAGGGGCCCAGTTAAATTGTTAATCGGGCCAAGGGCCCGGTTGACTTATGAATCGGGCCAGGGGCCCAGTTAACTTATGAATCGGGCCAGGAGCCCAGTTGACTTGTATATGTGATTTCGGGTCGGGGACCCTAAAATGGAATTGAATAAACTATTTCGGAATTGATTCAACTATTTGGACTTATGACGGTTTTATGGAAATTCGGGGCAGGGCCCATGTGATATTTTGGAAATGAATAATTGAATGTGTTCCATAAAACCATCTCGATATGAGGATATTTATATCCTGGTCTCCTTCAAGTGTCGGGGACACTGGAGAAGTCACGGTGCATTGCTTGCGAGGGCTCATTATACGGAGCTACCGGACCGTATAGTGATCCAGGAGCAGGATTGCTAGACGTCATGGACGTCAGACATCGGGGATGTCAGAGATATGGACCCGGTGAGACCCCGGGCAGCACGCATTGCTTAATACCGTGAGATATGACGTCTGGAACGTCAAGCGTCTAGGACGCCAGGCATCGGGGATGCCGGAGATGGAAAAATAATAAATGAATATTACTGGAATGATGAAATAACTCTTGGATTGACTTTTGGAATTTGAAACTATGCTTTGGTTTCCGGGCTAAGGCCCTAATGGTCATTTCTAAATAAATATGGGATTATTGGTTTTTGGTGCATGCATATGATTTTACTGAGGGGCATAAATGTCTTATAAATGTTTTTAACAGGATTTTTTATTTTCGTCCACTCACAGCTTTTGTTTTTAATGCCCTTCAGGTTGATTCCGGATACGACTGCAGCAGAGACTTGAGCATCGCACACCTCTTCCATCGATCCTTACGCACTCTGGAAGCCCGTTTGGGCAATGGCAATCGGTTATCCCTTGTCTGACGCCTCTTGTCAGACGGGAGCACGTCACATTCCATGGTAATCCCGGGGGGATTGGGATGGGTCGTGTCAAGTGGTACCAGAGCAGGTTTTGCTCTTTTGTGCGCGAAGGACGAGGGTGTGATGTCTCTTTGGGCTGCAGTTCCGTTGTCAACCTGATAGATAGTTTTGGTAGATTGGGTGTGTTTGGCCCGATACACCGTGCCTTGATGCGATTCAACCCAAGTGGGGTTGTATACGATTAACTGGTAAGGTGGGACCGTCGGTTCGGTCATGTGATGATGGATTGTTGTGCCACTCGGCACAGCTGGGTTCAGGGAACCCCATTGGAATAATGTTATGGAAATACGAAACTCAGTTGAGTATTGGTCTATGTTTTGGACCCTGGTAGTGTTGGCTAATGTACGGGGTGTTGGTGCATCGGAGTTAGCCGATGACCTTCGTGGTGGAATCCACGATGGAACCCACGTTGAGTTGACGATGGGATTGGATTTGACGTCTATGCGATGTCAGGACCGCGGGGTCGGTCAGGTTGTGGATTTTACTGCAAAAGGCAGTTGGGTTCGGTGGAACCCTAGGGTGTGATTTTGGAACCCTGATTCATAATCGATGGACTGGAAAAGTGAACCTTAAATGAGAACTTGTGCTGCGACGTGCGGTTGAGGTCTTGGATGACCATGTGGATGACTCTAGTGAGTCTTATGGGTTTCGATCTACGGATACGGGTATGAAATATGGAACCCCGTGTTGGATCGAATATTGGTGCGATGTGTGGATACGGATCTTGACAACGATGACTGTTGGTCGACAGTTGTGTCGAGATGACTGGCTACCGAGGGTATTTTGTGTGGCTTTCACACTTGAGGATCAGGGGATGTTCAGGGAACGTCCATTATCCTGATATGCTAGTAGTCAAATTGGAGGTACCCATAGTCGTGGGGTACGAGTGGTGTTACGGGATCGTCGTTCGGAATGAACGGAGATCCAGGGTAACAACTTTGCACACAGTGTGCTAGCATGGATGTTCGTGTGCTAGTGTGGATGTTCGTGTGCTATGTATGGATGTTGGTATGTTGGTACTTTTATGCCAATACTAGTATGGATGCCTGTGTGCGGATACTAGTGTTGATGATAGTGCGTGGTGCTGGTACTAGCACTGGTGCTGGTACCGGTGTCGGTGATTGTGATGACGATGAGCCACCAGTTGGGGTGTGACTCTGTCATGATGGACATATGATCGGTATCTGCGACTCAGTGGTGGTTGAGTCTCGGACTGGATGGGATCCAGTGGAGGTTGTGTCGTGTTGGGATAAGTCCCAACAGATTTTCGATAACAAATGATGAATGGATAAAAAGGTATGGTTGAGACTTGAGGAATCTAGGGACGATGTTCCCTATGTCATGAGAATTGGTGGATTTGGGGAGTTGTGGTCAACTTCGAGATTGGTAAGTTTGTGCACTGCTTATATCCCCTGAGAGTACAAGAAAATTATGGAAAAAAAAAATTGGAAAAGTCGGGGAAACCATTCGTGGTATTGAGGTGTGATTTTGTGATTGCGAATCACTTGGAACCTGAGGATTGAACCTGTTAAGGTTGAGATGTGAGACGAAGGCAGTATGGTATGCACATCCAGGCAGAGTTGAGGAAATTTCCGTTCGGAATCGGGGTGTGTGCGTACGTGAGTATTGGCGGACGTGGGGTCCGAGTAATGAATTGATTTTGGACACGTGGTGGTCCAAGTGAGGTATGGACATGGGCAGTCCAGTGGTTGGACTTAACATCTCATTGGGAGCATGTCTGTTTCCAACATGGTTGGAACTCCCGATCCGGGGAGAGTTGTGATTGGAGGAACGAGAGGAGTGCTCGTTTCCGCATCGGTGATTGGTATTCCGAAGTCATTGGGGTTGACTTCATATTTTCCTGCCGTGGCAGATGATGATTGTTGCTATCAGTACGTTGAGCGTGTATTGGTAGGTGGACCCATGTTTGGCCTTGGGTCATTGGACACAAGAAGTTGTGTGTGATCTTGGATTTGGTGGTGAAATGCGAGGTCATCTTTCCACCAAGGGAAATTTGGCGAATGATTCAATGAGGGTGTAAGACCCTACGATCAGCTTTCAGATGGTTTGTTAGCTATGTGAGCATGTGTGGATCCTAGGTGGATCTGATTTGTGATGTTGTCGACTTTGGTCGATGTGACGATCTAGGATCGTGATGTTACTTGTCGGGTGACGTAGCGATGGATATGGATCGTGATCTTGATGATCCAGATGGGTGGAGAGTTTATCACTCTTACCTTGATATGTGAGTCGTAAATGACGGGACTGAGCTTCTTTTCGGAGTGAGTCCATATGGTTTGTTACTCGGGTAAGAAGGTTTCCGATGTGGTCGGATTTTGTCAACCTTTGACGTGTGGATATTGGGATTGGCTTCCCTATGAAGTCAATCGAATGTTTTGGGCAGGCAACCGATAGGTTCGGTTATGTTACGTCTTGGTGGACGTAAATGAGATTTTGGGTTTTGGAATCGAATTTTTGGGTGACGATTCAGGATTCGATTGCGAAGCTCGAAAATGGATTACTGGATTTGGGTGCGGAATGATTATTCCAATGCTAGCTTACGGAATAATGATTTCGGATTCGGATTTGGGCATGGATTGATAATATGATGTTGGGTTCGGATTCGGGATTTCTTACGAAATTGCGGATTCGGATTCGGAATTGGAACTAGATGACGGGTGGAGTTCGTTTTGTCTCATGTTGGTTTGGGGCAAAGGTACTTCATTATTGGAACGTGTTTGGCTATGACCTGGGTGGTTATAGGTAGATTGATGGATTGGGGTGCGTACAGGGTACGTTGTACGAGGATTGATACTGGTTAGGCTGAGTGGTGCCTAATGGCGGTACATGGGACGTACCAGTGGTGTGTAACTAATGTGTTGGTAATCGGCTTGGTTCTGATAGCATTTGTTTGGCTGTATTGTGGACTGGACATTGGATACTGTGCGCTGGGCAGATTGATCTTGTCGGGTTCAGTGATTTTATGAGCAGGTGCTCTTAGCCATGGTTGGCTTGTGGAACCCTAGTATTGAGATGTGTGATCACTGCTGGGCTGGTATTCAATGCGTTCCAGTTACACCACTTGACTGAGGGAATTGACGGTATACGTACACTCAGGATGAGTGAATTGGTGGTCTGAGTAACCACGAGTAGCCTTGTGTGGTTTTATCACACCGTGATTTTCCAGCGTCTTGGTTCGCTGAGGGAGTCGGCGGTTATGAACATTGAGATTAATTTGTGTCATAGGATTGGGCTTGCCCTGCGAATTGAGATCATGTGGTTGATCTTACGCTACACCGAGGGTGATGTAGTACGTGGTGTGGTTACTGACTGGCTGATGGTTGGGGCTTTATCAGGGTGGTAAAGCTTAGTGGTGACAGTTTGACTGATGGTGTCAGCATGGACTGACAAATGAGATTTGGTGACTCCCAATGGGAGCAAATGTAAGGATATATTGATAATGGAAAGGAACCATCTAGCTGAAGGAGTCAGCTAAATGGTTAGGCGATTTTATCGCGGATCAGGTGATCATTTCCACTCGCGGTGGTCGAGTGTTGTTGCTATTATGACGTATAACTATGATGGGATGTCTGGGTACAAACGAGGCTGGTGTTGTCCCAGTATGTGGGTGTACAAGTGTACACAGATGTGTGATCGAATTGTTTTCCACGAGGTGTTTGTGGAATAAGGTTGTTGGTAATTTCGAGGACGAAATTCTTTAAGGAGGGAAGGTTGTAACGACCCGTCCCGAATATCGGGATGTAATAATATTTAATTGTGATTTACTAATCTAGGATTAGTTGAGCGATTTCGGACGAATGGTGCAAAATGACCGTTTTAACCCTGGGCGTGGGCAAAACGTTGACTTTTAATTCGGATGGTCAAATGGACTTTGACCGATGACCGTGACGTAGTTCGGGACGTCACGAGTTCATAGACAGGTGGCACGTTCGATTCCGACGTTCGTGGTGAAAGTTATGATGTACGGAAGGGTAAGGGCATTTTCGTAATTTGAACGTAATAAGGGGAAATGTTGACTTTTTGATCGGGAGGTCCGATGGCCGAGGACCGAGGACCGTTAGGAAGATCTCGATGCCCTGAGTTCGTAGACAGGCGGCACGCATCAATCGGAGTCCGTATGACCGAGTTACGGGTCAGGATGCGTGAGGGGCATTTTGGTAATTTTCTGCACAAGGGCAGAATTGTAATTTCACACGGGGGGTACTGTTCCATTGAACAGCCGTGAAGGTGGATGCTTTGTGCGATCGATCCCGTGATTGTTTATCAATTTAATTGAGTTAATTGGGTCAGTTTGAGGTGGAATCGCACATATGTTGGTGCTGGCAATCAATCAAATGAACATGGGCACTGTTTTATCATGTTTTCGGGTCAGTGCAGGGATTTTACACAGTGGACTGAGGGGCACTTTAGGATGCTTTTAATGGTTCTTTTAGATCGATAAAATGGAGAGTGAGTCGAGAGGATGACTCTGAGATTGAGAATGAGAGGATTGGAGTGAGAATGGTGGAGGAATGCTCAAAAACCCGAAACTGGGTTCTGGGAAAATCAAATTCAAACTTCCAGTTTTAGGCCAGCCCAAGCTTAATTGATGATGGATTGAGCTTTCTGGAACTTCAACGTGTCGAACCAGATCAAATGGAGCAAGCTTTGGGGCTCCTAGGGCCGTGAACGGACGAGGTGGACGGCCGGAAAACTCGAGCTTGAGTTGTGGTGATTGAGGTAATGTCGTGTTCAATTAATCATGCTAATTGGTTCGTGTTAGTCCTTATATGCTTCATATGAAGTTAATTTGACAATGGTTGAGGATTGATGGAGTTTTGGTGGTTGACCCGTTTTGGGTGATCACGGGTTGTTGACACGATTAATCGATGGTTGATGTTGATCATTGACACAGAACTGAAATTGGTTGGTTGATGATTGTTTTAGGATCAAGAACGGATTGAATTGATGTCGAATTGGGTGAGATTGAACCGGATCCTATCGCGGGTAATCAGACCCGTTTACCAGACAAACGGGTGAAGATGGTGACTGTAGCAGTCACTGTAGCAGGCGCGTGGCTTTCACGCGCAGCCACTCACGGCGGCGCGTGACGGCGCATGGGCACGAATATCGAGGTGAGGTCAACATGACTTTTATCCTATACAATGTAAAGAACATTTTGGGATTGGTTTCGTGTCGATCGGACACCGTCTCGATATTGTTCGGGATGTCCGAAGGTTTTAAATCCAGTTTAAAAATACGTAAAAATTCGGGAAAATTACGAGACTTGAATAGGATGTTAATGTAGAGGTTAGTGACCCTCTAATGTGATTTGAACAGGATTGGGAGTCCCGGTGATAGTGATGTGGCCCGGGAAGGCCTATGGCACGCGTATCGAGGTGCTCGGTTAAACGGTCTGTGAGTGGACATTGGTTTTATAAATTCGATGCATGCATAACTGTTTCATGATTGTTATAATTGTGATTATATGATTTATTTTGGATATCAGTGAATTTATATACTTTCACGCATTTCGAGGCGATTTACGTGTTTGCACGTGAATCGAGGTTTTCTGGATTTGCACTGATTTCCATAAATGTGGTTGGATATGATTTCATGAAACGGTTACGGACTTGTTTAAATGATTCGGGCCAGGGGCCCAGTTAAATTGTTAATCGGGGCAAGGGCCCAGTTGACTTATGAAATCGGGCCAGGGGCCCAGTTAACTTATGAATCGGGCCAGGAGCCCAGTTGACTTGTATATGTGATTTCGGGTCGGGGACCCTAAAATGGAATTGAATAAACTATTTCGGAATTGATTCAACTATTTGGGCTTATGACGGTTTTATGGAAATTCGGGGCAGGGCCCATGTGATATTTTGGAAATGAATAATTGAATGTGTTCCATAAAACCATCTCGATATGAGGATATTTATATCCTGGTCTCCTTCAAGTGTCGGGGACACTGGAGAAGTCACGGTGCATTGCCTGCGAGGGCTCATTATACGGAGCTACCGGACCGTATAGTGATCCAGGAGCAGGATTGCTAGACGTCATGGACGTCAGACATCGGGGATGTCAGAGATATGGACCCGGTGAGACCCCGGGCAGCACGCATTGCTTAATACCGTGAGATATGACGTCTGGAACGTCAAGCGTCTAGGACGCCAGGCATCGGGGATGTTGGAGATGGAAAAATAATAAATGAATATTACTGGAATGATGAAATAACTCTTGGATTGACTTTTGGAATTTGAAACTATGCTTTGGTTTCCGGGCTAAGGCCCTAATGGTCATTTCTAAATAAATATGGGATTATTATTTTTTGGTGCATGCATATGATTTTACTGAGGGGCATAAATGTCTTATAAATGTTTTTAACAGGATTTTTTATTTTCGTCCACTCAAAGCTTTTGTTTTTAATGCCCTTCAGGTTGATTCCGGATACGACTGCAGCAGAGACTTGAGCATCGCACACCTCTTCCATCGATCCTTACGCACTCTGGAAGCCCGTTTGGGCAATGGCAATCGGTTATCCCTTGTCTGACGCCTCTTGTCAGACGGGAGCACGTCACATTCCATGGTAATCCCGGGGGGATTGGGATGGGTCGTGTCATGGGAACTCACCCCAAATCAAACACCAGTGGGACTCAGCCAAAAATCATTCTCAGTGAAGTACTAAAACATCGAATACGTGGTCTCTGCCCCAAATCACATTCTAAATCATAAAACACGGGGTCTCCGCCCCCAAATCACTTTCTGTAAAACCTCATATATATCGACATACGTATAACCCATCCGCGGCACTTCCGAGAAGATGCCAACTCGAGGCACACAGCCCCTAGGGAACACATCCTCTATATATGTCACGACATCATCTCTTACCTAGTGTGCACACTACCCGGGGTCTCACTCCGACTTTTTTCCCAGGAATTCTCCATCTAGGAGGCTCAATCTCTGGATCTAGTCCGAGCTCTATCTCCAGATCTATTCCACACATCTCTCCGGAATCTGGTCCGGGACCACATCATAAATCGTAATCCCCACTCCTGGAACGGGATCCCTATGGGGATACCCATTCTGGTCTGTGGATCGTGACTCTCCAGGTCGACGTCTGAAGGAGACCATATAAATCATATGGAGGGTTCAATATATTTTCAAATCATTTCCTTTCTCAAAACATTTATCAACTGGGTTTCATACCCGATTCATCTCAACGGGATTCCTCGAATCCGATTCAAATCAATTTCACAGGCCTCGGTTTAAATTCACAGTTCAATAAGGTCTCATGCCCGAATTCTCATTTTACAAATTGAACTGGGACTCAAGCCCGATGTTACAATCAACTGGGCATCTAGCCCGATATCACGATAACTGGGCCTTAAGCACGAAACCATAACTCAACGGGACCTCAAGTTCGATACTACAGTCAAATGGGCCTCAAGCTCGAGATTACAACCAAATGGGCATCAAGCTCGAACTCGTAAACCAACGGGACCCTCGGTCCGATCATAAAACTCAAATGGACCCTCGATCCAATTACTCGTCAAATAAAATAGACTCCAAGTCCGAGAGTTCCCAATCAAATGGGCCTCATGCCCGAGTTCATATTTCCAAATCCAAAATCCATTTATGAAACCCTAGTTGAAAACCTAGCACGTATAAGCATTGTATAAAATCAGAAATCTCGAAATACGTGCAAATACGTAAATCCTAGGCTACCACAAACAAATGCACTCATGGCATCACAAAACATATTCTAAAACAATTATAAAGCATTTATTCATGCATCGAATTCATAAAACAAGTCCACTCATAGACCGTCCAAAGTCGCGCATCGATACACGTGCCAAAACGTCTTCCCGGATCAATCGCCGCCTCCGGGATTCCCAAACCTGTCCAAATTAATTTATAGGGTTACTAACTACTTATATAACCCCTCACTGAAGCCCCGTAATTTTTCGGAATTTCTAACTATTTTTAAACGCGAACCTAAATCTACAGATAGTCTGAACTATATCGAAATGATGTCCGATTGACACGAAACCCGTCCCAAAATGTTCGTAACATCGAATAGATGATTTGACATGTTGGAAACTTCCCCAAAAACTCTACCACGCACCGTCACGCGCCCAGGTAATGCACTGCGCGTGGGCCTCACGCGCCACTGCACAGTGCTCCTTTAACCTCTCGACGGCCGGTTCTGCAACTTGGACCGGCGTGACCAATCCAGCTATTTTTCCTCCCATTTTTCAGTCCTTCCCTTCCATTTTTGATTCCATTCATCCTATTTTCTCATTTCCTACCATTTCCAATCCTAATAACTAGCCAAAAACACCTAAAATCCATGGTTCAATTTTGAACCTCACGGTTCAAGCTTTTCAAAATCTTCCCAGGCTTCCTCAGTCGTTCAACCACCTCCCACAACATCTTAGAATCATCCTAGAAACCTAATAATCATGTCCTAATCACCCCAAATCACCCATAACGCTTAAATCGAAACAAAAAGGAAAATGGGCCTAACCGTGAAGTCTTGCTCGGTTCATGGCCGCCGTCCACGGCGGCGTTGCTCCTGGCCGCCCACCAGCATTCCAGTATCCTCACTTCACTCTTTGGGCCTCACAAGCATGATCAGATGGGAAGGTTTGGATTGGTTTGGGTTCAAAGGGGTGAGATCGGGTTTGGAAATGGGAAATGATCGATGAAGAGGAAAATGTGATATGCATGAAGGAAAAGGGATGGCCAGTGGATGGGTGACACTTGTCACTCATCTATTGGTCCAATGACAAATATCTGGGCCCCACTTAAGTCCAAAAAGCATATGTCTCGAATTTCGTGCAATATTACTTTCGAATTTCCGTGAACCGTAACTTTTTCGTCGAACGTCCGAATTCAACGTGCCACCTGTCTGCGAATTTGTATCGTCCTGACCTACATAATGGTCCTCGGCCCTCGGCCATCGGACCTCCTGGGTCAAAAGTCAACTATTGGCTCTTATTCAACAAATTACCAAAATGCCCTTGGACTTTTGATCGTCATAACTTCTTCCACGAACATCGGAATCAAGCGTGCCACCTGTCTATGAACTCGTGACGTCAGGAGCTATGTCATAGTCATCGACCAAAGTCCATTTGACCGCCTGAACAAAAAGTCAACGATTCGCCCATTCTAGGGGCAAAATCGTCATTTCGCCCGAACGTCCGCTAATCCACGTCTAACCCCTAATTAGTCTCCCTAATCCGTCATTAATTCTTAATTAATCCCGCTAATTCGGGAAGGGTCGTCACACACAGTCCGTCCGAATTCTCTCAACTAATCCCCGATTAGTCATACTAAATTCATAATTAATTAATATTTAATCCAGATATTCGAGACGGGTTGTTACAACCTGTCATCCAGAAAAAATACTTCATAGTTTTGAGAGTCATTCTTCTCACAAAAATGTCCTTCACAAAAGTTCCTCTTCCAACTGCTATTTTGATCCTCACACTGGGGTCATCCAAACATACAAAGTGAGAAGATATCTATATTGTTCATTCTAATAAAAATCAGATATTTATTCTTGTTATCTATTCCACACTCCAAACAAATAAAAAAAATTAGCACCAGAGGTGCTTTGTTCAATGAGGAATATGTATACATGCGTACTCTTTATGATGTCCGTTTTGTTTTTTCCTTCATATATTTGATTGATCTCCCATGAATGTATCAAAATGCTTATTCTACTCAATTGTGTTTCCTAGGCAAGGATGTTCTGGCCAAGGCTAAAATAGGTATTGTGGAAGAGGAGCGAAAGATTATCCAGCTCAAAACCTTGTGTTTGAAGATATTTTTGTATTACTTGGAAAAAATATGAGGTGGTAGACGTAGTTTTTGTTTAGAGATTATGTTTATTAGGATTCAAAGGAAATTTGATAATGGTTGTTTTTATTTTTTTTTTGTGTTTTATTCAAACACCGCAATTTGTTACTTTTCTATTGAATTACTATCAATCAATAATGTTGATGCAAGAAATGGATCAACTTAGTCTTGCCTCGCTGATCTCATTCGTTGTTCCCCTCGGGATATTGTGACCTGCACAAGAAGAGAGTGAGTACAAAGGGACACCAGTGTGGTGTCGGCCTAACAGTCTCGGATGCTTAGGCCAGTTTTAAGTGGGAGTGTTACTGTAGCAATTTAGGCAACGTGAGGGTAAGATTGTCATTACCTTTTGTAGGGGGATGCCCTTGTATTTATAGTAGCATTGAATGTGGTTGTTGGTGTTTTTCAATGTGGGATAAATGATGCAGTCCTTAGGAGCTGTCAGGTGTCTTGTGGTGGTCCTGGGTAGCATTTATGACTTGTCAGTAGGCCTGGCCGACCAAATCTGTTCTTCTTAGGTCGTCATGCGCTTGTTGGCATGATCTGAGGCTTGCTTGGGGGTCGGCCGACCAGATATGGGCCAGGTTAGTTTGGACCTTAATCAGGTCGACCAGTTTGGGTATGAACAAATAAAGTGTTTCTTTTTTATGTTTGGTGTACTTATAAATTGATTATTTATTTATTTTATGTTGAAAATACTATACAATGCAGTGATATTAGTATAAATGGAAATCTATATAAATTACTAAGTGAATAGTAAAGGCTTTTTACAGCATGACATTTTAAGACGAGTAGAAACCCTTTTAAGGCGCGCAATGTGCGCGCCTTAAATATCAGTATTTAAGGCGCACATTGTATGCCTCGAATATTGAGGACTTTTTACAGCATGGTCTTTTAAGGCGTGCATTAATTCGTGCGCCCTAAAAACCCTTTTAAGGCACACATTGCGCGTCTTAAATATCAATATTTAAGGTGCGCATTGTATGTCTCGAATAGTAAGAGCTTTTTACGGCATAATCTTTTAAGGCGAGCGTATGCACACCCTAAAAACCCTTTTAAGGCGCACATTACGCGCCCTAAAAAACCTCTTTTGGTGTAGTAATATGTTACATCTTTGTCACTCTCTCTGACTGTGCATGATGTGTGGCAGGCAGCCAGGCACGAGCCACCAGCAAGGGCTGGGGTGTGCTTCAGTCCACCCGAAATTAAAAATCCAATGAAAAGATGAATTTTGGGGAGATTATATGATATATTGTTCTTGTAAAAGATAAATTTGTTACAATTAAAATGTTTTATATTGCATTTATTGCATGATTATTAGTTTTTTTTTGTATAATGTATGTATTTTTAATACATTTATTTATTGTAATAATAAAATTCACATATTACTTTTGAAATTTGATTAAAAAATTTCACGTTAAAATTTAGCTCATTTCATTTTGAATTTCTGGGTTCGTGCTTGCAGGCAGGTAAGCTTAGCTAGCGTGGGTGTGGGTGCACGGTACAGTGAATATATATATATATATATATATATATATATGTGTGTGTACATATATCTGTATGCGGTAGGGGTATGAGTGGCTAGCTTTGAGATTCAGAATTGTTAATTTTCAAAGTTTGATGCATGAGTAATGAGTTGAGACTTGATACAGTATAGCTGGTGTGTCTTTTGAGGAAGAGATCGATACCACGTCGTGGGTTGTGTTGTGTTTTTGCATGAGAGAGGGATATGTCCTTCACAACTCTCACTCACTCACACAGTCACACTACATCTGTATGCATCCTCAACTCATGTAAAACTTGTTACCCTACCTGCCCACCTAGCGTTTGTACCTATTATATATATGCAGCCTCCAGGCTCTAGCTAGGTCAGACTAGAGCAATAGCAAGGGATCTCTACATTATATACATAGAGAGAGAGAGAGAGAGATCGGGGTCTGTGGGGAAGCGAACAAGAATGGTTTGGTTTGTTCTCACTTCTCAGCATGTATCTCTTAACTTTTCTGTCTCCATCGCCAGTGCTACTGGAAGCACACCATGCATCTGATCCAATATATTCCTACCCCACAACAAAATTGCATCATGGACATAAGAAAACCTCACTTCATAGCTTCTATATTACATCGCGGATAACAAAATTAATACAACTTCCTGCATGCCAGTTATGACCTACAAGAAAACCGCATGTCGATATATATAACCGCCCCTGCTGAAATGCCGTATCGACAGTGTCTATGGACCTGGTGTGGAGACATAATTTGGTAACATATTGAAATAGTTAATGCTATAATTTATTGTAAACTAAGTTAGGGGAGGGAAAAGTTATTCAAATTTACAGATTCCTGTGTCAAACTTATTCTAGGAGTTGGATAGAGTTGATTTGGTCTTTTTTACTAAATTTTTGCATAGTACCTTATTGAACTAGTTCATTATTGGAGATGCTCTAAGAAGACACAATGTTTTTAATTTAGGTTTCGTCCATCCAAAATCTCTCTATCACAATGGAGGAAGCAAAAGATTGTGCTTTAACAACTCAAGAGTCCCAAAGGAAACTCCCTCATCCGTTTTCTACCAAGAAGGCAAGATTCTAGTTCCTCACATCACAATTTCTTTGTTTATTTATTTACTTATTTTTAATACAAGCAATGTTGGAGGGAGGTGATTCGAGCACAGCCGGATGCTCAATCCCTACCTTGAACTCGTCCCTTTGAAAACAGAAAGAGTACATAATTTTCTGTCCAAGGAGTACTAATGATAGTAAGCCAAATGTAATCAGCTGGACTTTACACTTTCATTCTGGCTAATGAAAATGCATTGTCAAGTGCCCTCTAATTCAGTCGCAACTTAAAATCAGCTCTGATGGAAATAAGGAGACACCAATAGATAGATAACATTCGATGAATGTTATAGAAATCACTCCAGTTTTTGACATAATTAACAAGATAAAAGGATATACAAATCATATTCATCCGTTGAGTGTAATCCTCTGCATTTTCTTTAAAACTTTTGTTAAGTGTATTACCTAGAGTAACGTATGTTTCCTTATGTGCTGTTCCTCCTAGGGACCACTGATCCAAATGATTCACTTAAGCACACTATAAGGACTTAACCAGCTCTGCAGCAGACCGGGCGGCAGCGGATGCACGCTCAGCAGAGGCAATGGCAGCTCGAGCTCTCTCCAGGATCTCAGATGATTCTGGTCTTTCCTCCCTTTTCGTATCCCTAACTGGTCCTCCTTGATCATCGTTCACCAGCAGTTGAATCTCATAACTGCCTGATGGATTTGTCTTGCTTAAAGATCTTGGAGCTTCAAGGTATTGAGGTTCTTGTTTAATATCTGTATGCACAATAGAATGGGCCCCATTAGAAGGCGGTGAACTAAAGGAGACTTGTTTATTGGGAGCTTGAGCAGGTGCAGCTCCACTTATGTGCTTCGATCCACCCTACAGACAATCACAAATAGGCCAGATATTTTGTAATCACAGTGCAAATAACATAAAAGCTCGTAACCAATTTGAAATTAAGAACAAGAAATTTGTGTATCATGAATATGCATGTCAAAGTTAATTTGGAGAAAGTACCAGCAGATCTTCATGCTTTTTACTGAACTCCGCTTCAGTGTTAGAAGAATCCCAATTCAGATTGTACTCCAGTGCAATTTCCTTCAACACCTGAAGCCTTGCCTCTCCCGAAGGCGCACTAACAGAAAGCTTTTCGATTATCTGCGAAAATCATATCAAAAATTGAAAAAATGGTATCAGTTCTTCTATAAATGGCTGTTATTGCAGAGATTCACAATTTCCTATGCAAGAAAACCACTTAACAGTTCGGTTGACACCAGAATCAGGACGAAGATCAGATACAGCTGATATGAATTCCTTGCCATATTTTGCTGCAAACAAATTCTTGATCTGCAACAAATCTGGAACTTCTGAACATCTTGGAGCAGCATAAATTATGCTCGATACTGCTTCTCGTAATTCTGTTGGACACTCCCTGTACTCGATAAATATAACATAAACATATTACATTGACATTTACGTATGAATGTGCAGAAACAAACCACATTGTTCAAAGTTGTATGATACACAACTAATGCTTTATTTACATGTTCATATTTCACAAACAACTATAAGCAATCAATAATTCTACCTCTGGCTTTCAATTATGGGAACACGTGCGAGGATGAATTCACAGAACAGCTCCAATATCTCATATGCGGCCCATATGTTTTGCTCTCGTATAACATGCTCCACCTAACCAGAATATGAATAAAGTTGAAAGATTTACCCAAATTTAATATGCTAATTCTAACACCGCAAAGGCAGACACGATTTTGTATAGAGTTGAAAGCTTTACCCGAATTCTAGCTATTGCTTCTTGGCCAGCCTGCAAAAATTGTGCAATTTCCTTGCGCATATGCTTAAGCTGCACATCTCTTTTGTTTTGCAGCAATTTGATGCGTGAAATACCCAAGCTCAAACATGTTTTGCTACAAAACAATCCATAGAGATTGAGATTTATACCCACTAATTAGAAAGCAATGCAACACAAAACCCATACATATTTCACTCCAAGTCCTAATATTGGATATTCACACTGGGAAGAGTTATAAAAGCTAGTCAAAAGAACCAATTTAGTAAAGATGGTGAACATCTAGCGCCAACAGCAAAAAGGCCCGAATTTTGTTTTTTTTTTTTGACATTAAACGCAGAATCTGATCAAAATCTTCATACAAATTTTGAATGAAAGAAACCCATATGCTAAAGTGCATTGATGGATAATAGGTACCTCGAAGAACCATGAATTTCGACTAAGATATTGGTTAATACTTACTAACCAAATTGTACGAAAAGAGAAAATTCTGAAGGGTGGGTGGGTTACAATTATAAGTTGACCACAGATTGAAATTATACGAATTTAATATCCAATCAGCAAACAAGGAGATGCAGTTGATTAATCTGATTATGGATTCAGAGGAAAGGAAAATGTGAAGGACGAACCATTTTGTGCCGAAAACACCTCTGTTGAAGAGCTGGTTTAAGAGAGACATGGATGACTGCCTATGTTAAGAAGACGACAAGCCTCTCGAAGGTAATACCGATTACCTTGATCGTTTATAAGAGTACGATTAATAATTTCTGAGAGACGAAAGCAGAAAATCAACTCATTTTCTTCAGCTTCTGGGTCAAGCTCTGTTCGCCATAGCAGGTTGCTTCATCCATGTACCAAACTTCATGTTAACCACTTCTTTACTACTTGGATGATACTGACTGCTCTAAATCTTTAACCATGTCGGCTAAAAAAATGGCTGAACATCCCGAACACGATAGCATCTTTCGATAGGAATCTACCGAGCGTGTTAAAAGTACACAATGAAGGACTTGCGAGACATACTAGAAAAAACTACATAAAACACCCCAAACTATAGAGGTCAACACAAACTCATACTCAACCTATTAAAAATTTCAAAACATTACCCAAATTATTTGACCACTCACAAGTAACTACGTTAGTCAATTTTTCCATCTATATGTCCGCCAAATTGGCACGTGGCAAAATTTTCGCCCAGCCAACGACGGAATGGGCAAAAAACACAAGGATATTTTTGGAATTTTGAAAAAAAAAATCATCTAATACCCACCCAGAAATCCTATTTTCTTCTTCCTCAATCTCTCTCTACAACTCTCTAAAATCACCCAAATCCAATTCAGTTGTATATTTTCATAACAAGAAACAAAGTAGTGGATGATTCTCATCATCGCTCAGCTAGCATTCTCTTCTTCCGAAAGCCCCCTTCAGTCTCAACTCACCCTCTCAATTTCTTAATTTCACTCAATAAAGTGAAGTCCCCACTGTCACTAGAATCATCTCTCTGTTTGTCTTGAGCCCCTATCTCCATTCGTAACATTACTCTTCTTCTTCTTCTTACTTGTGAAGGAGGATGACTGAGAAATGGGGTGAATTTACAGTGAGCATGCTCAAAACGCAGTACCCAGAAATTCAAATCGAGCATCACCAGATCCACCATCTGTAGTTGTGGACTTGGAGCTCATGAGCAGAGCCCAAGCCCTACTTATTTAGTCAGAAGAACATGAAAGTCCAGCTAGGAATGACGGCTGACAAAGAATTCACATTGACAGATGGAGGGGTGCTGTGAGCTCGTTTTCGATTTAGGGCTCATCTGAATTGGGTTTTAATCGATTTAGGGTTCATCCGATCAAATTACTCCTTCCAGATATTCTGCTGGAACGAATCAAAGGTCGACCCAAACCACCTCGCGTACCTTGGAAGCAGCAAGAAGCAAGTACCCCAGGGACCTGGGTCATCACATACCTCTGCATACGAGTAGGGTAGAACCCATGGGTCATCACCAAATGGGTTGAACGAAAAAATTGAAAAAATTGATACGAATAAAAATTGATGATTTAAGGACGTGAAAAATTAAGACGAAATCAGATTCTGGATCCTCGACATTGCCAACATGTTCCAAGGATCTTGTCCTACTCTCCTCGTTGTCTTCCTTCTTATATGACGATGAAGATGAAGATCGATGGTGAAGAAGATGAAGAACGATGGTGAAGAAGATGAAGAACGATGGAGAAGAAGATCGATGGCTGAGAATTGGATTTAGGTGATTTTAAAGAGTTGCAAGGAGAGAGGTTGTGGAAGAAGAAAATTGGGTTTCTAGGTAGGTATTAGATGATTTTTTTGAAATTCCAAAAATACCCATGTGGTTTTTCCCATTTCAGTCGCTGACTGAGCAAAAAATTTGCCACGTGGCAATTTGAAGGACATATGGATGGAAAAACTAACGAAAGTAGTTACTTGTGAGTGGTAAAATAATTTGGGTAGTAATTTGAAATTTTTGATAGTTTGAATATGAGTGTGTGTTGACCCCTATAATTTGAGGTGCTTTATGTAGTTTTTCCTACATACTAAATAAACCATCTATAGTAGGGCACCTAGATAAGCGATCAATTTAGGTTGGGGCCCAACAAATTTGTAATTTTTCATTGGAATATAATTTCTTAGGGTGAGTCGGTCATTCTGATATTTGAAATTCACCAATGGATTTACTCTCTACTACAAAGATTTCAGATTTATTTCCCGTGACATAATCAATGCTTAATATGTATCAGCTGTATGATATCGTACCTAAATGATATATAACTATACAAATTAATTAATAAAGCAATCACCAAAGAAATTAAATGCCACTTATGTCACTTTAAAATCAAAGGACTCGGTAATGTTTTGGTAATAAGACGATTGAACTCATCACAAGGTCTAAGTATATATAATCGAAGTACGAAAATCAAACCGTTCTGAATCAAATTAAATGAAAAAAATATTGAATAATTAAACTAAACTAAAATTCGTTATAAAGCCAAACCGAACAGTTTTGGTTTGGTATATTTTCCTTTTTGAATTTCGATATACTGTATCATCTTATACCCTACCAAATCACAATATTTTGTTAGAAAATATTTAATATATTTTCTCATATGCAATACGCAACAAGACCTTTAGTCCATGTTAGAGCATGATAATCATAGTGTCTATTACACGTATTTTGACTCCTTGGTTATGCTTAACATTGCTGGTTAGGCCCTAGATGCAACAAGACCTTTAGTCCATGTTAGCGCATGATAATCATATAGTGTCTATTACGCTTATTTTGACTCCTTGATTAAGCTTAACATTGCTGATTAGACCCTAGATTGAACTGCTTTCGCCATCGTTGACGATTAACCTTCAATCTTATGAGAAGACACTTATTACCTACATACCCAAAAATAAGTAAAAACATTCTCAGTTAAGATAACATGTTCAAGATATCGGCAATGGCATTCTTAGGCGTAGATGTTAACGACATTCTCAGTCTAATGAATCAAGATACCAATATACTTGTTTAGATCATATGGATGTTTAAGGATTATTTGTTTGCCCAAGGGTCCCACTCTCATGCTCCCGAGGCATGTTGATGAACCATTAAAGATGTCTCTGACGCCTGGTAAGAAAAACTAATATGTCTACATGATTCATTGGCCAGCTTCCTCACCACTGATGATGAACCCCCGATATTCCCATCAAGACTCCCAACCTTTGACCATTCGGTTCATTCTAGATGAAATAAGAAAAACAACTTCCGTACGAATCTTGAGATTCAAAAAGAGAATTGCCTCACCAACTACATAAAAAAAGGCCAACCCGTCAAAAGCCTGATTACTTGTTTGATTAATCACACCATTCAATAGTACACTGATTTGTTTAATCCTTTTTTTTGTAGTGTGTGGTAATGAAGAGAAAAAAAAAAACAGATTGAGATTACTAATGACATATTGAGACACCTGATAGGACTCATCCCAATCCCCTTGAATTATCGTGGGATGTGCCTACTCCCATCTGACACCATGTGTCAGACAAGAGATAAAGTGTCAGGATCTGTCCCAATCCCCCCCGGGATTAACGCGGGAAGCGCCTGATCCTGTCTGACACGGAGTGTCAGACAAGGGAAATTCCTACTTTAGCTGACAGGACCCGTCCCCGAGGAACATAGATAACCGTGAAAACTAGTGAAAAACAGTTGCATTGAAAACCAAAATCATTTATTAACACAGGGTCTCAGCCCCAAAATATAGTTTCCTCAAATTCGAAAAACCAAAGTCCCGATTTACTTTATAAATCCGAAAATCATCAATATCATCATGTAATCACATGGAAATACAAATCCAATCAAAATCACAATTCCATTGGGTCTTAAGCCCAAAATATCATTTTCACGCAAATTCGTGCAACCGTAAACCCGAGTTTCCATTTTCACGTAAATCCATAAAATATGTCCAGAAAATATCAAATCAATTCTTGACTCATAACCCGAGTCAAAACATCATTTTCAATCTCGGGCCTACGCCCAAAACATCAATTCCACAATTTCTCGAAAATCGCGCAAAAAAAATAATCCAGAAAATCGAGAAATCACCGGATTGAAACATCAATCATGTCAAATCATATCAAATCATCTAATAAAGCATTCAAATCATATATGCATGCATCACGGTTAGAAAATAAAGTCCACTCACACACACCGTCCAAACGGTCCGCTTTCCGAGCTGCACGTTTTTCCGTAATTTCTGGAAATCGCAATTCCTGTCCAAAACCATTAACGAGGGTCACTAACATCTCAATATACCTCATATAATTTTTCCCAATTTTTCTAGAATTTAAATACGTATTTTAAACGTATATTAAAACTTTGGATACTCAGAACACTATCGAAACGATAACCAATTTTCTCGAAACCAGTGTCAAAATGTTCGTTACATTAAATGGGACAAAAGTCATGTTGACCTCACCTCGAGATTCGTGCCCACGCGCCGTCCCGCGCCGCCGTGAGTGGCTGCACGTGAAACCCACGCGTCTGCTACAGTACCTTCGTCCCAACCCGTTTCTCTGTGATTCGGGTCCTACAACCCGCGTCTTAACCCGACTCGTTTCCTATCAATTCGACATCCAATCCTTCAATTGAACATTCAAATAGCTTCGATTTAAGTCCAATTAGAGTTCTGTGAACTTAATTTCTCTAATCCTTACCTCAAATCAAACGATTCGAAGATGAATGTCGAAGAACACCTGGGTACTGCTCCTTCTTCGAAATTCATCAATCTCAACAGATTTCCTTCAATTGATCCACCTAGAAGCTTTGTTGGACCATGAGAAACTCATTCCCCAATTTAATTTCATCCTTTGATCTCTCCAAGATCACAACTCAACCTTCGAAATTGCTTACTGTCGTCTTGTCCGTTCAGAGCCAATTGGGCATCAATTTGCTTCGTTCTTTCTATGATTCTGATCGTGGCAATCCCAGAAAACTCAAATTCAGCTCAATTTTGATCCTCAAGGCTCAAAACTTCGATTTTGAATTTTCCCTCCAAACTCCTAAATTTCGATTCTCTGTTTCACCACTCTCTCTCTGTCCCCGTGTTTCCCTCTCTAACTCAGTCTCTTCAACCTCTCAATTTTTCCATCTCAAGAACGGCTATGGAAGGAAGCCAATTCTCTCAAGCTCTGCTTCCATGGTTGTTCACGGTTTGAAGAAAATACAAAGAAGAAGACTAATGGTGCTGATTAAGAATGATTAAAGATGATTAAAAAATGATAAAACATGATGATGATGTTTCCCCAAAACATGGAGCAGAATTTAGGCCTCAAAACAAGGGATGGGTGACACTTGTCACTCATCCAAGTGTCCTCAAACATTGATCACTATTCAATATTTTAATCGAAATCTATGTTCGTTAGGTTAATCGATTTCACTCCCGTGACCATAACTTCGTCGTCGAATCTCCAATTTCGGCGTGCCACCTATCTATGGATTCGTATCGACTCGACCTACGTCATGGTCCTTGGCCCTCGTCCATTGGACCTCCCGGGTAAAAAGTCAACATTTGGCCCCTTTCAACCAAATTACCAAAATACCCCTCGACTTCCAAACATCATAACTTCTTCCTCGAATGTTGGAATCAGACGTGTCACATGTCTATGAACTCGTGGCGTCCCAAACTACGTCACCGTCATCGGTCAAAGTCCAATTGACCACCCGAACTAAAAGTCAATATTTTGCCCACACCTAGGGGCAAAACGGTCATTTTGCATATTTCGTTCGATTCACTCAACTAATCCCAGATTAGTCATTCTAAATCATAATTAATTAATATTTAATCTCGATATTCTGGATGGGTCATTACATTATTGTAACGAACCGTCCCAAATTCCATGATTAGATTAGTGAGTAATCACGATTAGTGAGGTTAATCGGGGATTAGTTAGGCTAAATCGGACGAACGATGCGAAATGACCGTTTGGCCCCTGGTGGTGGCAAAACGTTGACTTTTCAATCCGGCGGTCAAATGGACTTTGACCGATAACCGTGACGTAGTTCGTGACCAGTGGCAAAACGTTGACTTTTCAATCGGGCGGTCAAATGGACTTTTACCGATGACCGTGACGTAGTTCGTGACGTCACGAGTTCATAGACAGGTGGCACGTTCAATTCCGACATTCGAGGGGGAAGTTATGACGTTCGGAAGTTTAGGGGCATTTTAGTAATTTTGGTTAAAAGGGTCAAAATGTTGACTTTTTGACCGGGATGTCCGATGGCCGAGGGCCAAGGACCATTACGTAGATAAGGACGATACGAATCCATAGACAGGCAGCACGTCGAATTCGGACGTTCGACGGCGAAGTTACGGTTCACGGAAGTTAAAGTGCACTATTGCACGAATTACGAAACGAACTAACGTTTGGACTCTAGTGGGACCCAGATATTTATGGAGGCCCAATGGATGAGTGACAAGTGTCACCCATCCATTGCACAGCCCACACATATTCATGCATCGACCATCCATTTCATTTTCTTCATTTCAAACACAACCCACTCGATCTCATTCAAACCTTCACCCAAACCCATCCAGCCCTTTCCATCTGATCTTGAGTGAGACCAGAGAGTGAGGGAGAGGCCGAGGAAGCTAGGGAAGGTGGCTGGGAGCACCTGGACCGCCGCACACGGCCGTGAAGGCCCAGGTAACCCGATTACCCGATTATGCCCATTTTAATCCATTTTCCATTTTTGACGTTTTGGATCGGTTTTAATGGTTTTAATGAATCAAATAGGTTGCTAGGATAGTTTTAGAAAGGTTTCTATGGTGGTTGGACGGCTGGGCAGCTGTGGGTGAGTTTTGGAAATATTGAACCGTTTGGTTCAAAATTAAACCGTGGGTTTATGCGGTTTTTAGGTCGTTTTGATGATTGGGTTAGATACGAAATGAAGAAATAGGAATTTAGGAATTAAAATGGGGGCAAACGGACCGAAAATGAGGACGGAGGGATGCTGAACCGGTTCCGCCGGTTCAGCACAGTGACCGAACCGGAAAACCAGAAAAAAAAACCGGTTTTCCTAAGGTTGATGGTGATGAACAGTATTTTCGACCTTCTAGGAGCTCGTGCGGACGCGTGGGCCATAATTTGGGAAAGTGTTCAACACGAGAAATCTTCTATTCGATGTAACGAACATTTTGGGACTAGTTTCCTATCGATCGGACACCGTCTCGATATGTTTCGGGGCATCGGAAGGTTTAGGGTAGGTTTAAAAATAGTTAAAAGTTCGGGAAAATTACGGGGCTTTGGTTGGAGGTTAATTAAGTAGTTATTAACCTTCTATTAAAATTTGGATAGGTTTGGGAGTCCCGGTGATGGTGATCGGCTCGGGGAGCCTATGACACGCAAATCGAGGCGGCAGCTCGGACGGTCTGTGAGTGGACCTTGTTTTCTAAATTGGTGCATGCATAAATGTTTATTATATACTTTAAATACTTGTTTGTGATTCTATGAGTGCATTTGTATGTGGTTACGTATAGGCACGTATTTCGAGGTTTCGGCCCTATACGGTGCCTATACGGGTCTGTATTTCTTTATTGGTTTAAATGAAAAGGTTTTGGATTTCCAAAAGGATAAACTCGGGTATGAGACCCATTTGGTTTGGTCTCTGGCATATGACACTATTTATGACCTTCGGGTCTAAATTGTGGTCGCGGCGGGTGCTATGTGCACGGCGATCAACGATACGACGCTCGCCTCCGGATTGGGATGTGTTCCTTCCGGAGAGGTCACGATGCACGATTCGTGGTCAGGCAGCCTGGGGAGGCTCGACTTCGGAGTGTTGACGGTTCAGGATAGCGATTGGTGATGAGTGCACCATGATCTTGTGGTGGTCGCGTCGGTTGATTCGTTCACGGCGACATACCAGGATTGAGGGCGGTCCTGGATGGATGGTTGCATACATCACTATGATCGGAGTTGTGACTGACCCTTAGATATCGGGCAGGATGCCCAGCTGATGTCATATGTTTGGGCACGAGACCCAGTTGTTTTACACTGATGCTTTCGGGTCAGGGACCCTAGATGGATTTCCAAGTTCATGAAGGTTTATGGGAACCGGCATGAACTCTGGAAAGGTCATTGTGGTTCATGACGGTTTATGGGAACCGGTATGAACCTTTGTTAGGTCATTGTGGTGCATAACGGTTTATGGGAACCGGGCATGGGTGTTATGGATCATGACGGTTCAAGGGAACCTGGCATGAACGTTTATGTTATGTATATATATGTATTTATATACCTTCCTTTACTTCTATTATCTCCTCCGGGGAGGGTCGTTGGCCTGGGTGGACCCCGGAGTAGTCACGGAGCACCGACTGAGTGGAGTCACCCCCCAGTTGGGTTCCTTACTCTCAGGAAGGCTATGGTTACTATTACCTCGGGTAGGGTCAGTGGTCTACGAACATTGATCTTGACTTTGAGAAGACTCGGATTGAGACCTGGGTAGCACGCGCGTAGCTTTGGAAACCGTGACAGGATTGGTTGTGTGAATTATATGTGTATATGATATAAATATGATATATGATATGTGATGTGTGGTTACACAGGTTTTGGGCAGTGGCCCGTATGGTCGTTTTCATTACGATTCTCTAAATCTTGGTATTGGGCTTAGTCCCACATATGATTTCATTTGGTTAAATGGTTTTCGAATGCATGCATACTTTTTAGTGAAGGGTACAAATGTCTTCTCGTTAAAATGTTTTTATAAACTCTTGTTTTGTCCACTCACAGCTTTTAATGTTTTGACTGCCATTCAGGTTGACATCGGATGTGGATTGTAGTAAAGACCGAGATATCACATACCTCCTTCGGATCCTGGCGTACTCTGATAGCCCGGGAGGGCAAAGGTTGGAAATATCCCTTGTCTGACACTTCGTGTCAGACGGGAGCAGGGTCATCCCGCACTAATCCCGGGGGGATTGGGATGGGTCATGTCAGCGTGGTATAAGAGCATAGGATTTCTTGTCAGAGCGGGGTTGTCTCTATTCGAGCAACCGTGTAGCTCTTGGAGTATGTACGCACGTCGAGGATGTGATATCTCATTGGGCTACAGTTCGTGATCAACCTGATAGTTAGGGTATCGGTACGATAGTTAGTAGGATTGGGTCGTGGATTGTCTTGGTTCGGCACTAGATGTCGGGGGTTGCCATAGTTCTGTCAAGGTTGACAGAGTGGGACCCTTCGGAAGGATTAACGTATTCGTATTTTGGAGTGTGATCGTGAGACGGTTAGTTGGGATCGTCTTCACGACGTCGTAGGATCTTTTTTACGGTAATTTGGTGTTGTGACCATTCGATGGTCGGCTCTTGTTGTGTTTGGTGGCTATGCTATTGGGAGCAGCCAGATTCGTGGAATCCTAAGGTAGGATGTGTATGGTTCAGAAATGTTAGTTGACGAGTGATTTGACTTGGACGACTATTCGGATTTGGATTCGTTAGTCGGTCTAGTCATGTCAGCTTGTGTTGGGACTGCACTTCGCAGTCGGGGTTGTACTTATCGGTTAAACCTACTTGGTTGTCGTGCTACTCAGTTGTGGTTTGGTGCAACTAAGGTCGTAGATGACCTGGTAGACGACGTTGGTTGAGTCGAGTTACGACTGGTTATTGATTAGTTGGACAGGTTACCAGGGTTGGTACTTGCCGATGGAATCCCAGAGTTGGGTTACGGAGTAATAGTACAGGCGGTTGATTCCGTTGGATGCGGAGCCTGGATATCGAGATGTCTGGTAGTTAGGTCTGCACGAGTCTGTGGCAGGCGCTACTACCGAGAATGGTTGTAGTATGGTTGTTGGGAATCGAGGACGTTTGGGGAGCGTTTCATTTTCTCGTATGAGTTATCAGGGTTACTGTACCCAGAGGTGTTGGGTACGAGGGAGGCAGAGTTTCTCCTATTCGCACAGAGGTACGGGATCGTCGCTCGGTATGAGCGGAGATCCAGGGTTGTCAGTTTGCACACGGTGTGCTGATACTGATACTGATGTTAGTGTGTTGATACTAGTGGAGGTGATAATGCGTTGGTGCAGGTACTAGCGCTAGTGCTGGTGATTGTGATGACGGTGAGTTACGAATCGGGATGTGACTCCGTCGTAATGGGCATATGTTCGGTATCTGTGGTTCAGGAGTGGATCTCAGATAGAGTTAAATTGGTTAGGGGACACGTGGTTGATGTCCAGGTATGTTTTTTCCAATCTTGTTGGAAATTTGGAATCGCGAGAGGTTGCGATCGAGGTGACGAATGGAATGCGGGTTTTCCGCATTGATAATGAGTATTTCGAAGTTAGGTAACTGAGATTTCTCATTTTCTGCTAGGTGGCAGACGGTGTTGGATTACGTGGCGTGGTGAGTGCAGCGAGTTTTGTTTGTACTCACGTAGGGTGAATTTTGGTGTCATCGTTTCGGATCATCTTTGGATTTTCCTAGGTGGAATGTCAAGGATCGATACGAGGTAGTCAGTGAGAACCTACAGTCTCGACGTGTCTCGTCGTTGACTGATCTGCTTAGATGTGGGATTTGGTTGAGGACTTTGGACATCGTGACGATCAGGGATCGTGATGTCTATGGTCGGTTGACGTAGTGATGGATCTGGATCGTGATCTTGATGATCCAGATATATGGAGAGTTTATCGCTCTTACTAGGATGTTTGAGTTGAGCATATTGGGACTGAACTTCTTTTCGAGGTAAATCCCATATGGTATATTACTCAGGTGAGTAGTTTTCCGACGTGGTCGGATATGGTCAGCCGGATGTGTGAGTATTGTGATTGGCTTTCCTATGAAGTCAATCGATGGTAATGTGGTAATCAGTTGAGCAGGTAACCGATAGGTTCGGTTATGGTACGTCTCGGTAGACGAGAACGAGATTTTGAGATTTGGAATCAGATTTCTGGATGACGATTCAGGATTTGATTTTGGAACTTGAAAGAGGATTTCTGTATTTGGGTTTTGGAATCAAATTTCTAGGTGACGATTCAGGATTTGATTCTAGAGCTTGACAATGGATTTTCTTTTATGGATTTGGGTTCGGAATGGTTATTCCTAATACTAGTTTACGGAATAATGATTTCGGATTCGGATTTGGACAGGGTTATGGATATGATTTCTGGGTTTGGATTCGGGATTTCTTACGAGATTGCGGATTCGGATTCGGATTTGGGAATAGATGATGGGTCGGAGTTTTTGATTTGTCTAGTCCTAGATTGGACAAATGGACTCCATTATAGAAACGTGATTAGCTACAACCTAGATGGTTGTAGGCTGATTGATGGGTAGATGTACGTACCTTGTACGTTGTTTGAGGTACAATACCAGGTAGACTTGTCGTGCCTGGTAATGGTATATAGGTTATACCAAGAGTACGTTGGTGAGCGTGTTGGTAGTCGGATTAGTTCCGATACCCTTGGGTTAGTTGAGGTCGTGGACTGGATATTGGATACTGTGCATAGGGTCATGGTAGTCCTGGTGGGTCCAGTTACGCAAAGGTCGAGTGAATTGTTGGTTAGTGTATACTCAGGTTGAGTCAGTTGGTGGTTAGAGTAACCACAAGTGTATGGTGTCAGTTTTTGACTGACGACTGTCAAGTGGTGACGGTTTGTCGAAAGTGTCAGTGTGGATCGATTAGTGAGGTCTGATGACTCCCAGTGGGAGCAGACGTCAGGATAGTTAGTGGTTGAGCAAGGAGCCGTCGAGTTGATTGTGTCAATGAAATAGTAGATTTGACAATTGGTGTCAACTCGAAACGTATGACTACTGTTATTCGACGCGGTCGAATGTTGTCAATGCGACGTGAGTGTTAGTGGTACGTCTGGTTGCAGACGAGGTTTATGTTGACTAGTGGGTGTACTAGTGTACACGTGTTTCGAGGTCGATTCTACTTTCCACGAGATGGATGTGGAATCAGGATAGTTGAAGTTTCGAGAATGAAACTAATTAAGGAGGGAAGAACGGTTAGAGTTAGGTCGGTTGGAATTTCAAGGACGAAATTAATTAAGGAGGGAAGTTTGTAACGACCCGTCCCAAATTCCATGAATAGATTAGTGACTAATCACGATTAGTGAGGTTAATCGGTTATTAGTTAGGCTAAATTGGACGAACGATGCGAAATGACCGTTTTGCCCCTGGTGGTGGCAAAACGTTGACTTTTCAATCGGTCGGTCAAATGGACTTTGACCGATAACCGTGACGTAGTTCGTGACCAGTGGCAAAACGTTGACTTTTCAATCGGGAGGTCAAATAGACTTTGACCGATGACCGTGACGTAGTTCGTGACGTCACGAGTTCATAGACAGGTGGCACGTTCAATTCCGACATTCGAGGGGGAAGTTATGACATTCGGAAGTTTAGGGGCATTTTAGTAATTTTGGTTAAAAGGGTCAAAATGTTGACTTTTTGACCGGGATGTCTGATGGCCGAGGGGCAAGGACCATTACGTAGATAAGGACGATACGAATCCATAGACAGGCAGCACGTCGAATTCGGACGTTCGACGGCGAAGTTACGGTTCACGGAAGTTAAAGTGCACTATTGCACGAATTACAAAGCGAACTAACATTTGGACTCTAGTGGGGCCCAGATATTTATGGAGGCCCAATGGATGAGTGACAAGTGTCACCCATCCATTGCACATCCCACACATATTCATGCATCGACCATCCATTTCATTTTCTTCATTTCAAACACAACCCACCCGATCTCATTCAAACCTTCACCCAAACCCATCCAGCCCTTTCCATCTGATCTTGAGTGAGACCAGAGAGTGAGGGAGAGGCCGAGGAAGCTAGGGAAGGTGGCTGGGAGCACCTGGACCGCCGCACACGGCCGTGAAGGCCCAGGTAACCCGATTACCCGATTATGCCCATTTTAATCCATTTTCCATTTTTGACGTTTTGGATCGGTTTTAATGGTTTTAATGAATCAAATAGGTTTCTAGGATAGTTTTAGGAAGGTTTCTATGGTGGTTGGACGGCTGGGCAGCCGTGGGTGAGTTTTGGAAATATTGAATCGTTTGGTTCAAAATTAAACCATGGGTTTATGCGGTTTTTAGGTCGTTTTGATGATTGGGTTAGATAGGAAATGAAGAAATAGGAATTTAGGAATTAAAATGGGAGCAAACGGACAGAAAATGAGGACGGAGGGACGCTGAACCGGTTTCGCCGGTTCAACACAGTGACCGGACCGGAAAACGAGAAAAAAACCGGTTTTCCTGAGGTTGATGGTGATGAACAGTATTTTCGACCTTCTAGGAGCTCGTGCGGACGCGTGGGCCATAATTTGGGAAAGTGTTCAACACGAGAAATCTTCTATTCGATGTAACGAACATTTTGGGACTAGTTTCCTATCGATCGGACACCGTCTCGATATGTTTCGGGGCATCGGAACGTTTAGGGTAGGTTTAAAAATAGTTAAAAGTTCGGGAAAATTACGGGGCTTTGGTTGGAGGTTAATTAAGTAGTTATTAACCTTCTATTAAAATTTGGATAGGTTTGGGAGTCCCGGTGATGGTGATCGGCTCGGGGAGCCTATGACACGCAAATCGAGGCGGCAGCTCGGACGGTCTGTGAGTGGACCTTGTTTTCTAAATTGGTGCATGCATAAATGTTTATTATATACTTTAAATACTTGTTTGTGATTCTATGATTGCATTTGTATGTGGTTACGTATAGGCACGTATTTTGAGGTTTCGGCCCTATACGGTGCCTATACGGGTCTGTATTTCTTTATTGGTTTAAATGAAAAGATTTTGGATTTCCAAAAGGATAAACTCGGGTATGAGACCCATTTGGTTTGGTCTCGGGCATATGACACTATTTACGACCTTCGGGTCTAAATCGTGGTCGCGGCGGGTGCTATGTGCACGGCGATCAACGATACGACGCTCGCCTCCGGATTGGGATGTGTTCCTTCCGGAGAGGTCACGATGCACGATTCGTGGTCAGGCAGCCTGGGGAGGCTCGACTTCGAAGTGCTGACGGTTCAGGATAGCGATCGGTGATGAGTGCACCATGATCTTGTGGTGGTCGCGTCGGTTGATTCGTTCACGGCGACATACCAGGATTGAGGGCGGTCCTGGATGGATGGTTGCATACATCACTATGATCGGAGTCGTGACTGACCCTTAGATATCGGGCAGGATGCCCAGCTGATGTCATATGTTTGGGCACGAGACCCAGTTGTTTTACACTGATGCTTTCGGGTCAGGGACCCTAGATGGATTTCCAAGTTCATGAAGGTTTATGGGAACCGGCATGAACTCTGGAAAGGTCATTGTGGTTCATGACGGTTTATGGGAACCGGCATGAACCTTTGTCAGGTCATTGTGGTGCATGACGGTTTATGGGAACCGGGCATGGATGTTATGGATCATGACGGTTCAAGGGAACCGGGCATGAACGTTTATGTTATGTATATATATGTATTTATATACCTTCCTTTACTTCTATTATCTCCTCCAGGGAGGGTCGTTGGCCTGGGTGGACCCCGGAGTAGTCACGGAGCACCGACTGAGTGGAGTCACCCCCCAGTTGGATTCCTTACTCTCAAGAAGGCTATGGTTACTATTACCTCGGGTAGGGTCAGTGGTCTACGAACATTGATCTTGACTTTGAGAAGACTCGGATTGAGACCTGGGTAGCACGCGCGTAGCTTTGGAAACCGTGACAGGATTGGTTGTGTGAATTATATGTGTATATGATATAAATATGATATATGATATGTGATGTGTGGTTACACAGGTTTTGGGCAGTGGCCCGTATGGTCGTTTTCATTACGATTCTCTAAATCTTGGTATTGGGCTTAGTCCCACATATGATTTCATTTGGTTAAATGGTTTTCGAATGCATGCATACTTTTTAGTGAAGGGTACAAATGTCTTCTCGTTAAAATGTTTTTATAAACTCTTGTTTTGTCCACTCACAGCTTTTAATGTTTAGACTGCCCTTCAGGTTGACATCAGATGTGGATTGTAGTAAAGATCGAGATATCACATACCTCCTCCGGATCCTGGCGTACTCTGATAGCCCGGGAGGGCAAAGGTTGGAAATATCCATTGTCTGACACTTCGTGTCAGACAGGAGCAGGGTCATCCCGCACTAATCCCGGGGGGATTGGGATGGGTCCTGTCAATTAGCCCACTCGAGGCTTCAGAGTACGCCAGGATTCGGAGGAGGTATGTGATGTCTCGGTCTCTGCTACAGCCCGCATCCGCTATCAACCTGAAGGGCAGTCAAAACATTTAAAAGTTGTGAGTGGAAAAAATAAATAATTTAATAAAAACATTTTCACAAAATTCATTTGTACCCTTCACTAAAAAGCATGCATGCATTCAAAAACCATTTACCAAACCACTAGGGCCTTGGCCCAAAAACGTAAATGAAACTAATCATACGGGCCACTGCCCAAATCCATGTTGGACTCAGCCCAAAACCAGTACATCATATATCATATAACATATACATATAAATCATGCTACCAATCATGTCACGGTTTCTAAAGCTACGCGAGTGCTACCCGGGGTCTCAAAGCCCAAGTCTTCCCAAGGTCCACCCAGGTCAATGTTTGTAGATCAATGACCCTCCCTGGGGGTTATAATCCAAGCCTTCCTGAGAGTAAGGTACCCAACAAGGGCGACTCCACTCAGTTAGTGCTCCGTGACTACTCCGGGGTCCATCCAGGCCAACGACCCTCCCCGGAGGAGACAATCCAAATAAGGAAGGTATATGAATATATATATATATATAACGAAAACATTTTAAAAAACTTTCAAGGGATTCATGCCCGGTCCCCATAAACCGTCATGAATCTGGAAATCTATTTAGGGTCCTCGACCCGAAATCACAAATGTAAACCAAAGGGGCCTCGTGCCCAAACTCATGACTCAACTGGGCATCATGATCGATATCTCAGGGTCAGTCATGATTCCAATCGTAGTGATGTGTGCAACCATCCATCCAGGACCACCCTCAATCCTGGTATGTTGCTGTAAACGTATCAACCGACGCGACCACCCATCACCGATCGATATCCTGAACCGTCACCACTCCGAAGTCGAGCCTCTAGTGCCTGCTCGACAGTGGTTCATGCACCATGACCTCCCCGAAAGGAACACATCCCAGTCTGGAGGCAAGCGTCATATTTTCCGTCGCCGTGCACAAAGCACTTGCCGCGACCACGCCTCAGACCCGTAGGTCACCAATAGGGCCACATGCCCGAAACAAAACCAAATGGGTCTCATGCCCGATTCCTTGTTTCTAAATCCGAAATCATTTCATTTAAACCAACATAGAAAGCACAGATATGTATAAGCACCGTATAAGGCCAAAACCTCGAAATACGTGCAAGTACGTAAAAACACACAAATGCACTCATGGCATCACAAAAAATATTCATTAAAGTATATAAAACATTTACGCATGCATCAATTTATAAAACCAAAGTCCACTCACAGACCGTCCGAGGTGCTGCCTCGATACGCGTGTCATATGGCTCTCCCAGGCCAAACACCATCATCGGGACTTCCAAACCTGCCCAAATCACTTTAGAGAGTTACTAACTACCTTATTAATCTCTCACTAAGGCTCCGTAATTTTCCAAAATTTTTAACTATTTTTAAACTCAATCCTAAACCTTCGGACATCCCGAACAATATCGAGACGGTATCCGATTGACACGAAACTAGTCCCAAAATATTTGTTACATTGAATAGATTAATTCACATGTTGAACACTACCCCAAAAGACCCATCATGCGCCCACACGCGCAACCCAAAGGGGCTGCGCATGAAAGCCACGTGTTTGCACTGTTCATTGTCCCTAACCTCTAGCCGACCGGGTTCAGACTGGTTCGAACCGGTTCTGTCAGGACCCACCCCGGTTTCACCCCAAAAACCGAGGTAAATCCTACTCCCGTCTGACACCCCGACCCAACACCAAAACAACTACTAAACTACACCATCAGACACAAGAGAACTTTAAAACATCCCGAAGTTAAAATTTACAGAGCATAGTACTGAATACAACAGAAAGAAAACTGGTAACTAGATACACGCACACGGAAAACTTTACAACACTCCGAGATCGCTCTCGTGACTTCTATGCCTCAGCCGCTGCCTCGACGCCGAAACCCCACGCTAGCTCCACGACCTGGAGGGCAATTTAAAACCAGAAAAGTGTGAGTGGACCATAAATAAAAGAAAAGTTTCCAAAACCATTTATAAGAAAACCGGGTTTGGCCCTCCGTTTTGAAACCACATGCATAACCTAGTTAAAACAGTTATCAATCACGTAAACCTCATCATAAAAACAGAAACACTATAAAAACAGTTGTAGAAATCATATCATCAGCGTCATAAAACTGTATCAGAAAACATAAGTACCAAGCCATAACCAACCGATCAAACCTGCTGGATCTATCCGAGTCTTTAAACTCCCGAGTCTTTAAACTCAATCCAGGCCTCAATATAATCCGAGTCTTTAAACTCCCGAGTCTTTAAACTCAACAGGCCTACGGGGGAAATATCAATATATCCGAGTCTTTAAACTCCCGAGTCTTTAAACTCAATCCAGGTCTTTAAACCCAATCCGGGCCCGTCCCCCGTCAATCATAATATCCGGGTCTTTAAATCACGGTATTATCCCTAATTTCCGGGACGGGTCGTTACAGGTTCGGTCCAACCGAATCGGTAGTCATGGTTCACGGCCTATTCTCACTTCATTTCTTCCCATTTTTATTCCTAAATGTCCCTAACAACAAGTCTAATCAATCCAGCCATTAAAAACAGGAGAAACGGTTCGAAATCTCACCTCCATGATCAAAGCTCGAACCAGCCACCTGCAACTGTCGTGTTCTCGCTTTTCCAGCCACCCCAGTCCACAAAACCAGTCCCATTCGACTCCTATAAGTCCTAGGAACATGACCCAACCATTAACATCGATCGACAAGCATTGAAAACCAAAACACAAATTCAAACCTGAAACTCACCGTTTTCGGCTTCTTGGGTCGCCGTCCACAACGGCGTAAGCTGTGGCCACCATTCGAATCCTCTCCCGACACTCTCTCACTTTCGTTTAATGCCCTTCGTCAATGGTTAAGGTTTGAGGGTCGTTTGTGGGGTTGGGTCGTGTGTCTATTAGGGAGAAGGAAGAAGATGATGCGCGGGGAATGAGAGAGAGAAATGAGAGCAAATGAGGATTAAAATAAATAAATTAATTAATTAAGCCACCAATCACATCCAAGATTCCCTTTTTATGGTAAAAGTCACCAATGGATGAGTAACACTTGTCATTCATCCAAGGGCCCCACATAAATATCTGCCCAATCAGATATTGCCACCTAATCTTTGCCTCGTAATACGTGCATAATGAAATCAAACTTCCGTGAACCATAACTTCTCCGTTCGACGTCCGATTTCGACATGCCGCCTGTCTACGAATTCATATCGACATGATCTACGTAACGGTCCTCGGCCCTCGACCATTGGACCTCCCGGGTCAAAAGTCAACATTTTATCCACGACTAGGGGTAAAACGGTCATTTTGCATCGTCCGTCTAATTTCGCTCAACTAATCACCGAATAACCTCACTAATCTTTGATTAGTCACTAATCTAATCCCAGAATTCAGGACGGGTCGTTACCATAACCCGCTCGGAGTTATCCAGAGTACGCAAAGATCTGTGGCAGAATGTGATGTCTCGATCTCTGCTATAGCCCATATCCGTGATAAACCTGAACGGTTTCAAAAACATAAAAATTGTGAGTGGACAAAAATAACAGTTTATAAAAATATTTTATTCAAAAGACATTTATACCCTTCCCATAAAAGCATGCATGCATCAGAAAACAAGTATTTCAAATAATTCTTAAAAGCAAGTCGTATTGCTTTTCAAATCAAAAAACAGTAAAAAATGCTTCTCAATCGAAGCCATTTCCTCAGTAGGGTCTCAGCCCAAAACCAAATCATACGAGGTATCAGCCCCAATCAAATCACATAGGGACTCAACCCAAATATAAAACACGTGGGACCTCAGCCCATCATCATCATCATCAGTTATGATTCTAATGCTAGCAACGTGTGCCCTTAAGCTCCAGGACTGCTCTGATCCTGAGCATGTCGCCGTGAACACATCACCGGCCGACAATCACCAGATCATCGTGAACATATCACCAATCGATTTTATATACCGCACTCCTGAGTAGCGCCTCCCTCGACTGTCGTCTCTCTCGGTTGCTCGACAATAGGCGCATAGTGACCTCTTCGTACCTCAGATGCGAGCATTATCTCCAGAGTGCTCTCTAGGGGAACATATTCACAACTGGAGGTCCTCTAATAAAATTTGTGTCTTTAAACTCAAAATCATAGGGACACAAGCTCGCATATCATCAAATGTAAGGTGGGCATGAATCCATTAAAACCGCTAACCGATTCGCTTCAAACCGTTATTTATCCAACGGTTTAATTTTGACCGGATAAAAGTCAAACGGTTTGAGAATCCAAACCGTTCCGTTAGTAACGGTTTGGATTTGGATTTTCATTTTGGAAATCCGTTAAATCCAAACCGAACCGTTAAGAAATATATTAATTTTTATTAGTGTTTAAATCTATTATTAATACATAATAAAAATAAAAGGATACCTAGATATACCAATATAAGTATATGTATACTCATATAAGAGTATAATAAAAAATTATTAAATAGTTGGTGTGTTTGATAAATCTTAGTATAGTGATAATGTTTGCAATTCAATACTTAGTAAACTAAATATATAAAATTTTGAATATTGAGTATTGATTTTTTTTGGTATCCTTATTTTTTCTATATCCTTATTTTTTTATTTCTTAACGGTTTTATTTCTAATTTTAGAAAATCCAAACCGTATCGAACCGTTAAGATTTTAATGGTTTGGATTTGGATATTGTCAATATCCATATCGAACCGAACCGTGCCCACCCTAATCAAATGGGTCACAAGCCCGAAATATCATCAAATAAGTTACAGCTCGATATATCTCACGTTTGACCATACTCTAAGTAAAACTATAAATCAATTGGGTTATACGCCCGAAAGATATTTCTAAATCTGAAAACCATTTCATCATTAAAAATCACCTTAGACTATCCTCCGAGTCAAAGTCTAAATCAATTGGGACTCATGTCCGAATACCGATTTCACGCATCTCCGTAAAATGATTCAAAACTATTAATCAAGTCCTCGATTTCATGTATCCCCGTGAAATCAGTCAAATTATATAAATCACATGTATGCATAAAACTCGGCCGAAGCCCGAGTATCATAGAAAACAGTAAATCTCGAAATACATGCATACTAACAATTTCCACCAAAATGCCAAATCATATATATAAATCATATGCATCCAGTGCATCTAAAGCCATGTTCATAAAACATATAAAACAGTTATGCATGTATCAAACGATCATACCCAAATGTCACTAACCATCTATACAAGTCTATATCAAAGATCCTCACACATCCCCTAACGGTCAACGTGTCCCGAACATGCTTCCCAAGGCTAAAAACCTCTAAATGACCTATCAAACGATCTCCGATCGACCTGAAATCACCACCATTGGTTAACCAAAAGGTCAATGGTCAATGCTAACATCAGCAAAGTCAACGATGACGGCATCATGTTGACGTCAGCAAAGTCAACACGGACATCATCATAGTCAACAACAACGCTAACGCCAGTAAAATCAACGTTGACGTCAGCAGCCAACGGTATGACGTCAGCAAAGTCAATGTTGACGTCAGCCGGTTAGCCAGTCAATGGCTCCCTGGAGAAGACGACCGGCTGGCTAGAAAACTCCATTTTTGCCCGATTTTTCAGACCTTCATAACTCTCTCATTTCTCAAGAAAATCTTATATTCTATATATGGAAATCATGCTACTCGAGCCCATGAATCTAAATGTGAACCCATAAATTGAAGAAAATACTTGGTTTTGAAGATATGGCCTCCCAAAGTTTCAGCCAAACTTCGAATCGACATTCCGGTCACTCGCGTCGTCCAAAACCTTCCATTCTTGCACCTACAATCTCGTATGAGCTCCAAGAACATGTTTATGGGCTTAGAATCATGTAAAAACACCCAAAATTGAAAGTGCAATTTTGAAACCCATGACTTACCTTTTTCCCGTGGCTTCCTCCGCCGTCCACTGTGGCCCAGCCGTCCTGCCGCCATCCTCAGTCTCTCTCTCACGACCTCTCCGTCTCTCTGTGGTCAAGCAAGAAGATGGAGTGATGAAGATGACGTTTGAGGGGTGGGTACATGTTTTGGGTGAAGGAAATGAAGAAGATGAATGAATGAAGGGTGATGATGATGATGTTGCATGTGTCTATGGGTGTGGATCAATGAATGAGTGACACTTGTCACTCATCTATTGGTCCACAAAGGATATTTTGGGTTCCTTCCAAGTCAAGCTAATTTGAAAACTGTACAACTATGAATAGTTTTTGGAACCTTCCGTGACATGTAACTTTCATGTATGATGTTTGATTTCGACATGCCGCCTGTCTACGGACTCGTATCATCTCGATTTACGTAACGATCTTTGATCCTCGTACATTTGACCTCTCAGATCAAAAGCCAACATTTTTCCTTTTTATGGGAAAAATCGTCATTTTACTCAAATTGTTCAATAATCCTCGATTAGTCCTTAATTAATCCTTGCTAATCCATCATTTACCTTAATTAATCTCGTAAATTTGGGACGGGTCCTTACAACACCGGTTTCTAACTTGGATTGACATATTAGGGCTAAATAGAAAATCCCCGCCACCATTGGGATTTTTTTTTATTGACCATGTAAAGGCGATCCATCTTGATGCCGAATTCCACGATAATAAAAAATGCTTGCATCATCAGTATTGAGTGTTCCATTATTTGTTCTCTTTATTTATTCAGAGTTGTTAACAAGTAGGAAGTGAAACCAAATAAACCAAGCTTGAATCCTCGAAAAGCCATCTCCTAATCAGACTTTACGGTATAGTCACCTATAAAACCTTGATGGACTAGTTGAATTATTCCGCTAGGGAAACTAGATACTGCATCTGTGCCCTACGCACCATAGATTGCTTGGGTTTGATTTTGTAGTTTCAAGGCAGTCAACTAACAGTTTGGTTTACTTTTAGTTCATTTTGAGCGATCACAGATCGCAATAGAAAATAAGACAACAAGTAAGTGTATTTTTTTTCCTTCTTCCTAATTCTAGCATTCGTTAGCAGAAGTACAGATAGGGAAATTTATGTGAAACCAACGCATAAAAATTCCAATTCGAGCGAGAGCCAGAACAGGGGAAGTGGCAGGATCAAAGGGGTCAAATCAATATTTGATAGTCAAATTTATTAAATCAAAGGAGAAAAATCTAACGGATAGTCCCTAAAGAGGCTCTCCACATTTGGGAGAATCCATTTATGTTCTTGTATAATTCGCCTTCCAGACCCCGAAAAATGGACCATTAAACATGATCCTAGTCGCTGTTTCTAGTTTTTAGCTACACTTTGGTTGTGTGGGTTGAGTCGGATGAGGCCTCGACCATATGAAACATAAGGTCTTTCTCTAATGTACGCTTTGTAGATATGTGTTTAATGTATGCTTTCTAGATATGTGTTTTCATGGTCGGTGTGATATTTTTCCTAGGGTGGCTCATATCTTCCACATTCAGTAAACATAAAAATATATTAATATAAATAATAGGGCTTTAACAAGTGTAACCTTGGAATTGTTCATTGTGTGACCAAATTTGAAAACTCTGTAGAATTATGAGGGTCTTTACAACATTTTTTTTTTGGGAAACTGAGAAAATTGGTAGTTTGGCAAAAATGTATTCAAAAATAGGAACCCCTGAAATTCTTTTACTAATCTAAACACTATATCTTATAGCAACCCCCATCCCATTATGTCTTGTTTTTTTTCCTCCCAAAGAGAATCAAGTCTTCATTTTGCTCATCTGATTGCAAGCAACCTTTCCTCTTCAATTGCTCATCATCTTGGGAGGCGCTCAAGATGAGCAGATGCGAGCCTCTCATCTTTGCTCATCATCTGATTACAAGCAGCCTCTCATATCCGTTTAATCCCATATGCTCATCATTCTTAGTTATCATCAGTTCATCTCTCATTTTTTATCATTAGTATATCTCTAATTTGTTTCTTAATTATTATTTTGGGTATTTTGTATTTGATGAAGTTGTTTAAATATGTGTTGGGAAATCCAAAAATTGAAGAAAATAACCAAATGGGGAGTGAGTAAGGTTAATTTGCAGGTGTGAGGTTGAGAATATGAACCTGGTTTGAAGGCCATAGAATCCATTTTAGGATCTGAAGATCTAAAATTAGCATAGATCTAGTCTGATAGTACCTCTATAGTCTAGTAGTCTGATAGTGCCCTTATAGTCCAGTAATCTTATAGTGCCTCGATAATCATGCAATTTACGTGTAGTATGGTAGTGAAGTTTATCTTGAATCTAATAAAACTTAGTGTATGGAATTTCAGGAATGAAATTGGTTACAATTATGATTTGTTTCAATGGAAAATGTTTGAGGTGTGGAAAGATATACATGTGTGAAGGGGGAGATATGAAAAGCATTATTGTACCAAGGTTTATAACGTTTGCTGAGCTTATAAACTGTGTTCGCCTTGTTGCCCACCCAAATAATCCTGATGAATCACTCAAATTGAAATTCTCAGTTTCTATAACATCCAATGAATACAAGCATATATAAATTGTGGATGATGATGATGCTCACTATTTTGTTGAAAGCTTATGTACTCACCTATTTAGGTTCATGTAATATTTATTATTGGACCTTAGATTGTGTGCAAGCCATCATTTTTTTAAGAAATTCTATAATCCATATGTTGCCACAATGTTTTCTCATGGATTTTTATCAGAGGATGCAACTTGCCATTCTCATAGTCTAGTAGTGTCTTCATAGTTTGTTCAGTGATATTTCTATGTTTCCTCATGGATTTTTATCAGATGATGAAACTTGATGTCCTTATAGTTTGGTAGTGTCCTCATAGTCTATTCAGTGAAATTTTTATATTTTCTCATGGAACTTTATCATAGGATGTAACTTGATGTCATCATAGTCTAATAGTGTCCTCATAGTTTGTCCAGTGATATTTTTATTTTTTCTCATGAAATTTTATCAGAGAATGCAATTTGTTGTCTCCATAGTCTGGTAATGTCCTTATAGTCTGTTCAGTGGAATTTCTATATTTTTCTAATGGATTTTTACCATAGGATGCAACTTACTGTCCTCATAGTATGTTCAGTGATATTTCTATTTTTTCTCATGGATTTTTATTGGAGGATGCAACTTTATGTTCTCATAGTCTAGTAGTATCCTCATAGTCTAGATGTTCAGTGAAATTTCTATACTTTCTCGCGAATTTTTTTCATAGGATGCAACTTGCTACACTCATAGTCCGATAGTGTCTTCATAATATGTTCAGTGATATTTGTATGTTTTCTCATGAGTTTTTATCAGTGGATGCAACTTGAAACCCTCATAGTTTGGTTGTGTCCTCATAGCCTGTTCAGTGAAATTTCTATATTTTCTCATGGATTTTTATCATAGGATGCAACTTGCTCTCTTCATAGTCCGATAGTGTCCTCATAGTCTGTCTAGTGAAATTTCTATGTTTTCTCACTCACACGAGACTATATTTTTCAAAAACAATACCAAGCACGAGAATATTACGAATCAAGGAAAATGACATTTGAGATTAATGGCAGTAAATAAATAGAATACATACCCATTCTAAAAAGCGTGAAAATATGCACTCATTTTATAAAAGTATAGATTGCAGAACCTAATGGCACTACCAAAAAAACATGTAAAGAAATGCATCATCCTAGTAACCTACCAGAAATCCCTACTTGTAAACTGCTTCACGCATTTCGAGGCGATTTACGTGTTCACACGTAAATCGAGGTTTTCTGGATTTGCACCGATTTCCATAAATGTGGTTGGATATGATTTCATGAGACGGTTACGGATTTGATAAAATGAATCGGGCTAGGGGCCCAGTTAACTTATAAATCGGGCCAGGGGTCCAGTTAACTTATGAATCGGGCCAGGGGCCCAGTTGACTTATATATGTGATTTCGGGTCGGGGACCCTAAAATGGAATGGAATAAACTATTTCGGATTTGATTCAACTATTTGGACTTATAACGGTTTTATGGAAATTCGGGGCAGGGCCCTTGTGATATTTTGGAAATGAATAATTGAATGTGTTCCATAAAACCATCTCGATATGAGGATATTTATATCCTGGTCTCCTCCAAGTGTCGGGGACACTGGAGAAGTCACGGTGCATTGCTTGCGAGGGCTCATTGTACGGAGCTACCGGACCGTATAGTGATCCAGGAGCAGGATTGCTGGACGTCATGGACGTCAGACATCGGGGATGTCAGAGATATGGACCCGGTGAGACCCCGGGCAGCACGCGTTGCTTAATACCGTGAGATATGACGTCTGGAACGTCAAGCGTCTAGGACGCTAGGCATCGGGGATGCCGGAGATGGAAAAATGATAAATGAATATTACTGGATTGATGAAATAACTCTTGGATTTACTTTTGGAAATTGAAACTATGCTTTGGTTTCCGGGCTAAGGCCCTAATGGTTATTTCTAAATAAATATGGGATTATTGGTTTTGGTGCATGCATATGATTTTACTGAGGGGCATAAATGTCTTATAAGTGTTTTAAGCAGACTTGTTTATTTTCGTCCACTCACAGCTTTTGTTTTAATGCCCTTCAGGTTGATTCCGGATACGACTGCAGCAAAGACTTGAGCATCGCACACCTCCTCCATCGATCCTTACGCACTCTGGAAGCCCGTTTGGGCAATGGCAATCGGTTATCCCTTGTCTGACGCCTCTTGTCAGACGGGAGCACGTCACATTCCATGGTAATCCCGGGGGGATTGGGATGGGTCGTGTCAAGTGGTATCAGAGCAGGTTTTGCTCTTTTGTGCGCGAAGGACGAGGGTGTGATGTCTCTTTGGGCTGCAGTTCCGTTGTCAACCTGATAGATAGTTTTGGGTTTGTATGGTGAATTGGGTGTGTTTGGCCCGATACGCCGTGCATTGTTGCGATTCAACCCAGGTGGGGTTGTATACGATTAACTGGTAATGTGGGACCGTCGGTTCGGTCATGTGATGATGGATTGTTGTGCCACTGGGCACAGCTAGGTTCAGGGAACCCCATTGGAATAATGTTATGGAAGTACAAAACTCAGTTGAGTATTGGTCTAAATTATGGACCCTGGTAGTGTTGGCTAGTGTACGGGGTGTTGGTGCATCGGAGTTAGCCGATGACCTTCGTGGTGGAACCCACGATGGAACCCACGTTGAGTTGACGATTGGATTGGATTGGACGTCTATATGATGTCAGGACCGCGGGGTTGGTCAGATTGTGGATTTTACTGCAGAAGGCAGTTGGGTTCGGTGGAACCCTAGGGTGTGATCTTGGAACCCTAATTTATACGATGGGCTGGAAAAGTGAACTTTAAATGAGAACTTGTGCTGCGACGAGCGGCTGAGGTCGTGGATGACCATGTGGATGACTCTAGTGAGTCTTATGGGTTTCGATCTATGGATACGGTTGTGAGATAAAATATGGAATCCCGTGTTGGATCGAATATTAGTGTGATGTGTGGATACGGATCTTGACAACGATGACTGTTGGTCGACAGTTGTGTCGAGATAACTGGCTATCGAGGGTATTTAGTGTGGTTTTGACACTTGAGGATCAGGGGATGTTCAGGGAACGACCATTATCCTGATGTGCCAGTGGTCAAATTGGAGGTACCCATAGTTGTGGGGTACGAGTGCTGTTACGGGATCGTCGTTCGTAATGAACGGAGATCCAGGGTAACAACTTTGCACACTGTGTGCTAGCATGGATGTTCGTGTGCTAGCATGGATGTTCGTGTGCTATGTATGGATGTTGGTATGGTGATACCTATATGCCAATACTAGTATGGATGCCTGTGTGCTGATACTGGTATTGATGATGGTGCGTTGGTGCTGGTGACAGTAATTGTGATGACGATGAGCCACCAGTTGGGGTGTGACTCTGTCATGATGAACAGATGATTGGTATCTGCGACTCAGTGGTGGTTGAGTCTTGGACTGGATGGGTTCCAGTGGAGGTTGTGTCGTGTTGGGATAAGTCCTAACAGATATATGATGACAAGTGATGAATGGATCAAAAGGTATGATTGAAAATTTGGGGGAATCTTGGGATGCTGTCCCCTAGGTCATGTGTATTGGTGGATTTGGGGAGTTGTTGTCAACTCCGAGATTGGTATGATGGTATACTTCTTATATCCCCAGGAAATACAAGGAAATTATTGAAATTGGAAAAGTCGGGGAAACCATTCGTGGTATTGATGTGGAATTTTGTGATTGTGAACCACTTGGAACCTGAGGATTGAACCTGTTAAGGTCGAGATGTGAGACAAAGGCAGTATGGTATGCACATTCAGGCAAAATTGTAGATATCCCGTTCGGAATCGGGGTGTGTGCATACATGATTATTGACGGACGTGAGGTCCGAGTAATGAATTGATTTTGGACACGTGGTGGTCCAAGTGAGGTATGGACGTGGGCAGTCCAGTGGTTGGACTTGACATCTCATTGGGAGCATGTCTGTTCCCAACCTGGTTGGAACTCCCGTGTCGGGGAGAGTTGTGATTGGGAGACGAGAGGAGTGCTCGTTTCCGCATCGGTGATTGGTATTCCGAAGTCTTTGGGGTTGACTTCATATTTTCCTGCCGTGGCAGACGATGATGGTTGTTACCAGTACGTTGAGCGTGTATTGGTAGGTGGACCCATGTATGGCTTGGGGTCATTGGACACAAGAAGTTGTGTATGATTTTGGATTTGGTGGTGAAATGCGTGGTCATCTTTCCACTAAGGGTAAATTTGACGATTGATTCATTGAGGGTGTAAGACCCTACGATCAGCTTTCAGATGGTTTGTTAGCTATGTGGACATGTGTGGATCCTAGGTGGATCTGATTTGTGATGTTGTTAACTATGGACGGTATGACGATCTAGGATCGTGGTATTACGTTTCGGATGACGTGGTGTTGGATCTGGGTCGTGATCTTGATGATCCAGATTGGGTGTGAGTTTATCACTCTTACCTTGGTATGCGAGTCGTAAATGACGGGACCGAACTTCGTTTCGAAGTGGAGTCCATATGGTTTGTTACTCAGGTGAGTAGGGTTTCCGATGTGGTCGGATTTCGTCAACTTTTGACGTGTGGATATTGGGATTGGCTTCCCTATGAAGTCAATCGAGTGTTTTGAGCGGGTAACCGATAGGATCAGTTATGTTACGTCTTGATGGACGTAAACGAGATTTTGGGTTTTGGAATCGAATTTCTGGGTGACGATTCAGGATTAGATTGCGAAGCTCGAAAATGGATTACTAGATTTGGGTGCGGAATGATTATTCCAATGCTAGCTTACGGAATAATGATTTCGGATTCGGATTTGGGAATGGATTATAATTATAATGTTGGGTTCGAATTCGGGATTTCTTACGAAATTGCGAATTCGGATTCGGAATTGGAACTAGATGACGGGTGGAGTTCGTTTTGTCTCATGTTGGTTTGGGCAAATGTACTCCATTACTAGAACGTGTTTGGCTATGACCTGGGTGGCTATAGTCAGATTGATGGATTGAGGTACGTACAGGGTACGTTGTACGAGGATTGATACTGGTTAGGCTGAGTGGTGCCTAATGGCGGTACATGGGATGTACCAGTGGTGTGTAACTAATGTGTTGGTAATCGGCTTGGTTCTGATATCATTTGTTTGGCTGTATTGTGGACTGGACATCGGATACTGTGCGCTGGGCAGATTGATCTTGTCGGGTTCAGTGATTTTATGAGCAGGTGCTCTTAGCCATGGTTGGCTTGTGGAACCCTAGTATTGAGATGTGTGTTCACTGCTGGGCTGGTATTCAATGTGTTCCAGTTACACCACTTGATGGAGTAAGTTGACGGTATACGTACACTCAGGATGAGTGAATTGGTGGTCAGAGTAACCACGAGTAGCCTTGTGTGATTTTATCACACCGTGATTTTTCCAGCGTCTTGGTTCACTGAGGGAGTCGGTGATTATGGACATTGAGATTATTTTGTGTCGCAGGATTGGGCTTGCCCTGCGAATGGTGATCATGTGGTTGATCTTGCGCTACATCGAGAGTGATGTAATACGTGGTGTTGTCACTGACTGGCTGATGGTTGGGGCTTTACTAGGGTGGTAAAATTTTGTGATGACAGTTTGACTGATGGTGTCAGCATGGACTGACAAATGAGATTTGGTGACTCCCAATGGGAGCGAATGTAAGGATATTTTGAATGGAAAGGAACCGTCTAGCTGAAGGAGTCAGCTAAATGGTTAAGCGATTTTATCGCGAATCAGGTGATTATGTCCACTCGAGGTGGTCGAGTGTTGTTGATTGTGACGTATGACTGTGATGGGATGCCTGGGTGCAGACGAGACTGGTGTTGTTCCAGTATGTGGGTGTACAGGTGTACACATGGTATGTGGTCGAAATGTTTTCCACAAGGTGGTTGTGGAAAAAGGTTGTTGGTAATTTCGAGGACGGAATTCTTTAAGGAGGGAAGGTTGTAACGACCCGTCCCGAATATCGGGATTTAATAATATTTAATGGTGATTTACTAATCTGGGATTAGTTGTGTGATTTCGGACGAATTGTGCAAAATGACCGTTTCGCCCCTAGGCGTGGGCAAAACGTTGACTTTTAATTCGGATGGTCAAATGGACTTTGACCGATGACCGTGACATAGTTCGGAACGTCACGAGTTCATAAACAGGTGGCACGTTCGATTCCGATGTTCGTGGTGAAAGTTATGATGTACGGAAGTCCAGGGGCATTTTCGTAATTTGGACGATATAAGGGTGAATGTTGACTTTTCGACCGGGATGTCCGATGGCCGAGGGCCAAGGACCGTTACGTAGGTATCGTCGATACGAATCCAATGACAGGCGGCACGCATCAATCGGAGTCCGTATGACCGAGTTACGGGCCAGGATGCGTGAGGGGCATTTTGGTAATTTTCTGCACAAGGGCAGAAATGTAATTTCACATGGGTCACTGTTTCATTGAACTGGCCGTGTGGTGGATGCCTTGTGCGATCGATCCCATGTTTGTTTATCAATTAAATGATGGAATTGGACCGGTTTGGGGTGGATTTGCACATGGGAATGAGTTGGCATCGATTGCACGACATGGGCACTGGGTTTTTCTATGATTTTCGGGTTAGTGCGGGAACCTTTACACAGTGGATTGAGGACGGTTTTGGACGCCTTTAACGGCTAAATTGAATTAAAAGAATGAAGAGTGTGTCGAGGGCAGTTCACTGAGATTGAGAGATGGAAAAATGGAGTGGAAATGGTGGAGGAATGCTCAAAAACCCGAAACTGGGTTCTAGGAAATTCAAATTCGAATTTCCAGTTTTAGGCCAGCCCAAGCCTAATTGATGGTGGATTGAGCTTTCTGGAACTTCAACGTGTCGAACCAGATCAAATGGAGCAAGCTTTGGGGCTCCTAGGGCCGTGGACGGACGAGGTGGACGGCCGGAAAACTCGAGCTTGAGTTGTGACGATTGAGGTATTGTCGAGTTCAATTAATCATGGTAATTGGTTCGTATTAGTCCTTATTAGCTTCCTGTGAAGTTAATTTGATAATGGTTGAGGATTGGAGGAGTTTTGGTGATCGACCTGTTTTGGGTGATCACGGGTTGTTGACTTGATTAGGGAATGGTTGATGCTAATCATGGACACAGAACTGAAATTGGTGGATTGATGATTGTTGTAGGATCAATAACGGATTGAATTGATATCGAATTGAGGGTGATTGAACTGGATCCTATCGCGGGCTTTCCAACCCGTTTACCAGACAAACGGGTGAAGAAGGAACACTGTAGCAGTCACTGTAGCAGGCGCGTGGCTTTCACGCGCAGCCACTCACGGCGGCGCGTGACGGCGCGTGGACACGAATCTCGAGGTGAGGTCAACATGACTTTTATCCTATACATTGAAACGAACATTTTGGGATTGGTTTCGTGTCGATCGGACACCGTCTCGATATTGTTCGGGATGTCCGAAGGTTTTAAATCCAGTTTAAAAATACTTAAAAATTCAGGAAACTTACGGGACTTGAATAGGATGTTAATGATGAGGTTAGTGATCCTATAATGTGTTTTGAACAGGATTGGGAGTCCCGGTGTTAGTGGTGTGGCCCGGGAAGGCCTATGGCACGCGTATCGAGGCGCTCGGTTAAACGGTCTGTGAGTGGACATTGGTTTTATAAATTCGATGCATGCATAACTGTTTTATGATTGTTATAGTTATGATTAAATGATTTACTTTGGATATCGGTGAATTTAAATGATTTCACGCATTTCGAGGCGATTTACGTGTTCGCACGTAAATCGAGGTTTTCTGGATTTGCACCGATTTCCATAAATGTGGTTGGATATGATTTCATGAGACGGTTACGGATTTGATAAAATGAATCGGGCCAGGGGCCCAGTTAACTTATAAATCGGGCCAGGGGTCCAGTTAACTTATGAATCGGGCCAGGGGCCCAGTTGACTTATATATGTGATTTCGGGTCGGGGACCCTAAAATGGAATGGAATAAACTATTTCGGATTTGATTCAACTATTTGGACTTATAACGGTTTTATGGAAATTCGGGGCAGGGCCCTTGTGATATTTTGGAAATGAATAATTGAATGTGTTCCATAAAACCATCTCGATATGAGGATATTTATATCCTGGTCTCCTCCAAGTGTCGGGGACACTGGAGAAGTCACGGTGCATTGCCTGCGAGGGCTCATTGTACAGAGCTACCGGACCGTATAGTGATCCAGGAGCAGGATTGCTGGACGTCATGGACGTCAAACATCGGGGATGTCAGAGATATGGACCCGGTGAGACCCCGGGCAGCACGCGTTGCTTAATACCGTGAGATATGACGTCTGGAACGTCAAGCGTCTAGGACGCTAGGCATCGGGGATGCCGGAGATGGAAAAATGATAAATGAATATTACAGGATTGATGAAATAACTCTTGGATTTACTTTTGGAAATTGAAACTATGCTTTGGTTTCCGGGCTAAGGCCCTAATGGTTATTTCTAAATAAATATGGGATTATTGGTTTTGGTGCATGCATATGATTTTACTGAGGGGCATAAATGTCTTATAAATGTTTTAAGCAGACTTGTTTATTTTCGTCCACTCACAGCTTTTGTTTTAATGCCCTTCAGGTTGATTCCGGATACGACTGCAGCAGAGACTTGAGCATCGCACACCTCCTCCATCGATCCTTACGCACTCTGGAAGCCCGTTTGGGCAATGGCAATCGGTTATCCCTTGTCTGACGCCTCTTGTCAGACGGGAGAACGTCACATTCCATGGTAATCCCGGGGGGATTGGGATGGGTCGTGTCAACACATCTCTCCGGAATCTGGTTCGGGACCACATCATAAATCGTAACCCCCACTCCTGGAACGGGATCCCTATGGGGATACCCACTCTGGTCTGTGAATCGTGACTCTCCAGGTCGACGTCTGGAGGAGACCATATAAACATATGGAGGGTTTCATATACATTTTCAAATAATTTCTTTCTTTCTCAAAACATTTCTCAACTGGGTCTCATACCTGATTCATCTTAATAGGATTCCTCGAATCCGATTCAAATCAATTTCACAGGCCTCAACCTAAATCCACAGTTCAATAGGGTCTCATGCCCGAATTCTTATTTCATAAATCGAACTGGGAATCAAGCCCGATTTCACAATCAACAGGGCCTCAAGCCCGATACCACAGCTAACGGGGCCCTAAGCTTGAAACCACAAATCAACAGGGCCTCAAGCCCGATTTCACAACCAATAGGTCCTCACGTCCGATACTACAGTCAAATGGGCCTCCAACCCGATACTGCAACCAAATGGGCCTCAAGCCCGGATCATAAATCAACGGGACCCTCGGTCCGACCATATATCGCAAATGGACCCTCGGTCCGATCGTATAACTCAAATGGACCCTCGGTCCGATTTCTCGTCAAATCAAATGGACTCCAAGTCCGAGAGTTCGTAAATCAAATGGGTCTTATGCCCGATTTCATATTTTCAATTCCAAAACCATTTTATGAAACTCTCATTGAAAACCTCGCACGTATAAGCATCGTATAAAACTGGAAATCTCGAAATACGTGCAAATACATAAATCCTAGGCTACCACAAAAAAATGCACTCATGGCATCACAAAATATATTCTAAAATAATTATAAAACATTTATGCATGCATCAATTTTGAAAGAAGGGTCCACTCACAGACCGTCCAAAGCCTCGCCTCGATACGCGTGCCATAAGCGTCTCTCGGGCCAATCATCGCCTCCAAGATTCCCGAACCTGTCCAAATCGTAATAGAAGGCTACTAATAGCCTCATTAACCTCTCATTGAAGTTCCATACTTTTCCCTATTTTCTAAATATTTTTAAACGAGAACCTAAACCTTCGGACAGCCCGAACTATATAGAAACGATGTTCGATTGACACGAAACCAGTCCCAAAATGTTCGTTACATCGAATAGAGGATTTTACATGTTGAACACTTCCCTAAAGGAAGGCTCACGTGCCCAAGAATGTTCCTACACATGGGCCTCACGCGCTAGGACTATTCATCTTCTTCTCCACGCGTTGAACCGGTCCAACCGGTTCACTCTGTACAGCCGTCCAGCTGGACCGGCGTGACCGGTCCGGCCACCCTACTCCCTCATTTTTCGTCCAATCTTCTCCTTTTCAATCCCATTCTTCCTATTTTCTCATTTCCTACCATTTCCAATCATCCAAACTAAGCAAAACCCCTTAAACCGACCCATGTTCAACTCCCCTTCACGATTCAATCTTTCGAAATCCCCCCTGGGCTTCACAGCCGTCAACCACCATCCAAAACCACCTTAGAACCGTCCTAGCAACCTAATAATCACCCTCTAATCATCCTAAGCCAACCATAACGCACAAATCAAATTAAAAGGGGAAAATGGCAAAACCGAGTACTTACCATTTCTCAGCCGTGCACGGCGGCCCAGCCGCCTCTTGCCCCCTTCCTCAGCATCCTCAGCCTCCTCTCACTCTCATGGTGCTCCAGGCATGGTCTTATGGGGTGAAGGTTTGGATTGGTTCAAGGTGGGTGAGATCAGGTCTAGGGGATGGAAAATGATCGATGAAGAGGAAAATGTGATATGCATGAAGGAAAAGGAATGGCCAGTGGATGGGTGACACTTGTCACTCATCCATTGGTCCTATGAAAAATATCTCGGCCCCACTTAATTCCAAAAGTCATTTGTCTCGTAATTTGTGCAATAGTGCGTTCGAATTTCCGTGAACCGTAACTTCTCTGTCGAACGTCCAAATTCGACGTACTGCCTATCTACGGATTCTTAACGTCCCGATCTACGTAACGGTCCTTGGCCCTCAGCCATCGGACCTCCCGGGTCAAAAGTCAACTTTTAGCCCCTTTTCAACTAAATTACCAAAATACCCTCGAACTTCCGAACATCATAACTTCTTCCTCGAACGTCGGAATCGAGCGTGCCACCTGTCTGTGAACTCGTGACATCCTGAACTAGGTCACAGTCATTGGCCAAAGTCCATTTGACCGTCCGAACGAAAAGTCAATGATTCGCCCATTCTAGGGGCAAAATCGTCATTTCGCCTGAACGTCCGCTAATTCCTCGTCTAATCCCTGATTAGTCTCGCTAATCTGTCATTAATCCTTAATTAATCCCGCTAATTTGGGACGGGTCGTCACAATTTGACCTAAGTAAGCGATGACAAGAAAGCGGCTGGTGTTGTATGCTTGACTACTGGGATATGTCGAAGACAAGGATGCGGCTTGAAAGAGTTGGATTTAGGATTTAGGGTGATCGAAGAGAAGGATGCGACTAGGAGGCGTTGGTTAGGATTTAGTGTGAGGGAAGAGAAGGAAGCAGCTGGGAAGAGTTGGGTTTTGGATTTAGGATTCAATTCTCAAAGTTTTCACTATAAAGTTACTATAAGATATATATATATATATATATATATGTCAGGACCCGACCCTCCTCGGTCAAGACCAGACTCTAACACGATATTGTTTGCTTTGGGCCTCCTCACCATCACGATTTTATTTTCGGGAGTTCACGGTGTAACTTCCCAGGGGGTCACCAATCACGGAATTGCACCAACCTCAACCCGCTTAACTTTGGAGTTCCAATCGAACCGAATACCACTGAGCTCCTAAAAGGTCTCGTGCTAGATAGGTGTGTGCCTACACATTTAAGGCACACAACCATTCCCTTCTCAGGAATGTGGGATCGTTCACCGTTCTCTCCAAGACATGGGCTTTTACAATCCACCCCTCTTAGGACCCAGCGTCCTCGCTGACACATTTCCCAGTCAGGGTCTGGCTCTAATAGCACCTTGACATGACCCATCCCAAATCCCCCCGGGATTAACGAGGGATGTGACATGCTCACGTTTGACATGAAGTGTCAGACAAGAAATAACTCAAACCTTAGCCCAAACAGGACTTCTAGATTGTGCCGAGGTTAGTGGAGGAGTGTGATGTTTTGGTCTCTGCTACAGCCCACATTGGCAATCAACCTGAAAGGCATTAAAAACCATTAAAAACTATGAGTGGACGAAATAAATAATTTATAAAATATATTTCACGAAAAGACGTTTATGCCCTTCACTAAAAAACATGCATGCATTCGAAAACCAGTAATCAAACCATTTACATAATTAAATCATTAGGGCCTTAGCCCAAAACCGTAAAGTCCAACCAAGTAGGAACTCATCCTCAAACCAATCATGCGGGAACTCAGCCCAAAACCAAGTATTTGGGAACTCAGCCAAAAACCAATCAATGTTAAATAACCAGTTTATCGAAATACAATATAACCAATCCTCGGCATCCCTAATGCCTAATCAATACTATTGTCACGGTCTCTAAGGCTACACGTCCTACTCGGGGTCTCAATCCCGAGTCTCCCCATGGTCCACCCAAGTCAATGACCCTCATTGGGGGTATTATCCATAATTGCACTCATGATCATGAGCTGGGCCTCGGGGCCGCCTCTCTCAAGTAGTGCACCGTGACTACTTCAGGATACTACGAGATGTCCGAAGGAGACAATCCATACATAAGGATGGTAGATGGAAATCATTTGGTAAATCATCTCAAAACCTTTCAAAGGGGTCGATGCCCGGGATATAATGTTTAACCATTTTTTCCATAAACCATCGTAAATCCACAAATGGATTGTAAGACCTGTGTCCTGGAGGGAACGGTGAACAATCCCACATTCCTGCGAAGGGGAATGGTCTGGGAGAGGATGGTGGTGTGCCTTAGAGGTGTAGGCACACACCTATCTAGCACTAGGCCTTTTGGGAGCTCAAGTGGCTTTGGGGGGGATTGGAACCCCAAAGTTAAGCGAGTTGAGGCTGGTGCAATTCCATGATGGGTGACCCCCTGGGAAGTTGCACCATGAGCTCCCGAAAACAAAACCGTGAGGGCGAGGCCCAAAGTGGACATTATGGTGCTAGATGAGTCGGGTCCTGATTGAGGAGGGTCGGGTCCTGAAAATTTGGTATCAGAGCCAGACCCCGACCGAGAAGTGTGCCAGCGAGGACGCTGGGCCCTAAGGGGGGTGGATTGTAAGACCTGTGTCCTGGAGGGAACGTTGAACAATCCCACATTCCTGCGAGGGGGAATGGTCTGGGAGAGGATGGTGGTGTGCCTTAAAGGTGTAGGCACACACCTATCTAGCACTAGGCCTTTTGGGAGCTCAAGTGGCTTTGGGGGGGATTGGAACTCCAAAGTTAAGCGAGTTGAGGCTGGTGCAATTCCATGATAGGTGACCCCCTGGGAAGTTGCACCATGAGCTCCCGAAAACAAAACCATGAGGGCGAGGCCCAAAGCGGACAATATGGTGCTAGATGAGTCGGGTCCTGATCGAGGGGGGTCGGGTCCTGACATGGATCTCGTGCCCAAAGTATAATTTTCATAAACCATTTCCACAATTCTAATTTCCAAATTCAAGGGACTCAACCCGAAATTCCATTTCATAACCCAACTGGGCCTCAAGCCCGATAGTATAAATCAAATGGGTCTCCAGCCCGATGCCTCATTAAATCAAATGGAAATCAAGTCCAATAGTTTACAAATCAAATAGGTCTCATGCCCGGTTCCATATTTTCAAATCCGAAATCATACCATTGAACCATAATTGGAAATACATGCAAGTTCAACGCTGTATAAAACCATAAACCTCGAAATACGTGCAAATACATGAATATTAAATACCATAATCATGTTCATCATAAATCACATACTTAAAACATATAAAACAGTTATGCATGCATCATATTTAGAAACCAATGTCTACTCACAAGCCGTCCTAGCTGCAGACTCGATATGCATGCCATAAGCCTTTCGGGGCTAAATCACCATCACCGGAACATCTGGACCTGTCCAAATCACACCAATGGTCACTAACAGACTCAATAAGCTCATACCTAAGACTTATTAACAGTACTAGCTCCGGAACGCATCTCGAACACGCTTTCTGAGGCTAAAAACCTCAATTTGACCAACCTAACGATCTCTGATTGGCCCGAAACCACCACCATTGGATCCGGATCGTCGAAAACCTTTGAATGACACTAGTCCCACCTTGAAATTCACTCTCACAAGCCCCTATGCAGTGTGATCAACACTGGAAAAAGTTAATGTTGACGTCAGCACTGACAACCCTAACAGCTGTCAGATCTGACACCTATCAGATCTGACAGTGCCACGTGTCAAGCTCTCATTGGTCATCTCTAACACATGTTAGTCTGATATTGTTAGACCTGACATGATGACATCACCCAAATGACGTCAATGGGCATAAATGGGTACACCTTGGTGGACTTGATTTGGATTGGTACGTATTGGATGACGTGATTGGCTACAAGCTATGTTGGATTGTAAAAGCCCGTGTCCTGGAGGGAACGATGAACGATCTCACATTCTTGCGAGGGATATGGTCTAGGAGGGGAATGGTGGTGTGCCTACACATTTAAGGCACACCACCATTCCCCTCCCAGACCATTCCCCTTGCAGGAATGTGGGATCGTTCACTGTTCCCTTCAGGACACGGGCTTTTATAATCCAGCCCTCTTAGGATGACACGACCTGTCAGGACCCGTCCCAAATCCCTCAGGATTAACGTGGGACATGCCTGCTCTCGTCTGACATGAAGTGTCAGACCAGGGATAATTCCTTCTCTAGCCTTCACCGGGGCGTCCAGAGTACGCCAGGATCGTAGGAGGAGGAGTGTGATGTCTCGATCTCTGCTACAGCTGGCATCCGCGATCAACCTGAAAGGCATTAAAACCACGAAAACTGTGAGTGGACAAAATAATATTTTAATAAAATATTTTCACAAAATATACTTTATGCCCTTCACTAAAATCATATGCATGCATTCAAAAACCGTTTATCAAAACGTTCAAAAAACTATTTGAAAACATTCTCAAAACCTTTCAAGGCTTCATACCCGGTCCCCATAAACCGTCATGAACCAGAAAAACCTTTCAAGGGTTCATGTCGGTCCCCATAAACCGTCATGAACTATAAATTCATTTGGGCCTTGGCCCGAAATCCGTAAAGCAAGTACATGAGAACTCCGCCCAAAACCAGTTTCCGTAGGGACTCAGCCCAAAACCATTCTCAGTGAAATACCAAAACATAGAATACGGGGTCTCCGCCCCAAATCACTTTCTAAAATATCAAATACGGGGTCTCCGCCCCAAATCACTTTCTAAAACATAAAGCACGGGGTCTCCGCCCCCAAATCACTTTCCGTAACCCATCCGCGACACTTCCGAGAAGATGCCAACTCGGGGCACACAGCCCCTAGGGAACACATCCCCGATATATGTCACGATTCATCATATCTATACTAGTGTACACACTACTCGGGGTCTCACTCCGAGTCTTCTCCCAAGAATTCTTCATCTGGGAGGCTCTATCTTCGGATCTAGTCCGATCATCTCTTCGGAATCTGGTCCGGGACCACAACATAACTCATAACTCCTACTCCTGGAACGGGATCCTTATGGGGATACCCATTCTGGTCTGTGGATCGTGACTCTCCAGGTCGACGTCTGGAGGAGACCAAATTAATCATATGGAGGGTTCATATATTTCAAATACTTTCTTTCTCAAAATACATTTCAACTGGGTCTCATACCCGATTCATCTCAATAGAACTCCTCGAATCCGATTCAAATCCACTTTCACAGGCCTCGGCCTAAATCCTCAATTCAACTGGGTCTCATGCCCAAATTCTCATTTCATAAATCGAACTGGGACTCAAGCCCGATGTTACAATCACTTGGGCCTCTAGCCCGATATCACGAATAACTGGGACTCAAGCCCGATTTCATAACCAATAGGGCCTCAAGCCCGATACTATAGTCAAAGGGGCCTCAAGCCCGAGATACAACCAACTAGGCCTCAAGCCCGTATTCGTAAAGCAACGGGGCCCTCGGCCCGATCGTATAACTCAAATGGACTCTCGATCCGATTCCTCATCAAATCAAATGGACACCAAGTCCGAGAGTTTTTAAATCAAATGGGTCTCACGCCCGAGTTCATATTTCCAAATCCAAAACCTATTCATTAAACCCTCGTTGAAAACCTAGCACGTATAAACATCGTATAAAACTGGAAATCTCGAAATACGTGCAAATACGTAAATCCTAGGCTACCACAAAAAAATGCACTCATGGCATCACAAAACATATATTAAAACACTTATAAAACATTTATGCATGCATCAATTTTGAAAGAAAGGTCCACTCACAGACCGTCCGAAGCCGCGCCTCGATACACGTGTCATAAGCCTCTCCCGAGCCAATCATCGTCCTCGGGGTTCCCAAACCTGTCCAAATTAATTTAGAGGGTTACTACCTACTTAAATAATTCTTCATTAAAGCCCCATAATTTTTTGGAATTTTTAACTATTTTTAAACGGGCTCTGAAACCTTCAGACAGCCCGAACTATATCGAGACGATGTCCGATCGACTCGAAACCAGTCACAAAATGTTTGTTACATTGAATAGATGATTTCATGTGTTGGAACCCTTCCCAAATTATGTCTCACGCACCTCCACGCACCCACTGTAGATCATCTTCAACCTGCGTCTGAACCGGTCCAAACCGGTTTTCCTGTGCGACCGGTTCAGCCATTTTCCTCCCTCATTTTCGGTCCTTTTCTTCCCCTTTTGATTCCAATCTTCCTAATTCATCACTAGCAATCATTTTGAATGAAGAAAACAACAACAAAAACACCTAAATCCCATTCGTTCTAAACCCCCCATTTCGGTCCAAGTTCCCCGATCACCTCCTAGGCAGCACCGCCCCTCTCAGCCATCACACACCGTCTCTACTCACTCCTAACAACCTAGTAATCCTTATCCAAACATCCAAAAGCATCCATAATGCCCAAATTGCTTTATTGAATTCAAAAGTCAAAACCAAGTTACCTCTCTCCACCGCGTACGACGGCTCAACCGATCCTGCCACCACCTTCATCACTTCAATCTCCTCTCTCTACTCCTCTCTCTCAGTCCAGCAACCCAGATTGAAAAGGGTCGATAGATGGGTTTGGGTGAGATCGGGTTTGTGAGGGTTGGTATGCACGAACAAGCAAGGGATGATATGCATGAAGGAAAAAAGGGTGGCCAATGGATGAATGACACTTGTCACTCATCCATTGGGCCTTTGGAAAATATCTGGGGCCACATAATTCCAAAAGGCATCCGTTTCGTAATTCGTGCAATAGTACGTTCGAACTTCCGTGAACCGTAACTTTTCCGTTGAACGTCCAATTTTGATGTGTCGCCTGTCTACGGATTGCTATCGTCACGATCTATGTAACGGTCCTCGGCCCTCGAGCATCGGACCTCCCGGTAAAAAGTTAACTATTTGCCCATTTTCAACCAAATTACCAAAATACCCCCGAACGTCATAACTTCTTACTCGAAAGTCGGAATCGGACGTGCCACGTGTCTATGAACTCGTGACGTCCCAAACTACGTCACAATCATGGCCAAAGTCCATTTGACCGCCCGAAAGAAGAGTCAACGTTTTGCCCATTCTAAGGGAAAAATCGTCATTTCGCCCTGAACCTCCGCTAATCCTCGTCTAATCCCCGACTAGCGAGGCTAATCCATCATTAATTTTTAATTAATCTCGATAATTCGGGACGGGCTGTTACACGGCCCATCCCAAATCCCCCCGGAATTAACGCGGGATGTGCCATGCTCCCGTCTGACACGAAGTGTCAGATAAGGATAAGGGATAACTCAAATCTTAACCCGTTTAGGGCTCCCAGAGCGAGCCAGGATCGGTGGAAGAGTGTGATATCTTGGTCTCTGCTACAGCCTGCATCCGTGATAAACTTGAAGGGCATTAAAACCATTAAAAACTGTGAGTGGACGAAAATTCAATAGTTTAATAAAAACACATATCATAAGAAGACATTTATGCCCTTCACTAAAAAGCATGCATGCATTCAAAAACCAATAATCAAACCATTTACTTTAATTAAATCATTAAGGACTTAGCCCAAAACCATAAATCCAAGTATGTGGGAACTCAGCCCAAAATAGTAAATCCAAACCATGTGGGTCCCTGCCCAAATCCATAACACAGAAATCCAAATCAAATGTCCAGTAAATCCATGGATCACAAATCCAATCAACCATCGTTACATACCAATCCTCGGCATCCCAGATGCTTAACATCTCAGACGCCTGATGTCTCAGACGTCCAATAATAGCAATCATGCTCCCGAGTTACTCTACGGTCCGGTCGCTCCGTAGAATAACCCCTCGCAGGCAATGCCTGACATCCCAGATGTCATGTATAGAGCTACGCGTGCCCCTCGGTCTCAGGCGAGTCTCCCCCAGGGTCACCCAGGTCCCTGACCCTCCCTGGATGGGCGATATCAGATCATAAGGATGGTTTATGGAAAACATTTTATAAATCATCTCAAACCGTTCAAATGGGCCTATGCCCAAGATTTCCATAAAACAATCGTAATCCACAAATCCGATTTCTCAAATCCAAGTCCATTTAGGGTCTTTGAACCTGAAATCACATTTATAAACCACAAATGTGACTCATGCCCGATATCATAATCAACTGGACCTCTAGCCCGATCATGCAAACCAATTGGGCCCCCGACCTGATGCCTCATTCAATCAAATGGACTCCAAGTTCGATAGTTCGTAAATCAAATGGGTCTCATGCCCGATTCCATATTTCCAAATCCAAAACCATTCCATTAAGTCATCATTCAAAACCTAAACATGTATAAACACAGTATAAAACTATAAAACTCGAAATACATGCAAATATAGAAAATACCTCGAAATACGTGCAAATATGTAAATCACCAATACCACAATCATCATCATATAAATCACATAAGTAAAACATATAAAAAAACTATGCATGCATCACAGTTTAGAAAACAAAGTCCACTCACAAACCGTCCTAGTTGTCGCCTCCATATGTGTGCCATAAGCCTCCCCGGCTAAGTCACCATCTCCGGAACTTCCGGACCTGTCCAAATCACACTCGAGGGTCACTAACTACTTCAAATAGGCTAACATTGAATCCCCCAATTTTATGGGATTTTTAATCGTAATTAAAATAGTCCTTAAACCTTTGGACATCAAAACTACCCTGAAACGGTGTCCGATCGACTCGAAACTTGTCCCAAAATGTTCGTTACATCGAAAGGATAAAATTACATGTTGACCATGCCTCGAATCTAGGCCCAACGCGCCCTCACGCGTCGCCCAAAGGCGCTACGCATGAAAGCCACGCGCTAGTGAACAGTGTCACCCCTAACCTTGGGTGAACTCGGTTCACCTGGTTTTCCGATTTGACCGACCTGACTAGTTCTCCCAACTCCGGCCACCATTTTCGACGGGTTTTTCACCTACATGTTCGTCTAATCCACCTATAGGGTTCTATGAATTCAAAAACAACAAAAATACACGAGATCAATACCTGTATCCCAAAACCCGTAGCCCAGATTCTTAGCCGTGAGCTCCCCCGTTTCCTGCCTCCTGCGTCCACGAAACCAAGCTCAAACCTCTCTGCTTTGTCCCTAGAACAAGTCCTAATACATAGAAACAACCCATACACATCACGATTGGCGGTTTCGAAAATGAGAAAATATGGGGGTTCTCGGGTTTCCGGCTTACCGCCGGCCAGTCGCCGCCCTGAGTCCTCCTTGGTGACTCCACTGGCCACCTAGCTTTTTTTGCGCCCAATCCAGCAACGGTTTAGGCGGGGTTGGTTTGTTGTGAGTGTTCGGGTGGTTTGAGGGGGGGTTTTGTTCTTCACGGTTTAAGGAGGAAATGAGATGATGAAGATGATATCTGGTGATGAAGATGAAGGTGGGGATGATGAGTTAGAGTGATGAGGAGAAGATGATGAACGGTGAGGGAGTGTGTGAGATGAAAGATGAGTGTGAGTGTTTTTTTTTTTAAACAATTAAGAAATTGACCAATGGGAACAAGATCCACAATTTAGGGGTCTCAAGCCATGGGATAAGTGACACTTGTCACTCATCCAAGGGCCCCACATTAATTAATTGCCCAATCATATTTCATTAATATTTCATTCGAATCTCGAGACGTTAATTAACCAGAATTTCGATCTTGTGACCATAACTTCCCTGTTCGACGTCCGATTTCGACGCGCAGCCTGTCTACGGACTCATGACGTCCCGATCTACGTCACGGTCATCGGTCCTCGTACGTTTGACTGCCCGAGTCAAAAGTCAACATTTTACCTAATTCTAGGGGCAAAACGGTCATTATACACCGTCCGTCCGAATTCTCTCTACCAATCCCCGATTAGTCATACTAAATCTATAATTAATTAATATTTAATCCAAATATTCGGGACGGGTCGTTACATAGGACCCAGGGTCCTCGCTGGCACACTTCCCGGTCGGAGTTTGGTTCTGATACCATTCTGTCAGGACCCGACTCTAGCACGATATTGTTCGCTTTGGGCCTCCTCGCCCTCACGGTTATGTTTTCGGGAGCTCACGGTGAAACTTCCCAAGGGATCACCTATCATGGAATTACACCAATCTCAACTTACTTAACTTTGGAGTTCTAACCGAACCCAAAGTCACTGAACTCCCAAAAGGCCTCGAACTAGATAGGTGTGTGCCTACACATTTAAGGCATACCACCGTTCCCCTCCCAGACTATTCTCATCGCAGGAATGTGGGATCGTTCACCGTTCCCACCATTCCCCTATTTTTTAATATATTTTTACCAAACCACCTACCATTGCCAATTTCCCTTTTTTTTCCTATGTTTGTAGCTTGACAGCATTTTTGTTTCTGTGTTTATATTTGTTGAGCTTCTTCTGGCCTGAAAATTGCATAAGGCAGAAAATTGGTCCTAAAATTGCCCAAAATGAAAACTTTAAAAATATGCCTCAAAACTAAAATTGGTACCCAAATCATATTGAACACAACCAACATAATATGATACGATTTCAATTTCCAAATTATGAAATAACGAACCATACTTACTCAGTTATATTTTTTGATATATTTCTGATACCGACCACTGTACCAAAGCTACTCATCACCACTTAATTTTCTAAAATACAAAGGATTTGAGTCAATCTCAATATTTCATGGAGACCACCTCAATCTAAAATATAGAAATGAAACACTTCTGTATGAAATTTGATAAATTCAACTACTCAATATTCAAATTTACATAAATTTTATCAACCCAGATGAACTAAAAATCTGTGGTAATGCAGATCCAATGAAGACATCTATGTCGGGGAACATCGGGAATCAAGCCAAGTGATAATATCATTGAGGACAGTAAAAATTCTGTCATCAGGCTCTCCTTCAAGAATGCTATGGTAACCTTCTGGGTAGAGTTGTAGGGTTTTATCCTTGCTAGAGGCCTTCTCATAAAGAAACTGGCTCACTCGTGGATCGGTCACCTTATCTGCAGCTCCATGAAGAACAAGCAGCGGAGATGAAACCTGACACAACATTATGAAACGCATCACTCAGAAATATATATATTATCAAGCTTCAGTGCACATATGCTCCTCTACCATGTCATTTAGTTACAAAATCTAACAGACCTTCTCCAGTTGCCTCTCGATATCCTTGGTAGCCTCAAGCATCTCCACAGCAGTCTTCAACCGCACGTTACCATTGTAGCATGTCACATTGTAGACAGCCTGATATTCGATGAGTAAAGAATTTGAATACTAAAACTTTTGTCATAGTGCAGTCACATAGGTAGAGGAAATGAAAGACGAACCATTTCCCTTTTTCTAGGGTCCCTAAATGCCAGCTCTGCTAAATCCTTCTGCGGGATAAGCTTTGCTTCCGGCAAAAATTTTGACATACAAATTAGTACTTTCTGAGCAGCTTTCGGAGGTGTTACATCCTCTGCAATCTTTCAAGCAAGCTCTCAGTTTTGTTATGGTCTCAAATTTGATTCGATTATGTGTAACGACGGAGTTAGAAGGGCTTACTTTACACATTGGTGCCACAAGAACAATTCCATCCCATGCATTTGGTTCCTTTAAGTGAACCTTGAGAGTAACTGCTCCGCCCATGGACTGCCCCAATATGAAATGAGGCAACGCTTTCGAGTCTGGTCTTCCTGTCAAACAGAAATTCAGAAACAAGTTTGCAATATCTGGTGATAAAGATCTTAAAGACTGAGATTGATGATACCTTTGATTTTTGTGTATTGTTCAATGACATCATCAGCTAATTGATCAAAGCTTGGAATGTAACCGTGCAATCCCTCAGAAAGACCAAAACCCGGGTAGTCCATGGCGTATACAGCGTACCCAGATGCAGCAATGTGCCTGGCAATGCCTGAAAAATCCAAACTTGACACATTATGACGTGCACTAAATCTTCTAAGTTTTTTGATCATATGAAAAAGTTTCCGCATTGATTGATGAATTGACAAACCTTCAAAGAAGAAAACGCAAGTATCACCATACCCATGACAAAAACACAAAACACCTTTAATTGGAACACATTGTTTTGGCTTCCAGCTTTTGCAGAAAATTGCCATTCCCCTTGAATTGCATTCGTACCACTACAAACCCAACATTAGCAGCCATCCAAACTTGCATTTTCCCACAAACCAAACAGATCATTTTCATTATTAAACAGAGTGAGAAAAATTAACTCTTACTAACCTCCTCTGTTTTTATCCCAGCAGGAGCCAACTATCCACCAATTCAAAAATGTAAAGGTCAACATGTGATGATGAAAAAAAAAAAACTGTTAGGATAGATTTAAATTAAATAAAAAAATAAAAAAACCTTAAACAAGCAATGGTCAAGCTGCAGCTGAAGGTCAACAAAGGCGGATCGAACCCGGCGGCGAGCGGGAGCGAAGTCAAGGTTCTGGTTAGCGATCAAATTGAGGTCCTCGCTGACACCTTCAATCGGTGGTCTTTTCTTGGCTGCAACAACTATCAGGCGGGTTTTTTTGGGGGATAAAAATGTGGGCTTTTGATGAAAGAAAGGGGGGCGGCGGTCGAGAGGAGTCTGGTGTCTCAGTGCCCGAGAAAGCTCCATTAAAGGGAACTTCTCAGTGAGGAAGACGTCAAACAAAGACAGATCCCTCTCCTCTGCTTTGGCCTTTGAAATGGGTCAAATGACTTCGATTTCGTATCTAGTTGTGTTTTGTTTTGTCCACCCAAAGTGCACATCGCTTTTTATAATGGATGCACATGGCGCATGTGCACAATTTTTTAATCTTCTATTTTCTGTTAACCAGAGAACCCCAAGGTACATTGAAATCATCATTGTTCGACGAAATCTCAGAAAATTACAATTTACTTAAATTTTCGTTTAACTTAAAAAAGAAAAAGAAAAAAAAAACAAATCGATCATTTGTAGAGTAATAATGATTTAAATAATAACCTATCCTTCTTATAATTGTTATTTTGTATGATTATGCATTTTAGGGTTTTGAAATATTGTTGGTATTTTGTTGGGAAAGAATCCAAAAACTGAAAACGGCTTTTTCCTATGGTGTACGAGATTACTGGGGGATGAAACAAACTAAGCTAGGGCCTAGAAAGCTCAAGGTATTTTGTACTGACATGTTAAAAGGGGTAAGAAAGTTTTGAGCAGTCAATTTAACATTTAACTACATGGAGGCCAAAATATGACAGTAAATTTTATTTTACCAAGCAGCGGGAATCAAGCCATGTTACAATGTCATCAAGAACAGTAAATATTCTGTCATCAGTTTCCCCTTGAAGAATGCAGTGATAACCATTTGGGTAGAGCTTCAAAGTCTTATCTTTGCTCGAGGCTTTATCATAGAGCAACTGGCTCACCAAAGGATCCGTCACTTTATCTTCTGCTCCATGAAGAATCAGCAAGGGAGCTGAAACCTGCAATATCACTAGAAACTGGTTTAATCAGGTTGCAAATACAAAAGGAAAAGAAATTGACAGAATTAAAAGCAGCAATGAAAGCTGACCTTCTCCAATTGTGCTTCAATGTCACTAGTTGCCTTCAGAAGCTCCACAGCTGTTCTTGATCGCATTTGGTCTTTGTACATAATCACATTGTAACCGGCCAAAAGACCGTAAATTTACATCAAAGTTTTGCAATTTTGGAACCATACAGATAATGTAGCAGCCAAGTATATACTTAGGAGTTAGGACTGACCATTTTTCGCTTGATCGGATCTCTGTAGCTTAGGTCAGCTATATCTTTCTGGGGGAAGAGTTTTGCCTGAGGCAAAACTTCAGACATCAGGGCTAATAGCTTCAGTACAATTGGTGGAGGCATCACTTCCTCAGCAATCTTGGCAATTCAAAGACAACAAAGAATTTCAGTGTTGAAAGCACAAATGCCTGAACATGGTACTCTAGTGGAGGAGCTTACTTTACACATTGGAGCTACAAGGATAACTCCGTCCCATTTTTTCGGTTCATTTAGGTGAATCTTGAGAGTAACAACTCCACCTATGGACTCGCCCATTATAAAGAAGGGCAAACCTTTCACTTCAGGTCGTCCTGAGTTGTAATATAAAGCAATTAAACATGCAGCGAGCCTGTATATGCTATATGGTAAAAGGGTTGCAAAATTGAAGCAAGCAAACATTTTGAAGAATGCTACCTTTGATATTAGTAAATTGTTCCAGAACATCCTGGACTAGTTCATCAAAGTTTTGATTTTTGAATGTAGCCATGCAATCCTTCAGAAAGACCAAAACCCGGGTAGTTTCCACGGCATAAACAGCGTGCCCAGATGCTGCAATTCGCTTGGAATGCCTAAAAAACCAAATTTGAATCAAACAATTTGTGAAATATAGAGTTTTACTGGGTTAATACAGGCAAAGAAAGAGCAGCAAACCTTCAAAGAATGTTGTGCGGGTACTCCCATAGCCCCCATGGCAGAAACATAAACCACCTTTGATTCGATCACCTGGTTTAACTTTTGGTAACCAGCTTTTGCAGAAAATTTCCATACCCTTTGAATTCCTTCCATATCGCTATAATTCCCATGTCAAATTCTAGAAACGATCGCAATTAAATTAATGGAATTGGAGAAATCAATTTGTTTCTTACCTCCTCTGTTCTGATCCCAGCATGATCCATCTAAGAGAGAAAAATTCAAACACATTGAGTCCTAGCATTTTATTCAAGCTTAAATTCCATTCAATTTCAACTGTTCCGTAACCAAATTGAACGAACCTTGAACAAGCAATGGTCAAGCTGTTGATGCACGTCGATGAATTCCGACCGAACTTGTCTGCGGGCAGGCGCATGGTCCAGGTTCTGAGCAGCCATGGCGTTCAACCCTTGGGTTAAGCCTTCTATTGGCAACCGTTTTTTGGCCATGACCCTGAACTGAGTTTTTGGGTGTGAAAAACTGGGTGGTTTCTACTTCTGTGGATACTTGATCGGAGAGCTAGGTTTCCGGAGAAACAGAGAAGGCTCTGGTCGTCGGAAAGTCAGAGAAAGGTTCATGGCTGTAATGATGGACTGGCTTTTGGAAAATGGAAAGTCAAGTGGACTCAATATTCATTAAGAAGGAGAAAGGCCACGTGCAGTGCCGCATTGTTTACTTTCGCCTTTACCAAAGTTAACTAATTTATTGAAGTTTCTCTGAAACATTTGGTTTTCCCGCTTAAACTCATCTATGTGGGAAGTGGCTCAGAGGCCCCCTCACAGACTGCTTGAAGAAAAATTCATCTCACTCGTGCAATCATGTAAGGCCAGAAAGCATCTTCACCAGATACAGACCCAGATAGTCACCCACGGATTCTCGCACAACGATTTTGTCACCCCGAAAATAATTACAGCATGCGCCGAAGTGAAGCAAATGGCTTATGCCCATAAACTGTTTGATGGAATTCCGGAACCGAACTTTGCTCTTTGGAACGCTTTGTTGAGAGGGTACGCTAGAAATGAGAGTCATAAAGAAGTGGTAGTTTTATTTGGTAGGATGAAGAGCATGGGCATAATGCCCAATTGCTTTACATTCCCTGTTGTGATTAAATCTTGTAGGAAGTTGAAAAGGTTGGTAGAAGGAGAAGAGGTGCATTGTGTAGTGATAAAAGATGGTTTTAGAGGAAACCCATATGTGGGAACGACGCTGGTTGAAATGTACGCGGCTGGGGATGTGATTGTAGCTGCTTACAAGGTGTTCGGTGAAATGCTCGAGCAAAATGTGGTTGCTTGGACTGCCATGATTGATGCGTACATTTTGTGTAGTGATGTGGTTTCTGCACGCCGACTTTTTCATTTGGCGCCAGAACGTGATATTGTGTTGTGGAACACCATGGTTTCGGGTTATATTGAGGTGGGGGATATGGTGGCAGCTAGAAAGCTCTTTGATGACATGCCCAGACGAGATGTTATGTCTTGGAATACAGTATTGAATGGTTATGCAAGTAATGGGGACATTGAGGCTTGTGAGAAGTTGTTTGAAGATATGCCTGAGAGAAATGTTTTCTCTTGGAATGGATTAATTGGAGGGTATGCACATCATGGATGCCTGTTCCAAGTTCTTGTATCTTTCAAGCGGATGCTAATGGAGGGTGACGTGCTTCCTAATGATGCAACCCTAGTGAATGTGCTGTCTTCGTGTGCAAGACTAGGAGCTCTTGATTTCGGTAAGTGGCTACATGTTTATGCAGAGAGCATTGGGTACAAGAAAAATGTTTATGTTGGGAATGCTTTACTTGACATGTACGCAAAATGTGGTGTTATTGATAATGCTCTCCAAGTGTTCGATAACATGGATAAGAAAGATTTGATCACTTGGAACTCCATAATCTGTGGCTTGGCAATGCATGGCCGAGGCGTGGATGCCTTAAACTTGTTCTGCCATATGATGAACTGTGGAGAAAAACCAGATGGGATCACCTTCGTAGGCGTTTTGTGTTCCTGCACGCATCTTGGATTCGTCGAAGATGGGCTTATGTATTTCGAATCAATGGTTGATGAGTATTCGATTGTTCTCAAATAGAGCATTATGGTTGCATGGTTGATCTGCTTGGACGGGCCGGTCTTTTGGAGCAGGCTATGAACTTTGTGAGGAGGATGCGATGGAAGCAGACGCTGTCATTTGGGCTAATTTGCTCGGGGCATGCCGGATTTACAAGAACATCGAGTTGGCAGAGATGGCTCTTGAACGGCTGATTGAACTTGAACCGAAGAACCCTGTGAATTATGTCATGCTTTCGAATGTATATGGTGATGCTGGTAGATGGAAAGATGTGGCAAGATTGAAAGTGGCAATGAGGGATACTGGGTTTAAAAAGTTGCCAAGGGTTAATCTTATTGAGGTGAATGATGGTGTGGTTGAATTCTATTCCTTGGATGAGAGGCATCCTGAGACTGATGAAATATACGAAGCCTTGAAAGGGTTAACAAAGTTGCTAAAAGCGTCTGGGTATGTACCAGACCTTCTGCAACTTGGGTATTCCTAGGTATCAAGAAATCGAGCGGTCTGATGACATCATCTTGCGATACTATCTCATGAGAATAATTGCACAAATGACGTGATCGAAACAAATCATTTAAACACTTTCGGTATTTAATTTCTTAGACAAGCCAATGGTCCAAATAGGTGAATTGGGCACCATATTGAGCTCATTAACTAACTTGAGCACCATATTGGGCTACCATCCACGACCCCCGGCAAGCCCAGTTGGTGCTTCGCCCACCAACCTTTGGTTCATGTGCTTCGATTACAATTTTTCTATGTATTCTTCTAAGTAGATAGATTGGTAATACAAAGAAAACTGTTGGTTTAAAAAAATGTAGGATTGTATTTGTGTTCCATCTGTGTACCTTCTCGTTTCTTTTATTGTAAAAAATATGTACCATAACATTTTATAATCATCTATTATGATCCCTTTTTTTTATGACCTCGTTTATTCCAATAAGATAAATTTGTAATTAACGAATGTTTCAAGAACATCCTATAATTAATATTTTTTTTTCTGAATAATCATTTAAAGAGTACATCTGTTTGTCACTCGTACATACAAAATAAATATACGATTCACCTCGACAATTTTAATTTTTAGTATATTTTTAATGATGTGAGTTTATTAATTATTAGTGCGGCCTTGTCTGTGTTAATATTTCCATATTGATTTGTAAGTCTTAGTGTCATAGCTTCGTTTTTATAGTGTAATTGTATTTTTTTTCCTAACATACAATGATATTATTCTTAATTAAAAAAAAATTGAAGTCATTTTTCATTTGACGCTTTTGTGGTTGCCACTCCAACAGCTCTTAAAGCGAAAACCGAGGTTATTGCTCAATTAAAATAAAATAAATTTCACCAAACCCACCTTCCAAACTCCATTGACTCACATTTTATACTCCCTTTATAGTTTGTACTTATTAGGTTTAGCCCTTAAAATAATAGTTTAATTATGTAATCTTCTCTTAAGAAAACAAAACACAACAACACTTCATCTTCATAAATTCATAAATACATGTCTAGATGACCAACAAGTGCATTTTAAACCACTCATTAAACCAAGTGGAATTTTTTAAAACCATTCACTCGTATTGTTCATCAAAAATAAATATGATATATAATCATTACCCTTTTGATTTAATTTAATTTATTTTATTTTTAATTAGGCAGTTTCTATTGTATAATATGTTTGTTTCATCATGCATGTGTATTAATCATGGATGAAAATATCGGTAAATGTCGCCGAAATTTTGGTATTTTGTGCTGGCGGCACGTAATAAGGGGGAGGAAATTAGCCGAAATATCGAAAAATTGTCTTATTTTGAGTCCACAGATCCTTTCCTGAGACCAAAACGATGAAGATGTATTATTAATTCATGAAAATCGGACGAAAATTGAAGAATATTTAGTCGGATCATGCCGCCGGGTCGGAAAATCCGGGTTACAGACCCGACTGAAGGTAGGAGATGATTGTTGGCTAGCAGAGGAATATGTATACTTATATATTGGACGTTATCTAAACTTACAAAACGTTGGCTAGCAGAGTTGGTTGGGTTTTTGGTTCTCATTTGGGGGGTCTTGGGTTCGATCCCCCTTAACTACAACACTACTTTTTTCTTCTTCTTTTTCCTTTCATTTTTTCCAAATTTTCAACAAATTTTGGCCTTTTTTCTTTCATTTTTTGTCCAATTTTAAATATATTCATTACTTCCTATTTTTTAACAAAGTTTGGCCCTATTTTTTCATCCTTTTTTTTCAGTTTTAAATATATTTAAACTTATTTTATCATTTTTCTTACATTGAATTTTTGTATGTTTATTGTTATATTTTTAACTATTTTAACATTCAATTATAGTAACTCACTTCAATTTATATTTATATTTAAGATTTTATATTATTAGTCATCGTCAAAATCATATTACATCATATATTTATTATATCAAAGTCATTTTGTAGTTTTTATTAGTCATATATAACCATTATTGGGTAGTTAAGTTTTTCCCAAAGTTTCATTCCAAATTTTTAACTTTTAGACCGAATTTTCATCATTTTTGTTGACCGTAAACAATATCGATACCGATATTTAGGGCAAGATATCCGTAAATTTGACTATCGATATATCCGTCGATATCGATATCTTCATCATTGGTATTAACTAGTAAAGTGATTTCGGATGTGTGATTTGGACTGGATGACTAGTGGGCTTTTAGCATTAGTCGACTTGTGCTTTGCAAAGGTCTATCACAATTCCATATTTTAAACTACTTCAATTTATAAATACTGGAGATTTTGAATACGATATAACTCATATATGAAGCATATTAATTATTTTATTATATATATACATATATATATATATAGAAAAATGTTACGAGTACAATTTATAATCCCACCCTTATATATGACTTATTACGTGTCAGTTTATATGTGAATGACATGTCACTAAAATATACATTTATATTTTTTTATGAATTAAAAAAAGTATTTATTTCATCTTTATCTTTATAAATAAATAAATAAATCAGTCTTCCCTTAATAGTTTGGTCTTATTATATGAAAAAAAAAAAATTGTACAAAATGTGGCGGGAGACTTCCATTGCTTTTCTGTACATTCTTTTTGCCATTGTTGCTGTGATTCTACCTTTCTATAGAATTTGTATATATTGGTAATTAATAATTATCTTATCATGGCAATATATATACTGCTGAAAGAGAAAGAAACGGAAGATATTCTCCTTTTGCTTTCATTTTCTGGTTGCTATTAGGAATTTTAATCTTTAAATGAAAAAAGACAAAAAAAATTAGAGAGACATGAAGCGAATGAAATTAGGGTTTATGTCGTATAAACTGACTTGTTCATTACACAACATAATCTTTGATGTATGATAAAATTATTGGGGTTTATTTTTTATTTTTTGGGAAGAACATCATTTGATGAAGAAAGGAGGAAAACTGATTTTTTTTTATCCTTTTTTTATCCTTTTTTTTTGTATGATTTTTTATCCTTCCTATTTTTTGGGGTTTATTTTCCTTCCTATTTTTATCCTTTTTTTTTTGTATGATTTTTTTTTAATTTCATACGTCACATATAATGAGATAAAAAAAGTGAGATTATAAATGGTATTAGTAGGATTATTGATAAAAAAAATATATAGTAATTTTTCATCTAATGAAATGTGAATACAAAATGTTGCACAACAAAGGAGGAAAACTCCGTCTATTTTTCATTTCATTTAAAAATGTTGTTTTGTTTGGTTCAATAATACTTCCTATTCTAATGAGTTTTATGGGTTCATTGGTCCAGAAATTTCTCAAACTCGAGCATTTACTTTTTTGGTTAGAGTCCAACATCTTATGGCTAATGTAAGATATGCTTAAGGACCTACTGATTTTGTATTCAATAATCAACATTTAGAAAACCGTTGGTCCTAAATTGCATAAATTTTCATTTTACTTTTCTATAACTAATTTGTAACAACCCGAAAATTCGAGAAATATAACCCCACGAAATTTGAATGTAAATTGATGGTTTGACCCTCGTATTTATTTGAGGTCAATGGTTGATTTTTTTATTGGGGTACCTTTTGCACATTTTTCGAGGATTATTACGTAGCTTTAAGAGTCATGTCGGCACATACGAATCGAAGTTTGGATGAGATTGTTATGGATCTAAAATACATAAGGGTATCATGGTAATTTGCCTACCAAGGGCAATTTTGTAATTTGACACGTGAGTGGTTTTTTTTTTTGGGGGGGGGGTTGGGGGGGGGGGGGGGGGGGGGGTGTGGGCGGGGAGGGGGTTTGGGGTTTGTGTGGTGGCCCTACCTATATGATGGTGACAAGTGCCACCATCCAAGGAAGATTAATGGCATCATGTATTTGTGTGAGCGTGTGTGCAACCAAAACTAACCTAAACTTTTCAACCACTTTGAACCCGAGAGCAATAGATAACAGAGAGAAGAAAGGGAAAAGAGGAAAGAAATAAGAGAGAAAAAAAAAAGTAGAGAGAAAGAACAAAAGAATCAAGAGAGGAACCCTCAAGTAACTAAGAAAACCGAAAGTCCAAAAAACCAAAAAATTGAGTCGTGGGAATTCAAAGCTTCCAAGCTTGAAACCAAGTATCCTAATACCTTGGTTGAGTCCATAAGATAGTTTTGAAAAAGAATTGGAAGGTGTTGGACGTCGAAATAAACCCAGAACAGAGTTTGAGTTTAGGCCAAAACCTCAAGGTGTACGTGTTCCTAAATTCTAGATATTTTTCCTTGTTTTGAACAGCATAGAACTGCTAATGGGGTTATATAGATACTTTTTTATGTTTAAATTACGAAAAAATTGACGTAAAATGGTGGATTTCGAGTCGGGCTAGTTGTTGGGTCGAATCCAAGTTCAAGACCTGTGGGTTCGACCCGCCCAAGGTTGAAGGCGACTGACCCTGCGACTACAAATGCAGACGCGTGAGGTCAATTCACAGAGATATGGCCTCGAAAAACAAGGAAAACACGTGGTTTTCTGTTTTCAATGTTACAAATATTTTGGCACATGTTTCGAGTTAATCAGACATCGTCTCGAGGTAATTTTGTGTGTCCGAAGTGTTTATGTTATGTTTTAAGTACGGACTTTATCCCGAATATTAGTAACCATCAGTTATGGGTTTTGACAGGATAAACAACGCTCGGAACGTGTGAGGTGTGCATAGCTCGGAATTGAGCTACTTAGACGGACTATGAGTGGACATTTGCTTTATAAACTATAATACATGCATAGTTAAATGTTTTAAACGCCTTATTGCATGATTTGAGTTGCAATGATTTGAAAAGTGATTTGAAATGATTATCTGATGATTTTTTCAAATTTATTGATTGGTTTATGTACAAAGCATTTTATGGTTGTTTCGTGGAAACAATGTTTTGGACTTATGCCCGGTTTGAAAACATTTTGACTTGGAATGTGAGTTAAGGATTTTTTTTTAGGAATACAAGTTTTAGGTTTAATCCATAGATTGTTTTTCATTGCTGTTGTGATGAGTTCCTAGACAGTCAAAACTAGGAGTATTTCTCAAAAGATTGAAGCTTGGGGTTATTGTTTCCCAGACAGCTGAAGTTAGGGGTGTTTCCCAAATGGCTTATGCTTGGGGCGATTATTTCCCATGCAGTTGAAGTTAGGGGTGTTTCCCAGACGGTTGATACTCAAGGTGTTTGTTTCCCAAGCAGCCGAAGTTAGGGGTGTTCCCAGACGGATGATGCTCAGAGTTGTCGTTTTTGTTATGGTTATTGTGATTGTTCCTAGGCAGCTGAAACTCGAGGTATTTCCCAAACGGTTGATGCTCAGAGGAGTCGATGATTGGTTTTTGTTTGGTTATTGATATTGATGTCCAGGTTTTGTCACATTATTTAATAAATTGATATTTCAGAGAAATGTGGGCCACAAGCTTTTGATACATTTTATTATTTGTGGATCCCACGACTTGTGATTTTATTTGAATTGAAATTCGGTTGTCTATATTTTACTTTATGCGTGCATGTTTTATCATTGGAGGGTAAAGGTTTATTTTCTCGAAAATGTGTTTTAAAATGTTATTTTTGCCCACTCACACTTTTAATGGTTTTGTTAGCCCTCAAGGCCATTGCAGAGAGATTGGGACTAGTCTAAAGATGGATGCATGATCACCGTTATTCCTTATTTGATAGGTGTTAAGAGTAATTTTGGAATTTCAGTTCATTTGTCAAATGAGAATACGATCATGCATGGTTATCTAAACATTTTTGGAAAGGGACTTGTCATAATTAAATTAAAGAAGTTGAGATTTCAATTTCAAAGCAATCGTTAAGAGAGAAAATGATTAATTCCCTTTAAGCCCTAGTGAGTCTAATGGTATTCCTCTCAATGTAAGTTGATTGAATTGGTATCTAAAGTGGGGTAGCATCTTTGATCTTTGCTTATTATCTCTTGGAATTAGCTGATGCTAGACTTGAAATGTAAGCTACCTAGTATAGTTAATTTCCGTACTATAATCATGTATAGATGATAATAATGATAATAATTAAATGAAGATGCATTACAAGATGATTAAAATAAATAAAACATTTGATTCCTAACGGAAGCACATGTGCTCAGGATTTTATTTACCTTAGTTCTGAGTAGAGATTAATTAAGGTGGCATAAAATAATCTGGATATCTTGTGAAAATTATTTAAAAATAAGTAAATTAACTTATTTATAACGATTGTATTCTAAATACACTTAAAATTTACTCGTGAAATCCATTATTGTATGATTGACAGCATGTGACATCATAAAAGAAAATGAAAGTAATACTAAATCTTCAAATTAATCCAACTACATGAAATTGATTAAGCCCTGCAATCGAATCCTAGAGGGGCCGCAAATCCACTCTAGATGGTTAATTTTCAACTTATAATCAAATCGTAGGGTACAATCAAAAGTAGAAGGGATACTAGCAATCTTCTTATCACTTCGTTTTACGTTTATCTTTTTTCGAGACCCTTTAATTGATTTAGTAATTTTTTTTTCTTTTGAAAGTTACTTTAATAATTGACTTTTCAAATGAAATTATACGTATTACCGAACCAGTAGATAATATTATCGACTACTGTCGAAAATATAGTTAATTTTTACATGATAATATTATATCAAGAAAATATCTAATATTCCATGAATACATGGTACATCCATAATAGGGATGCTATACGAAAGCTCAAAACTCAAAAATCGTTAGTTTCTCGATCTCCTTTTTCATGTCTAATCTGTTGATGTTAAAATCGTCTAAATTAGAAAAATATTTCTTAATTCCTACATAGACTAGTAAAGGTTTTCTTGATCTCTACACATAACAAATAAAACAACAGGGGCCGGGTTATGGTTGAATTTCATTTAACCAAGAATACTCAAATACCTATGTTAGGTTTTGAGATAAAAATTAACAGAATGTTTGTGAGTGTTAGAAGTGAGACCCTATATTTATATTGAAGTGCTTATAGTCACTAGGAGCTCCTGATTGGTTGAAAAAATAGTATTTAACAGGTAATTTTACTATGAAAACTCATTTATTAGTAACTACGTATATAAATAATAATGAATAACTCACGTGAAGATTTTATATTTTTGGCATTGATCCAACTAATATACTAAATTAATACAGAAATCGTGGTATATTATCATCAATTTTATTAAAAATAAAATCGTGAAAATGATGAATGATGTGATAACTTCATAATTTTTTATTAATTTACGGTTCCACAAAACCATTCCTTTCGCGTGGCTATCCTTATCAGTCAAATCTTCCCATCTTCAGAAAGAAAATATCAAATCAATCGCTGTGGCTACCTATACTGGTCAATGTGATAGTCTTAGGGCTCCGTCGATGGAGTACTAATTGCAGTTGAATTAGATTCCTTTTTTTTTTTCTTCTTCCGTTGGCTCTTGATGATGGCGATGTTGATTATTTAAGCCCACAATCCCTCCTTTTCAACACCGACTCTCTTACGAAATCTTTTCACGCTTCATGGAAGATCTATCCCTTAGAAATTTCAATCCCCTTTCCATTTTTCTACATGCATGCATGACTGACTGACCCTTAACCATGACACCACTAGGGTTTGTGTTCATCATAATATCATATCCTTATTCCTTCCATCTGTGTATTAATGGCCGGCTTTGCTTTCCAAAGTTTCCACATTTTATATTCCAGAAAATTCAGACGCGGCAAACCCTTAACCCAATTTATTCACAAGAAGATAACGGAAAATGAAGAAAAAACTTGACCAGCAACAACCGCATTTCATCACCAATAACCCACTTTTAGGTTTAGTCTTTACTTAATTCAGAAAAGTGGAAAAATGAATTCTAGATCCACTTTCTTGTAACAAAGACCATGACAGTACGATTACATTACCATGAGTTCGCCTCCAACCCAAATGCCCACATTTTTGTAGAGTAACGCATGCCTAACTTTCTTCTTCTACAATATATATGAGTTCGGCTGGGTTTAGGTAGATGCGTTGAATTTTCGGGTGTCGAGTTGATTATGCTAAGAAGTAAGTGTTCAACCCAAGATTCAATAAGACTTAGAAAACTATTTAGCTATTAGGATTATCTTATAATAACAAAAAATATGAATAAGTTCGGAAGATATATACTGTTTTGAAGTTGGCTACATATTGCAACATAATAATTCAAACAAGTATATCCCCTTTTTTTAGTAGTGTCGTTAGTTTTAAGAAATAACTACGTAATTAGTAATTGTTTAATCATTACAAGAAAACATGGTTGCAGCTCCGGTGAATGGGCTCCATCGAGTAATTAAGCAGGGCAATCCACTGGGCTTGACATTAACACAACGAAACTCCGTTGGTGACCTCTGTCACGCGAGACTAGTCGAGTTAGGGCTTTGCTCGATGGAGAAGAACGATCACGGTGCAAGAGAGCAATCGACGACGTTTGCCCAGCGAAGGTCTTCATTGAGCAATGCCGTCAATCCAACACAACCAATATTTGCCCCGCAAAACTTCGCCTGACAAAATAGGTTCTTTCAAACTTTGCCCAGCAAAAAGTTTCGCCGAGCAAAGCTGTCAAGCCATAGCACAATCAAACTTCGCCTAGTAAGCCTTCGTTGGGCAAAGTTCTTTAATTTAATGTTTGCTCGACGAAGGCTTCGCTGAGCAAAAATATTGAATATATATATATATATATATATATATATTTTAATATTTGATTAAATATGTATAATTAATATCAATATATATATTTAAATAAATACAATTAAAATAATAATAGCTATTTAATGAAAATTAAAATAATATTTATAAAATTAAATGTAATATTTTGCATAATTTTAAATAAAAAACTTTAAAACAAAAACTAATCAGTCGAGGTGGGCGGGGCAATCGGCGTCTTGAGTTGGCTGTTGGATTGGGTCCTACTGCTGCGAGTCAAGGCTATCTGACCCACACTCACATATTCGGTTTAACAGTAAGGTAAGTTGGGCCTGAATTCGCTTGTTTTAGGTCTGGATGCACGCGTTCTGAGCCTTGATCTTGGTATGCTCAGCCTCGAAGGGCTCCACATTTTGCTTCATCTCTGAGACCTCCTCAAGATTGGCTCCCCGAGAAAAACTCAAAGATCGGCTTGAGACATCCTGAAGTAGCCCATCCTTTGCCCTATGGATAACATTCCCAGGACGCCTACCAAGTTAGCGCTCCGGGATGGTGATCGACCTCTCAGGATCCGGTAGCTAGTCCTCTAGCGCACTCTCGGGTTGATATTGCGTCAACTCGTGGAGTCTACTGCACATCCTCTACCATCGGTGCCTACAAATTGGAATAAATTAATAATTAGAAAGTTGATTATCAAATATAAAAATTTATGGTTAATATACAAATATTGAACTTACGTGAATAATGTCAACCACTTAACTTCCCTGACCAACGTAGAATTCCCCTCGAGAATTCACTTTGGGAAACAGTGACCAAGTCGTGCGACAAGCCTCATGTTAGGCCAGCAAAGGTTGTGATCCCCTTGGTGCTCGAATTTCTTCGATGCCCGGTTCACCTTATTAGCCCTTGATTTTTTCTGCTCATTTGAAAAACCAATCCTTATTGCTCTAAAAGTAAAACAATATACTAAATAAATAAAATAAATTAACATATACCAAAAACCCCTAGGACACGAAGGTGTTCGAACAACTAGGCCCACCCCACCTCTTTATTCCCTTGCCACTTCTCTAGATGATTTACCACGAGCTACATCTGTAGTAATCGTGGAGTTCGAACTTCCAGTCAGCAAACGAATTCTACCAATGGAACTTTATCTAGGCCATGAGATCAGTGTTGTTCTCGTCCCACTTAAAATTATTCTGCAATAAAGTATTAAAGTACTTAAAATTATTAAAAATAATTAAAATAATGAAAAAGAAAGAAAAAAACTTATACCCTTAAACAGATCAACAAGTATTGAGATTTTTCGGGGATTGACTCCTGGAATTATCTGCCATTATCTTGGACTTGGTGTGAAGAATCGCACTCATGTCCTGAACTAGTAGAGCGTGCACTTTGGGCGACGGTGCCCTGAGTCGTTCCATCCACACGATCGGGATTCTAAGATTGGTCGACATGCAGATCTGCTGGGATGCCAAACCCTTGCTGATGTGGTGCACCTTTATGTTTTTCCCTACAAATTCTATGGGCATTAGTACAAAATTTGAGTTAAAAACAAATACGAAATTTAAATAAATGAGACATTCAACTTACCCAGAGGGAGTTGTCTAGCAACGTTCTCCTCTGATATGTCCTCACCAGCAACCTAGGGGTCGGTACAAGATTACCCCTGTACAATTTAAAATTAGAAATAATAATGTGTACTTGTGTTGTATGTTGAATTATGGTTTTTATTGTAATTTGTTTTTCTTCTTACTATCAAATTTTTATTTATGTATATAAATGCATTTGAGGGTTAAGGCTCATTACATCTCTCGTGATTAGATATATCTTTTTATATTTATTAATAAAATTTACTCATACCGTCAAATTTATTTTTATAATCTAACATGTAAATTTAATTAATCTTAAATTCAGATTCAGGAACAATTTCTCACCCAATACCTAATTAATGTAAATCATATTGTATAAAAGGTGCATCCCTGCTGCCGATGTTTTCTGTTCTCTTTTTCTTTTTAAGAGAAAAGTGTTAACTTTTTTTATCAAGAAAAAAAGAGTTACCTTTGGATTCAATTTTTTTGGCTACAGATTCCTGAAAGTTTGATTGCCTTAGTGGTACAACAAGATTAAATAATAGTCTTGCCACCATCAAATCTTGAAGGTCCATACCAATCAATTGTCAAGATATCATGTAACACGAGGTCCAATAATTTTTTTTTTTTCTGCCAATGTACTCGATGGATCCATCTCAATTATTGTTTTTGAATGACTTTCGTAAACATGAGAGTGTACAACATACACTAAATTATCAAAATAAAATAAAAAATAAAACACCACAATTCTTCATTCACCGATGTCTCAATTTTTAGCTATTTTTTAACTTTGTTTTTTTTTTCTTGCTAAACATGTTGTAATTAAGGATGATCAAATATTTAAACGGTTATTAATCACGATTTTTATTGTTATAACCATTTAGAATTATAACCATGGTTATCTATATATATATAATGTATGTATATAACCGTCCATTTTTTAGCTGAATGGTTATTAATCATTAATATATGGTTAATTGCAATTAACTACAAAAATGATTTTAATTTTTAACTTTTATTATCTCTATTTTTTGAATACAAATATAACTAAAATTAATATTTAAAAAAATATAAAACATAATAAATAAATAAATAAAAAAGTAAAATTGCAAGAATAATCAATCATCTCGAATATCAACAAAAAATTTATATTACTACTTTGAGCTCGATGCGTAAAATATATTTAATACTTGATATGGGTGCTAAAATTGGCCAATGATGGTCGACATATATAAAAAATACTTCAAACTACGAAACGTTTTTGTGGACTATGATATGAGAAATCAAAGGATATAAGCATGTTAGATTAGAAGTGAGGAACAATTCTTACCAAGATCGTTGCCTGAGGGGACTTAAAATGGCCGAAATCTTCGGGTCTACCCGCTGGTGTCGTGGGTCGCCCATGCAAGTTTGGAATGATTTTTTTTTTTTAAAAAAAAAATTGTCATTTTTATTTTCAAAGACTTCAATTAAACAATACTAAATAAATGGTAAAATAAATTACCCAAAAAAATATAAGGTCATGTAATAAATAGGTAAAATATTCAATGGTAATTACGTAATAAATAGGTAAAAGATTCAATGTTTATATAATAAATGGTTAACTGGTTTATTAATTGGTTAAATGGTTAACAGCCATAATCACACCATTTAAAAAAGACTATTATAACCATAACCATACCAGTTAATAAATAATTATACCATAATCATACAATTAATATAAGAATTAATTATAAATTAATCCACTCTTGAGCCATAACATATAAATGAATCCATTTACTGATTCATCATTTTCTTTTTTAGCATTTGATCTATTTCTTTAATTTAATTGCATTGTTTATTTTCGTAATACCCTTTATACCATTTTAACTCACTACTTACCCTATTATATCAATATTTTGGGAGTATGTTTATCATATGCGACTTCAAATTTTAAATATTTTTATTATATTTTTTATTTTTATGATTTATTTTGGTCAGGAAAATTATTCCAAATAAATTTCCTCTGAATTTCTTTATGAGTCATTTTAATCGTCTGAACTTTTTAGATACTATCTGATATTTTTGTAAGATTACAGTCATACATGTATTTTATTTATCTTTAAAAATTTGTGTTTTCACTACAAGAAAATTTCTGGGACACGACGAGATTTTTTCTGACAAAGCAAATTTCGTCATTAAAATGAATGTTACCAGACGAATATAATACCACCTTTGGGTAAATTAATGGCATGAAGAAAAAAAAATTGAACGCTAAAAGTCCCCATGTTACTCGATGAAAAAATCATGCTCGTCAGGTAACATCATAAAACCCGAAGAATATTTTAGATTTTCTTCGTCGGGTAACGTGAAACGTTGATCAAGGTTACCCCGATGGAGGTGTTTGTCGGGAATGGTATTTAGCAGGAAGGATATCATTTTGGCGCCAAGATTTTACCTTTACCCAACGAAACATTAAAGTTTACCCAACAAATCTCTTCGTCGGGCAAACGTCTATTAGCATTTAACACAACCGATTCACTCGTCTTCCTCCCCACATGTTTTTTTTTCTCACATCTCTCTCTCTCTCTCTCTCTCTCTCTCTCTCTCTCTTTCTCTCTCTCGTTCTTTCTTTATTTCTCTCTTTCTCTCTCTCAAATCTTATCTTCACTAAATTAATTCTCCACCAATATTATTCATGCATCTTCTCTCACACCATCTCTCGTCAATACAAAGGTATGTATTTAATTTTGAAGATTTTGAAATTGTTTTTTATTTTTAAAATATATTGAAATTGTTGGTTATTGGTGTAAAAATAGTGTAGGAAATTAGAATATTTATTAGGAAAATATGTATAAAGTATGTTATGAATTAGAAAATATAAAATGTGATAGGAAATTATAAAAATAGAAAATATGTTAGGAAATTAGAAAATTAGAAAATGTTTGTGCACAAAATGTGCCAACTTAGGGGACAAATGCTGATCAGCCACGTGTCCTTGGACGGACTTGTAAAATAGGGAAACTGGACGGTCGATCAAAGGTAAGCATTGGTGTAGTACCAGCCTAAGGGTACTCTGACGCCCAAGTCAGTGTTGAGTTTGTGTGAAGGAGTGAGTGGTGAATAGTAATTCGTAAAAATAGATGTGAATAGTTAATGCTAGTTACCTTTATAGGGAAAAGTGAACCTCTTTTGTATGAGTGTGATGTGTGTAATGAATTTATTTATCCGATGTGTGACAATGAGTATTCAATGTGAGACCGACACATGGAAGGCTGAGGTCTGTCCACGTGTAGGGTTTGGCTAGGCCTTTGCTAGGATTTATCTATCCGAGTGGGCTTGAGCTAGAGGTGTTAGGCCTCAGGTCGGTCTGAGCCGATATGATATCAACAGAAAATATGTTAGATAGTTAAGAAATTATAAAATATGTTAGGAATATAGAAAATTAGGAAAATAGAAAATATGTTAGGAAATTAAGAAATTATAAAATATGTTAGGAAATTAGAAAATTAGGAAATTAGGAGAATAAAAAATATGTTAGGAATTAAGAAATTAGAAAATATGTTAGGAAAATATATTAAGAAATTAGGAAAATAAAAAATTATTGATAAACATTTTTTTTCATATTTTTTGATGATGTGAAATGTGTTTATATTTCTGACTACGCCCAAACTACGCATTGAATTAAAGACGTAATTTGAGTGTTATGCAATTTAAACCCTTTTTGTGTAGATGTAGTATTGGTAAATAGAGATCGTTCTTAACTGGGGAAATTAGGGAACATTACTAACGTGTTAGTGGGAAAGAATAATGAATAAATTAATGAATTAAAGAATAAAATAATCAAAGAATAAAATAATCAAAGAATTGATTAATTAAAGAATAAAGGGATAAAAGAATAAAGAATTAATTAATTAAAGAATAAAGGGATAAAAGAATAAAGAATAAAGAATTAAAAGAATAAAGAATTAAAAAGGGAGAGTTTTGAAAAGATTTGTAATCTAAACTAAAGAAAACATTAACTAAGAATTAAAATGCAAATGCTCATGCTAATTAGAACTTACAAACCATAGAGTAGTTTCATAGACAAAACCCACACTTTTACGTAAGTAATTTCGAATTAATAATCACATTAATTAAACTACTCCTAAAAGTAGATTTCCTTCAAGTACAAGTTTTGCCAACACTCTAACATTTTGCTCATAATAAACCAATCACGAAATCCTACCTTCATCATCTCAAATACTTACATATATATTTCCATATTATAAATGCATCAACTATTAATGTGCGTCAAACATCAATATGCTTCAAATATTTACAACATGACTCACCTTAAGTTTATAATTAAATGCGCCGACAGCGATCAATATTTAATCTCTTCAATTCTACTCTAAGTGCACCGACAACGGATAAAACACTTAACATCGAATTGAAGTTTAAGCACTAAAACATATGAAGTAAAAGAAATTCAAAAAGTAAAACACATAGAGATTGCATTCTTACTTACAAATGTTAGAAAGAAAATACCAACACATATATTGAATTATAAGTAAAACCAAAACAATAACAAGAATTAAAAGAAAGCTAATTAATAAGAAAATCTACAAGAAGTTAAAATGGTCCCAAAAAATGTCTCTCAAAAGAGAGAAATAAAAAAACTAAACCAAGAACTAAGAACTAAGAAAAATGAAAGAAATGGAAGAATGAAACTAATGAGGGACTCCCCAAATACATGAAATTGCCTCCCTATTTATAGAGGGAGTGCCACAATTGTTTAATTAAAAGTGCAAAATTAAAATATAAAAATAACAATAAAATAGTACATGAAGAAGTGATGGAAATGATGAGATTTGGTGGATTTTGGGGAAAAGATGCTGATTTTGGGGGAAGATGCTGATTTTTTGCTTGGGCTTCTAGATTTCAGCAGTTTCCCACCGAATTTCCTTGCGATTTTCGGTGGCTTCTCATATTTCGTTCATAATTTCTTCGTTATAATTTCGATCGGGACGATTCTTTCACCAAAATGCTCCAAATTCCAAGTTTTATTTATTTCTACAAAAATATCACAAAATAAATTAATTGGTCTAATTGTTTATTATTTTAATATTAAAAGTCAAGTATAAAGGGTATAAAATAATATAAAATAATGTTTAATTAACGACCTATCAAATACCCCCACACGTAAACTTTGCTAGTTCCTAGCAAATGCTAAAACTAAACTACGAATTCAAAATAAGTAAACCCTTAACCATTTATCTCAATATTTCATTATTATCATGGCATAAAAGATTTTCACTTAAATCATTTAAGCATATGGAATTCAAGAGTTAATACATGGTAACAAAATGTTTTAACAAATAAGATAATGAGTAAATATGGTGAAATGGATCTCTGCATGAATAAAACAAGTATGAATCAACTCACAAGGATATGCACTCATAAATTCACTCAATTTTGTAAGGGTTTGTATTTGCACTCAAAATATGTGAGAAATACTCACATAATCAAAATGAAGTACTTTTGCAAAATCTCAAACAAACACCTCAAGATAAAAACAAAACATACTTGCACAAATGAACCAAAACCATAAGTTTACTCAAATGATTGACTCCACTAATCAAAATTTACCATCTTAAGGATCATAAGGTCTTTACGAAGGTTGTAATGGGACTATGTTTAGAGGCAAGGAAAATATAGGACAAGTGGTGCTCAATTCGTTCGAAGACTCAATAGACTCCCAAAACGTATCATAACTTCCCAACCTTAGTGCAATGATGTCAGTAATCCATCCCTTTGGGCCTCAAAATCATTCTTTGTGTCGGATTTATAAATGTAAGGGACTTAACTCAAACATTACATAACCAAACCTTATTACCTTGATCGAGACTCAACTTTTTTTCTTTTATTTTTTTTTTATTTTTTTTTTATATCAAGGTAATAACATGTGTCAACAATACAACAAAACTTGAGTCGGTAAATCCAAAAAATTCACATAAAAGTCTTTTCAACATCATTATTTTTCTCCTTACACAATCTTTATATCTTCAACCGAGTTCTTGGAACAAGGGTAAATGATGTCTATACTAAGCTCAAGTGTTTAGATAATCATGGTGATGAAAGAAAGGCTTAATGTGGGCTCAAAAGGGTTAAAACTAAGGGGGTTGCAACTCGTGGGCACAAAATAGGGAACATGGATGTTTGAATTTGTGGTGTTAACTCTAATGCCTTAATCATTTCCAAAATCAGAGAGTTTATTGACTTAAAAGCTTTGAAAATCACATAGAATAAGTTCTAGTACTCTAGAGTTCATTAAAAGCTATGGTAAGCAGTTATGAGACATATGTATATCAATTTAAACAAAGAACTTATGAATCACTCATCAAAGATGTATATAAAGTTCTAAAGCTCACATAAGGTTCATATGATTCATACTTATCTTGTCATGCTAGTTTATATGCCAATTTACATGCATTATCTTCAAGTTAAAACACTTAATCACAAAATATTAACAAACAAATTCAAGTTGTAGTGATCATCTTTATAGCCATAACATATTCATTTCCGTTCATTTATATCATTGACAAGTTAAAGGCCAACTTAATACTCGTAAAAATACTAAGTTAAAACAAAAAGATTCAAGAAAACAATATTTTATTTTTGTTTTTTTACCCTTTTTTTTGTTTTAAATTTTTAATTTTTTTTTAATTATTATTTTTTTTTACAATTAAAATTGTAAACCATTCCCCCACACTTAAATTCTACATTGTCCTCAATGTAGGAAAATACGAAGTAATTAAACATAAAATCAAAGTAAGGAAGATGATTTACGAAAATAATAGGAAAACATTAAATAAACAAAATAAAAGAGAGTGAAGGGTAGAAGGATAGCAAATATGTATTGATGACTCCTTCACATCCCGGGAACACATTGGGTTGCCTCCCAACAAGCGCTTGAAGTTTAACGTCCATCCAGCCTAGACAGATATGCAAGTTAGTTAGTCAGAGATGTACGTTAGTCAAGAAATGCAAGTTAGATATGCAATGACAGGACCCGTCCCAACTGGACGTCAAAAACCGTGCCCGGTCCTGCTCCCGTCTGACAAGTCAACTAAAGGTCCGAAACTCCCCTTCAGTGCTTGCCAGACAAGGGATGTTCGCGCGGATTTCTGCTGCTGTCACTGCCTCACGATCAGTCCCGAACGTCGTACCACAGCCTGGAGGGTCATAAAACAGAAAAGGTGTGAGTGGACAAAAATGACCTCTAATAAAAACATTTATCAAAATACAATCTTACCCTCCAGTTTTCACAAACTTGCATGCATATCGTAAAACATGAGTGACCGATAAAATCAAAACATATTTTCCCATGGTCCATAAAACTCATGATCACCAATTCAGTTCATGTTATAAAACATCAAATCCCGGCTCTCAGGCCAAAACATGTGAAAACATAATCACCTGGCCACAAGGACCAAAAACCCGTACTCAATACCAGTACATCATCACAATCAATACCAATCAGCATTACTTACCAGTGCACAATAAATATATCAATCCAATCGATCCGCACTACTCACGAGTGCATAAAATATCACCAATCACATCTGCACTACTCACAAGTGCTGCACTACGCGTAGGCCAATATCCAGTCACTCTCTCGGGAATAAACACCTCTGGGTTCAACCTCCTCGGGCTCAGTCACCTCTAAGCGAACACATCCCCAGGATCAGACACCTCCGAGTGGTACATCCAGGCTCAGTATCATCCGAGAAGCTGACTACCATAGGATCAACTCCCGATCCTACAATCACATCCCCCAAGCTCCGGTCATCTGGGTAATCCCCCCAAGCACCGACCGTCCGGGAATATCACAATCACAATGAAAACCATCCCGGGAATTACATCCCAAAACATTTCAATCAAATCTTGACTTCATACCAAGTCAAGGTCATTCTCAACTAGGTCTCAAGCCCAAAATACCTTTTACACATAAACCGTTAAAATCACATTTAAATCCATAGAATAATCCGAAAATCATCATTGACTCACCAACCAAGTCAAAACATCATTTTAGAAATCATTTAGACTCTGGGCCTAGCCCAAAACATCATTTGCACGTACCTCGTAAAACGTGCCCGAAAGACTGATTAAAATAATCATAAAATCACAAAAATCATTAATTTCATCAAATTCACAAGTGACTCCAAAACCGAGTCAAAATCACTATTCACTTGGGTTATCATGCTCAAAATATCATTATCACGCAAATCCATGCGTTGCAACCTCCGTTGCCATTTTCACGTAAATCCACAAAATTGACCCTTGACTCATTCCCGAGTCATCACATCATTTTTCGATCCATGACTCAATAATCCGAGTCCAACCATTATTTTCAATCAATTCCAACCAATTTTAATCCCGGACTCACAAACCAAGTCCAAACATCATTTTTACCAAATTTCGTAATTTCTCGAAAATCGCCCAAAATAATAATATAATAATCATAAAACCGAGAAATTACCGGATTGAAACATAAATCATGCCCAAGCATATAAAATCATATAATAAGGCATTTAAATCATATATGCATGCATCACAGTTAGAAAACAAAGTCCACTCACACACACCGTCCAAAACGGTCCGTTTCCGAGCTGCAAGTTTTTCCGTAAAATCTGGAAATCACAACTCCTGTCCAAAATCATTATAGAGGGTTACTAACATCTCAAAATACATCATATAATTTTCCCCAATTTTTCCGGGATTTAAATACGTATTTTTAACGTAATACAAAACTTCGGATACGCGGAACATTAACGAAACAATATCCGATTTCATCGAAATCAACGTCAAAATGTTCGTTACACTGAGGGGATCAAAAGTCATGTTGACCTCACCTTGAGACTAGGCCGGACGCGCCCCCACGCGCCGCCGTGAGTGGCTGCGCGTGAAACCCACGCGCCAGCTACAGTGCTGTCTCCCTCACCCGTTTGTCTGTAAAACGGGCCATTTAACCCGCGAGGTGACCCGGTTCGTTTTCTGTCAATTCGACATTGATTCCACCCATTGAACATTCAGTCAGTTTCGATTCAAGTCTATTTAGAGTTCTGTGGACTTAATTACAAGAAACATTACCTCTAACCTCACGATCACAGATGATCAATCGAAGGACATCCAGCCACTGTTCATCCTTCGAAAACCATCAAAGCTTCTTGATTTCGTTCAATTGATTCACCAGTAAGCTTCAATGGACTCAGGTAAGTATTTTCCCCAACTCAATTGCATCAATTCGTGGCTCAAACGCCACGACTCAAACTCGATTCTTCGTCACTGTGCAACCATGGAGTTCAGTCAATCTCCAGCGTTTTCCTTCAATTGATGAACCCAGAAGCATCGTGGGATCCTCAGGAACACAATCCCCACATCAATTTCGTCAATCAAAGCCTCAATTCCCTCGACTCAACCTCGAGATTTCTGAAAGTTTCCTTCCTCAGTTCTACCTCAATTCGACCTCAATTCCACTTAGTTCCTTCTACAAAATGGATCGTAGTAATCCCAGAAGACAGAAACTGAACCCAATTTCGATCAACAAGGCTCAATTCATCCAATTTGATTTTTCCTCCCAAAAACCCAATTTCGAATTCCTAGTTTTCAGCCACTCTCAACCTCCCGTGTTTACCCAGTTGAGTTAGTCTCAACAAACACTCGATTTTGCCCTCAAAACCAGTTAGAAATGGCAGCAAACACTCTCCAATTCTGCTGCTCAATGCTCACGGGTAAGAAGAACAAAGAAGGAGAAAATTAAGGAGAAAATGGAGGAAATGATGAAGGATAAATGATGATGTTGTAATGATGGTGTTGGGAGGGAAACATGGACCAGATTTCAGGGGATGGGTGACACTTGTCACTCATCCGAATGTGCACAGTCACCGGGTACTGTTCATATTAAAATATTATTTTAATCCCGGTTCGTTCGGTTAATCGAGCCCGATCCGTGACCATAACTTCGTCGTCGAATCTCCGATTTCGGCATGCCGCCTGTCGTTGAATTCGTATCGACGAGACCTACGTAACGGTCCTTGGCCCTCGTCCATCGGACCTCCCGATCAAAAAGTCAACATTTGGCCCCTACTATGCCAAATTACCAAAATACCCCTCATCTTCCGATCATCATAACTTTCACTACGAATGTCGGAATCGAACGTGCCACCTGTCTATGAACTCGTGACGTCCCGAACTACGTCACAGTCATTGGTCAAAGTCCATTTGACCGCCCGAACTAAAAGTCAACATTTTGCCCACACTAGGGGCAAAACGGTCATTTTGCACGTTTCGTCCGATTTCACTCAACTAATCCCCGATTAGTCATTCTAAATCATGATTAATTAATATTCAATCCCGATATTCGGGACGGGTCATTACATGCAAATTGAAGTTAATGATGCAATTTGAGTTAAAGATGTAAGTTAGAGGAAGAGTGCAATGCAAGTTAAACTAAATATGCAAGTTAAGTTAAAAATGCAAGTTAAATGAAAGATGTATTGCAAGTTAGAATGAAAGATGAAATGCAAGGTAGAATGAAAGATGAAATGCAAGTTAGAATGAAAGATGCAAGTTAGTTAAACTGAAGATGCAATTTAACTTTGTCATGACAAATAATGTAAATTAAGATATAAACAATATTTACATGTCGGGGGAAGTCAAAGATATATATGGTTCACATAGCTTCAAAGTTTAGATGGAGACTTATACATCCGTGGGGCCCAAGTAAATATCTTGGATTAATTCAACTGTTTGGGCAAGTTCAAAGGTGACCAGGTTAGAAAGAATACACATAAGAGACATAGCTAATTTCAAGACATCCCGAGGCTTAAACTCCATTGATGTCCCTTTCTTAGACCCAAAACCCGTTATGAGTACCGTCTCTTGTCTTAGACATCACCCTCAAAAATTTCTTACTCTAGAGGAATTAAGATGACTCAAGTGTTAACAATCACCGTGGGTGAGAGTTAACAAAAGAGTCTTCGTCGATTAAAGATCAAAATCTAAACTTCGAAGCACAAGTGATCTACATATAGCCGAGACTAATGCATGAATGCAATAACTATTTACAAGTATGTTTTTATGCACAATTTACAAATATAACATGACAATTTACGTATGAACAATTTATACAAGTATGAACAATTTATTTACAAATATGGTTTCATTCACAAGTAATGATATTTACAAAACAATTTCACATTAACAAACTAATATATGTATAAGATTTATTTAATAGTTTAGATTTACACTAACACAAAGTGAAGATAAGAAATTATTTTTTTATTATTATTAATTATTTTTTTCGTAATTTTAATAATTAAATAAATGAAGAAAAGGAAATATTTTTTTTTTACGAATTTTATGTTTTTTTGAATTACAAAAACAAATAAAAATAAATAAAAGTAAAAATAAGGAAAAGTGAACATGTACTATAAGCATTTATGAACAATTAAAAAGAATGAACATTATGTACAAGTAAGAACAAGAATAATATGATAAGTAAGAGAATTATAAACAAATATAAATAAAAATCTATTATGAACAAATATGCATGTATACTATGAAATATAAAAGTTATGAACAATTTATGAACACTAACATAAAGCTAAGATAAGATTTTTTTTATTTTTAATTTTAATTTTTTTTATTTCGATTTTTTTTAATTTAAAATTAAATTTTATCAAGACATAACCAAATAAATAATTATATAAGAATAAAATAAGTGTAATAAAAAAGTTAATGGAATAAAAAGTTAATGGAATAAAATTAATGGAATAAAAAATTAATGGAATAAAGTTAAAGTTAAAGGAATAAAGAAAAAGTTAATGGAATCAATTTAAAGTAATGGAATCAATTTAAAGTTATGGAATAAAATTAAAGTTAATGGAATAAAATTAAAGTTAATGGATTAAAGTGTAAAGAAAAATAAAATAAAATAAAATAAAAGTAAGAAGTGAATATGTACAATATGCATTTATGACAAGTTCAAATGAAATTAAATTATGAACATTTATGATCAAGTATATATTAGAGATTGTGAATAAGTAAAGTATGATCATTATAAACAAAAATAATATTAACAAAAGTAAAATTTATAAACAAGTATAATATGCACAATTTATATACATACACTAACAAATTAAAAATGATTTTCAATTTCCCCGACAACGGCGCCAAAAATTGACTAGACTCAAACTACGCATTAAATTAAAGACGTAATTTGAGTGTTATGCAATTTAAACCCTTTTTGTGTAGATGTAGTATTGGTAAATAGGGATCGTTCTTAACCGAGGAAATTAGGGAACATTACTAATGTGTTAGTGGGAAAGAATAATGAATAAAAGATTAATGAATAAATTAATGAATTAAAGAATAAAATAATCAAAGAATTAATTAATTAAAGAATAAAGGGATAAAAGAATAAAGAATTAATTAATTAAAGAATAAAGGGATAAAAGAATAAAGAATTAATTAATTAAAGAATAAAGGGATAAAAGAATAAAGAATTAAAAGAATAAAGGGATAAAAGAATAAAGAATTAAAAGAATAAAGGGATAAAAGAATAAAGAATTAAAAGAATAAAGAATTAAAAAGGGAGAGTTTTGAAAAGAATTGTAATCTAAACTAAAGAAAACATTAACTAAGAATTAAAATGCAAATGCTCATGCTAATTAGAACTTACAAACCATAGAGTAGTTTCATAGACAAAACCCACACTTTTACGTAAGTAATTTCGAATTAATAATCACATTAATTAAACTACTCCTAAAAGTAGACTTCCTTCAAGTACAAATTTTGTCCAACACTCTAATATTTTGTTCATAATAAACCAATCACGAAATCCTACCTGCATCATCTCAAATACTTACATATATCTTTCCATATTATAAATGCATCAACTATTAATGTGCGTCAAACATCAATATACTTCAAATATTTACAACATGATTCATCTTAAGTTTATAATTAAATGCGCCGACAGCGATCAATATTTAATCTCTTCAATTCTACTCTAAGTGCACCGACAGCGGATAAAACACTTAACATCGAATTGAAGTTTAAGCACTAAAATATATGAAGTAAAAGAAATTCAAAAAGTAAAACACATAGAGATTGCATTCTTACTTACAAATGTTAGAAAGAAAATACCAACACATATATTGAATTATAAGTAAAACCAAAACAATAACAAGAATTAAAAGAAAGCTAATTAATAAGAAAATCTACAAGAAGTTAAAATGGTCCCCAAAAATGTCTCTCAAAAGAGAGAAATAAAAGAACTAAACCAAGAACTAAGAAAAATGAAAGAAATGGAAGAATGAAACTAATGAGGGACTCCCCAAATACATGAAATGGTGTAAGACCCGTGTCCTATAGGGAACGGTGAACAATCCCACATTCCTGCGAGGGGGGAATGGTCTGGGAAGGGAAAGGTGGTGTGCCTTAAAGGTGTAGGCACACACCTATCTAGCATGAGACCTTTTGGGAGCTCAGTGGCTTTGGGGGGGATTGGAACCCCAAAGTTAAGCGAGTTGAGGCTGGTGCAATTCCATGATGGGTGACCCCCTGGGAAGTTGCACCGTGAGCTCCCGAAAACAAAACCGTGAGGGCAAGGGCAAGGAGGCCCAAAGCGGACAATATCATGCTAGATGAGTCGGGACCTGACAGAGGAGGGTCGGGTCCTGACAATTTGGTATCAGAGCCAGACCCCGACCGGGAAGTGTGCCAGCGAGGACGCTGGGCCCTAAGGGGGGTGGATTGTAAGACCCGTGTCCTATAAGGAACGGTGAACAATCCCACATTCCTGCGAGGGGGGAATGGTCTGGGAAGGGAATGGTGGTGTGCCTTAAAGGTGTAGGCACACACCTATCTAGCATGAGGCCTTTTGGGAGCTCAGTGGCTTTGAGGGGGATTGGAACCCCAAAGTTAAGCGACTTGAGGCTGGTGCAATTCCATGATGGGTGACCCCTTGGGAAGTTGCACCGTGAGCTCCCGAAAACAAAACCGTGAGGGCAAGGGTAAGGAGGCCCAAAGCGGACAATATCATGCTAGATGAGTCGGGACCTGACAGAGGAGGGTCGGGTCTTAACAATTTATTGTAAAGACCCGTGTCCTGGAGTGAACGGTGAACGATCCCACATTCCTACGAGGGGGAATGGTCTGGGAAGGGAATGGTGGTGTGCCTTAAAGGTGTAGGCACACACCTATCTAGCATGAGGCCTTTTGGGAGCTCAGTGGCTTTGGGGGGGATTAGAGCCCCAAAGTTAAGCGAGTTGAGGCTGGTGCAATTCCAGATGGGTGACCCCCTGGGAAGTTGCACCGTGAGCTCCCGAAAACAAAACCGTGAGGGCGAGGCCCAAAGCGGACAATATCGTGCTAGATGAATCGGGACCTGACAGAAGAGGGTCGGGTCCTGAAAATTTGGTATCAGAGCCAGACCACGACCGGGAAGTGTGCCAGCGAGGACGCTGGGCCCTAAGGGGGGTGGATTGTAAGACCCGTGTCCTGGAGTAAACGGTGAACGATCCCACATTCCTGCGATGGGGGAATGGTCTGGGAAGGGAATGGTGGTGTGCCTTAAAGGTGTAGGCACACACCTATCTAGCATGAGGCCTTTTGGGAGCTCAGTGGCTTTGGGGGGGATTGGAACCCCAAAGTTAAGCGAGTTGAGGCTGGTGCAATTCCAAATGGGTGACCCCTTGGGAAGTTGCACCGTGAGCTCCCGAAAACAAAACCGTAAGGGCGAGGCCCAAAGCGGACAATATCGTGTTAGATGAATCGGGACCCGACAGAAGAGGGTCGGGTCCTGACAAATGGCCCCCCTATTTATAGAGGGAGTGCCACAATTGTTTAATTAAAAGTGCAAAATTAAAATATAAAAATAACAATAAAATAGTACATGAAGAAGTGATGGAAATGATGAGATTTGGTGGATTTTGGGGAAAAGATGCTGATTTTGGGGGAAGATGCTGATTTTTTGCTTGGGCTTCTAGATTTCAGCAGCTTCCCACCGAATTTCCTTGCGATTTTCGGTGGCTTCTCATATTTCGTTCATAATTTCTTCGTTATAATTCCGATCGGGACGATTCTTTCACCAAAATGCTCCAAATTCCAAGCTTTATTTATTTCTACAAAAATATCACAAAATAAATTAATTTGTCTAATTGTTTATTATTTTAATATTAAAAGTCAAGTATAAAGGGTATAAAATAATATAAAATAATGCTTAATTAACGACCTATCAATTTCATAACAATTTATGGGAAGTTAATCGGGTTGATTAATTTCGTATAAATAAATTTAGGGAACAACTTTAGACACGTTTGAGAGTCAGTGAATCGAGTTGATTGACTAACTCTTGAATTGTCCATTTATTCAAGCAATTTAGGGGTGTGCAACTATGTGCTGTATAGTTTGTGGTCTACGAGGTTAGGTTTTAGTTGTGGAAAATTGATTTGTTTGCATCCTACAATGTTCTCTAAATGCGTATTAGATATTTCTTTATAATATCTACGTCGGGCATTTGGGGAACTATAAGGATATGTTGCCGAATTTTCTACTGATTGGAACTTTGGCTCGTAGATTGCAAAACGAACAGCACATAATGTGCACTATCGAACGGAATAAGGCCACAAAACCGGAGTAATAAAGAGACGAGCGGCTTTTGATATTCACTTATCGAGCCATTAGGAGACAATGTTAATTCAATTACTTACATTGACTATATTTTGTGAAAGCATGTATAATGGACAGAAGGATGCAATTGTTTGATAGATTTGCGGATTAATATATGGATGGGATCGACAGTTTCATTGAGTATGCACGTAATCATTGCATTGATGAGAAATGTATAATATGTATGTGTCGTAATTGTAATAACTGCAATCGGATGTTGTTGAATGAGGTCCGGGATCAATTGGATCGAAATGGAATTGAACACAACTACACTAATTGCATATATCACGAGGCTTTGGTTCTTAGGCCCCATCAGGAAGAAAGTAATTTGAATGAGCGAATGATCAAGTCATTGAGATATTAACTGTCAGGACCCGTCCCAAATATCACCTCGATACCCGGGACGAACCCTGCTCCCGTATGACAATCACACTTAAAGTACCAAAACAACCTCAAACGCAACCATAAGCATAACTATCAGACAAGGGAGAAATATACTACAACCGTAATTCAGAACATAGTTTATACAAAACAGGCACAAAATCCTACTATGCTAATCTCGCAACGGAAGAACGTCGTAAGCTCTATGCCTTGATCCCTGCCTCAACGTTCACCCCAGCGCTATCACCACTGACAGGACTCATCCCAATCCCCCCGGGATTAGTGCGGGATGACCCTGCTCCCGTCTGACACGAAGTGTCAGACAAGGGATCTTTCCTACCTTTGCCCTCCCGGGCTATCAGAGTACGCAAGGATCCGGAGGAGGCATGTGATATCTCGGTCTCTGCTACAGTCCACATCCGATGTCAACCTGAAGGGCAGTCAAAACATTAAAAACTGTGAGTGGACAAAACAAAGAGTTTATAAAAACATTTCATAAGACATTTGTACCCTCCACTACAAAGCATGCATGCATTCGAAAACCATTTATCCAAAACAAACCATATGTGGGACTAAGCCCAAAGCAGATATAAACCAAGGTCGAAAGGACCACAATGAAAACGACCATACGGTCCACTGCCCAAATCCATACGGGACTCGGCCCCAAGCCATAAAGAAACCGAGTACACGAGCCACTGCTCAAATCCTGTGCACACCTGTGCACACCACATATCATATATCATATATACATATAAGTCACACAACCAATCCTGTCACGGTATCCAAAGCTACGCGCGTGCTACCCGGGTCTCAATCCAAGTCTTCTCAAAGTCAAGGTCAATGTCCGCAGACCACTGATCCTACTCGAGGTAATAGTAACCATAGCCTTCCTGAGAGTAAGGAACCCAACTGGGGGGTGACTCCACTCAGTCGGTGCTCCGTGACTACTCCGGGGTCCACCCAGGCCAACGACCCTCCCCGGAGGAGATAATAGAAGTAAAGGAAGGTAGATGAACATATATATACATAACATAATATCCATGCCCGGTTCCCTTGAACCGTCATGATCCGTAATAACATAACCAGGTAACATGCCGGTTCCCATAAACCGTCATGAACCGTAATAACCAACAAGGGTTCATGCCTGTTCCCATAAACCGTCATGAACCACGGTACCATAACAAGGGTTCATGCCGGTTCCCATAAACCGTCATGAACCGGAATGACCTGACAAAGGTTCATGCCAGTTCCCATAAACCGTCATGAACCAGAATGACCTGACAAAGGTTCATGCCAGTTCCCATAAACCGTCATGAACCACAATGACCTTTCCAGAGTTCATGCCGGTTCCCATAAACCGTCATGAACTTGGAAATCTATCTAGGGTCCCTGACCCGAAATCATAAACCGTAAAATAACTGGGTCTCGTGCCCGAACATATGACATCAGCTGGGCACCGTGCCTGAAATCTGGGGTCATATGCCCGAGACAAAGCCAAATGGGTCTCATACCCGAGTTTATCCTTTTGAAATTCAAATCCAGTTCATTTAAATCAACACAGAAATACAGACCCGTATAAGCACCGTATAAGGCCGAAACCTCGAAATACGTGCTTATACGTAACCACATACAAATGCACCCATGGCATTACAAACAAGCATTTAAAACATATAATAAACATTTATGCATGCACCAATTTAGAAAACAAGGTCCACTCACAGACCGTCCGAGCTGCCGCCTCGATTTGCGTGCCATACGGCTCCCCGAGTCGATCACCATCACCGGAACTCCCGGACCTGTCCAAATCGTAATAGAAGGTTACTAACTACTTAATTAACCTCCTACCAAAGCCCCGTAATTTTCCTGTAATTTTAACTATTTTTAAAACCGAACCTAAACCTTCCGATGCCCCGAAACATATCGAAACAGTGTCCGATCGACACGAAACCAGTCCCAAAATGTTTGTTACATCGAATAGATGATTTCGTATGTTGGAACCTTCCCCAGATTCCCTGCCATGCGCCCTCACGCGCCGCCTGAAGTGGCTGCGCGTGGGCTTCACGCGCCAGGTACAGTACCTGCTGACGTCATCGCTGACGTCAGCATGATGTCATCACTGACAGCCCCTGACAGTGACACGTGTCACGCTCCCATTGGCCCATTGTCTGACATGTCAGTCTGATATTGTCAGATCTGACATGATGACGTCATCCCTAACATGATGACGTCATCAGGATGACGTCATCAGTCATCCCTGCCTCCTCGCGGGTCGACCCGAATGACTGCAACCGGGTCGCCGTGACCCGCGGCTTGTCTCGGCCGGTTCTCCCTGCTCCGGCCACCGTTTCTCCTCCCGTTTGTCCCATTCTACTCGTCTCAATCTAACCTAAGGTTCTATGACATTAAAATGGAAGGAAAACAACTAAAACCCGTACCTCCAATTCGGCCATGGCGGCCGTGACTTCCTCCGCCGTTCACGGTTGTTACAGGCCGTCCAACGCCTCGAAACCAATCCCTCTTGACTCCCCTAAGTCCCTAGAATGTGTTAGGATCCACAGAAACCCAAAACCGTCCCTTAAAACTCATTTTCGAATTTTGAAGTTTTCTTACCTCACGGGTTCGGCTCCTCCGCCGTGTCCTCCGTCGTCCGTCGCCGTGACTCGCCGTCCCAGCCTCTCTGTCCTTCCCTCCACTCACTCACACTATCACTCTGGTCTCAGTCACAGGTGGTGAGGGGATGTGTGTTGTGTGTTTTGAAGAAAATGGAGAATATGGGTTAATGGGGGTTTTCGGGTTTTTGTGAAGGAAAAGGAAGAAAATGAAATGAAAATGGTGGTGGTGCCGTGGAAGAGAAGAGAGAAGGAGATGATGTGATCAGATGAGGGAATGAGAGATGGAGGGTGAGGATTTAAAGATAGAATTGAAATTGATGGTTAAGATTGAATGGTGGGTGGATTTGATTAAAAAAAGTAATTAAATAATATTATTTTATTATATAGATCCACATTTTGGGGGGGAGTTAGCCAATAGGATGAGTGACACTTGTCACTCATCCATGGGGCCCACCAAAATATCCACCCAATCAGATTTCGCCAAAATGTCCCCGTCTCGAAGTTCGTGCATAGTGAAATCGAACTTCCGTGACCCATAACTCTCCCGTTCGAAGTCCGATTTCAGTGTGCCGCCTGCCTATGGATTCGTATCGTCCTTATCTACGTAACGGTCTTCGGTCCTCGGCCATCGGACCTCCCGGTCAAAAAGTCAACATTTGACCCCCATTTAACCAAAATTACCAAAATGCCCCTAAACTTCCGAATGTCATAACTTCCTCCACGAACGTCGGAATTGAACGTGCCACCTGTCTATGAACTCGTGACGTCACGAACTACGTCACGGTCATCGGTCAAAGTCCATTTGACCGCCCGATTAAAAAGTCAACGTTTTGCCACCATCAAGGGCAAAACGGTCATTTGCATCGTTCGTCCGATTTAGCCTAACTAATCACCGATTAACCTCACTAATCGTGATTAGTTACTAATCTAATCTAGGAATTTGGGACGGTTCGTTACAACCACGACCTGGAGGGTAAGTTAAAACCCAAGGTGTGAGTGGACTGAAGGAAATAAGAGTTCCAACACGATTTAGAAGTAAAACAGTTTAAAGAAAACAATAAGATTTTACCCTCCATTTTAAAATATGCATGCCCAACTAAGTAGCAGAAAACCACAACATAAAACAGTATAGCAAAATCACATCATAAAACCAAATCCACAAATATCCAAGTCTGATCAAACCTGCTGGGTCTATCCGAGTCTTTAAACTCAACCAGGCCTCAATGTAATCCGAGTCTTTAAACTCCCGAGTCTTTAAACGCAATAGGCCTACGGGGGTAATATCATAAATATCCGAGTCTTTAAACTCCTGAGTCTTTAAACTCACTCCGGGCCCGTCCCCCGTCAATCAGAATCCGGGTCTTTAAACCCAATATCCAGATCCAGAAAATCCAATCCAAAACCAATTTAAAATAAATTTTAATCCACATCCAAACTCGAATCCGAAATCCCCGGTTCGAAGCCCTTCTGGCGTTCAGAACCGTCATTCCGAACCCAAATCCGGAAATCCACCTTTTCCGACTTTAAAACCAAATTCCATTTCTCGAATTCCGATTTCAAAACCAAAATCTTGATTTCCAAAATCATACTTCATAATCCACTTATAACCATCAGAAAACAATTCTAGAGTGAAAAACATGAAACTTAACATCATAATCAGAAATCCAGCTTTTTCTCGAAAAACGTGCAAAATCCCAAAAATGTCTCGAAAAACATGCAAACATATCAACCACATATAATCACCATCAAAAAGCAATAAAACATATTTAATATCATAAACATAAATAAAACAGTTAGGCATGCTCGTAAGGAAAGAAAGAGTCCACTCACGAATCGTAAAATGTCAATCGCGCTCCGTGCGCTCCTCGACCGTCTCAGGTGTCTCCCGTCCTGTCAATAGGCACCAAATAGGGTCACAATTACATTACATATACTAACCCTAATTTCCCCAATTTTTCGGGAATTTATTCGTAATTTAAACTTAAACCCTAAACCGTCCGGATTCCCAAACTATTCCGTAACCTCGTCCGATTAAACCGAAAATTACACCAATGGATTCTTTAGAACATTTAGAACCAAAACCATGTTGAAAGTTTGGCCGGAATCCTCCCCTAGCAATCAAACCTTGTCCTAAAATCGAAGAATCACGGCCTAAAACCCCTCGACTTCACCCTCGAAACAGACGGCCCGTGAGCCCTGTTTTGGCCACCGGCCACCCAGGTCCTCCCCCGTCACGGCGACCATCCTAGACGACTCCTAGGACCTCCCTGAACCTCACTTCACTCACCAATTCCCTCGACTCTAGCCCAAAGTCCACGACTTTTGAAAACAATAAAAACGGGAAAACAGGGGATTCGGGGTATACCTTCGATTCTTACTCCGCCGTCTACACCGCCGTGTGCCACGGTGCTCGTTGAGTCCCCTGCAATCACCTGAGCCTCCTATTGCCTTGGTTTGAGCCACCACACGGCACAACCACTGCCACAGTGCAACCGTCTCTCTGTTTTCTCAGAAACTCAACCGTCCACCGCCGTGTCTCCGTGCACAATTTCCACTCCAAAACCCGATCACCAGTCTCTCCTCTCCTCTCTCTGTTACTCTCACAATTCACAGAACTCTCACACCTTCAGGATCGATCACCCACTCTCAAATTCTTCCTCTCTGTTTTTTTGTTTCTCACAGCCAAATGCACGGTTTAACTTTGGACACTTTGTGTCCGTGTACATTTTAGACGTGCCTAGAACCATCCAACCCTCACCACGTGTCCACATTCCCATGGACAGAGAAAAAATATCCCAATCCACTATTGCCACTTGTTCTGATCTGATTGGGCATAAGGGAAAAGACCAAATTGCCCCTAGTGTTAATAATTTACCGTTTTACCCTCAAACTTTTCAGACCCGTAACTATATCGTCCGATGTCCGATGACAGCGTGCCGCCTGTCGTTGTACTCAGGACGTCGAGACCTATCTAACGGTCCTCGGTCTACGTGAAAATCACAAGTCCACTAAAAAGTCAATATTTTCCTCAATTAGTCAAAATTACGGTAACGCCCTCAAGCTTCCGAACGTCATAACTTTTTCTCCGATTGTCCGAATCGGACATGCCACCTGTCTACGGACTCGTGACGTCCTAAAATACGTCACGGTCAATGGTCAACACTCAACCAACCTGTCAATCAAAAAGTCAACTTTTGACGCACTATTCACAAGGGCAAAATCGTCCGTTCATACAAATCTTTACAAAAATTACATTTATACCCTTCCCGAAGGTACGGGTTGTTACAATAACGGATTATTTTCCTCCCACATCCGATGATATGGATGGTCAAGCACCCAGGCTTGAACCCGAAGATTCTGAACTCCATTATAAGAGATTGTTGAAAGAAGCTCAACGCGAATTGTACCCGGGCTGTATAACTTTTTTCGATTCTAGGGGAAATTGTGGAGTTGATGCACATGAAAGTTGAGTATAATCAAATGAACAAACATTTTGATCACATTATGGACATCATCGTTCGAATGCTTGCTGAAGAAAATTGTCTCCCTAATGATCATTATAACTCGAAGAAGTTGTTGAAAGGTCTCTGTTTAGGGTATGTCAAAATCTATGCATGCAAGAAAAATTATGCATTATTTTACAATGAATTCAAGCAGCTTGATAAATGTCTCGTGTGTAATGATTCTAGGTTTTAAAAAAACATGATTCTAAATAAGGTGTTGCATTATTTTCCAATAAAACCAAGGCTACAATGATTCTAGATGTCGTCTCACACAGCACGGGATATAAGGTGGCACAAAGATGAGCGCATTGATGATGATACATTGAGGCATCCGGCTGATGGAGAGACTTGGAACAAATTTTATAAGATGTATCCTGATTTCACCGTGGAGCCAAAAAAATGCCAGATTAGGGCTTGCTACTGATGGTTTTAATCCCTTCGGGAGTTTTGCAAAGCCGTATAGTACATAGTTATAAGTTATGATTCCATATAACATACATCATTGGAGATGTATGAAGAAAAAGTTTATAATCCTCAATACTTTGATATCGGGCCCTAAATCCCCAAGTAATTCCATCGATATTTATTTGCGGCTATTAATTGATCAGCTCGTAGATCTGTGGAAAAATATTGTAAGAATGTACGACAAGTTTAGTGGGAAAATGTTCACTCTACGAGTAGCAGTAATGTGGACAATTAATGATTTTCCAGTTTACGGCATGCTGGTAGGGTAGAACACTAAGGGTTATCTTATGTGTCCTACATGTGGTCCAGACACAACGTCATTTTGACATACATCGAAGTTATGCTACTTAGGTTCAAGAATGTTTTTGCCCTGAGATCACCGATGGCGTACTTAGTCAGACTCATCTGATGCGAAATCAGAGTTACGGGCTCGACCCTAAGAAAAGTCCGGTAATGAGATATTATCTAAATTAAATAGTATAATGACTTCGTCACACGAAGATCGAAACCTGCTGAATAGGAAAATTAGACGAAAATAAACATACTCTTTCTGTTGCCATATTGGTCGAAGTTGAAAATCAAATACATCGCAGATCCTATGCACATCGAGAAGATTGTTGTTGAGAGTGTTGTCGTAACTACTTTACCTATTGAAGGCAAGTCAAAAGACAAAAAAAAAAACTCGGCTAGGTTTGCAAGAAATGAGGATTCGCCCTAATTTGTGGCCGAAAATCATTAATGGCAAATATGTCATGACTCATCCAAGTTATACATTTATCCGGAAAAATAAGAAAAAATTATTTAAGTCGTTGCAAGGTGTAAAATTTCCCGATGGGTGTGCTTGTAATATATTCCGAAATATTAGCCCGGATAGTGGAACTTCATCTGGTATGAAGAGTCATGACTATCATCTTTTGTTACATCGGCTCATGCAAATTTGTAACACCCCCGACATTCGAGAAATGAAAAATGACAATTTTACCCCTGAAAGTCAAAGTGTTGACTTTGACCAAACAGTTAAAGTGTTAACTTTTGACCGAGACATATTTTACATACTTTGAAAAGACCGTTACAAAGCTCTCAATCTCCTGAGTACGTCAACATGTGATATGCCGAAAATCGAGCTCGGATGAGTAAGTTATTGTAACGACCCGAACCAAAATAATAATATTTTAATGTAAAAAGTCTGTTTTACCCTTGGGGGGGAAAACTTTAACTTTTTCTCGGGAAATAATTTGGACTTTGACCCATGACTATGACGTAGATCGGGACGTCACGAATCCGTAGACAGGCGGCACGCCGAAATCGGAGTTCGTATGAAGAAGTTATGGTCAAGGAAGCGTTTTAGCGGAATTTACGAACCGAGAACAACGGAGTAAAATATTAATTTATTACGGAAATCCGTGCCAACCTAATATTTAAATCAAACCGATGGATTGGTGACAAGTGTCACCCATCCAAGGCCACACTATTCCAATAAAGCAACTAATACTATTTAATCCATTTTAATATTCATTATATTTCCCTCCATTTAATCCCAGCCGTTGGATCTTCTGCCCAAATGCATCTTGGCCCTCCATTTCCTCTGCTTTTTCTGCTTCATGCACGATCTCACCTCCCTGTTTTCTCTCAAACACACACAAACACATTCATCCCCTCACACACCCGTGCATTCTTCTTCCCATTTTCTCTCCATCCAAACACACAAACCCACGCCTCTCACACCACCACCCGATCACCAGCTGCATCACCAACATCCACTAACCATCACCGAGCATCACCGGCAGCCACCACCCTACTTCCCAGCCCCGAAACCACCGTGCAAACTCAGACCCGAAAACCTCAAGGAAACGGGTCCGAGAAGCAAAACTCGATAACCACCTCACCTCGACGCGGGAGGAGCTCCAGTCTGCACCGTGGGGATCCTAGGAGCTTAACTGGACAACAGCGAGGGCTACGGCGGCGTGACGGCGGCGATAAGACCCAAAACCTGACAAGCCCGTTTTCATTCCCTGTTCGACCCGACCGTTTTTAATGATTAGAAATTGATTATTAGGTGATAGACATGTCCTAGGGTGGGAGACGAGTCGTTTGGGACCGGGTTGGACGACGGAGACGCCGTGGATCACCGGAGACGACGACCGGACCGTGACCGTGAGTTTCAGAGATATTCTGGTGAGTTTTCTTCCACTTCCTTCTTATTTTGAGGTTGTAGAACCATAGGACAGACCTAGACGAACCCATAGGGATCAACCCCGTCGAAAATGGTGGCCGGAATCGTGCGGTGGAATCGGGTCAAACCGTGGGTCGACGGCGACCCGGTTCCAGTCAAACGGGTCGACCCGGTACTGTAGCACTGATGACGTCATCATGCTGACGTCACTTCTGATGTCATGATGACGTCATCCTGTCAGATGTTGTCAGACCAGGGACCAATCAGAACGTGCCACGTGTCACCTAACAAGTGTCAGTGATGACGTCATGCTGACGTCAGCATGACATCACTGCTGATGTCAGCGGTACTGTAGCAGCGTTGACCCACGCGTTGACCAGGCGCGTGGGGGCGCGTGTGAATAGTGATTTTGGTGGGGCCGGTACCATTTTCAAGATTTCGACGATACGGATCCAATGGAGGTGGGTTCGTGTCGATCGGAGATCGTTATGTTGGTCAAAATGGGGTTTGAAGCACCGGGAATAGTGCCCGGGATGCGTTTTTTAGGCGGATCTGTTCTAGGGTCTTGGTATTGATATTATAGGGTCCTTAAGTAACCCTCAGAAATAATAATACAGGTTTATAGAGATCGTTGAGCAGCAAGGACCGAGTGTGAGTGGGCTATTTGATTTATAAAAGGCTTGCATGCATAAACTGTTTTACTATTTCCACTGATGAGTCTTATAAACTGCTTATATATGTTATTACAATGTTTTGGGCATGAGACCCGTCTGGATTATATGTGGATTTTGTTTGGGATGTCCGGGGGACATAGGGTAAACTATACTGTTATTGTACTGTACTTTCCTACCTGTGTATATTGTCTTCTCCAGGGAGGGTCGTTGGCCTGGGTGGACCCTGGAGTAGTCACGGGGCTCTGACTGAGTGGAGTTGACCCCCGTTGGGCTGCTTACTCTCAGGAAGACATGTTCATATACCTCGGGCAGTGACCGGGATACCGGGAGCTGATGTACCTAGAGAGTCTCGGGTGTGAGACCCTGAGTGGCAACGCGTAGCCTTAGAACCTTGACATCATTTGGGTTGGGTTTTACAGTGCACTGATATGTTAGTTTCACCTTGCGATTATTATTGTGGTTCATTGGTTTATACTATTATGTTTTCACTGCATGCAAGATTTGGAAAACGGAGGGGTAAAACCTTATGATTATTTTATTATTAAATTGATTTCTAAACTGTTATTTTTGGCCCACTCACCTTTGTTTTACTGACCCCTCCAGACCCTGACACGGCAATAGAGGAGGAGGATCCGGAGGAGGAGGCAGAGGTTTAGTTTGCCTAGCTGTGCACCTGTACACCCACTTGTGGGTAGGTTGAGCACCGAATAAATGTACTCTGACTAGTGTGCTCACATGTTGTATTTTACTTTCCCTTGTCTGACAGTATCACTTTAAACGCTGTGTTTGTACGTTATCTATCTATGTGAGTCTTCGGTTTTTATTTAAGGGTACTTTTGGTGTGTTTAGAGTCATTGTCAGACGGGAGCGGGTCACGTCCCCGGGTGGTCCCAGTGGGATTGGGACGGGTCCTGTCAGCTTGGTATAAGAGCATTAGGATTAGTAGTCAGAGTAATAGGTTAGCGGTTTGTACTTTGTACATGGTCGCTTTCGATGTCTTTTAACCTGTTTGCCTCTTCACAGTTGGATATGCCTCCCCGACGTGAACCCCGTGCACGTGTTGACGAGGGCAATGGAGGAAATGGAGACACTGCGAGCATTGAACGGGCTCAGCGCCTGGGTGCTACGCACTTCAGTGGGGGAACCGACCCTGAGGAAGCACACCAGTGGATTGACCGCTGGGAGAGGATTTTCGAGGTCATGCACTGTCCTCCGGAGGAGCGTGTCGTACTGGCGACTTTCCTACTGGATGGGAGCGCCTATCGATGGTGGCACAACCTTGTTTTGGCCGGCTGGACTGTTCACACTATTCCATGGGAGACTTTCCGAGAGCGGTTTCTCAACCAGTTCTATCCACGGTCGTTCCGCAACGCCCGTGAGGCGGAGTTTCTGCAACTCTGGCAGGGGGATCAGACTGTAGCAGAGTACGAGGAGACCTTCCTGATGTTGTCTCGCTTTGCTGAGAACTTCGTGATCACCGAGGCAGACCGATGTCGCAGATTTGAGTGGGGCTTGCGACCTGAGATTCAGGCGATGGTGACTGCAACACCCTTTGCTTCCATGAGGGATCTGACTGATGCGGCGACCAGGGTTGAGAACAGTATCCTGGCTCGTCAGCGAGCTGAGGGGGAAACTCGGCGACGTGATCGCCCACACTTGGGATTTTCGGGCCGTCGTGGCTCGAAGGGAGGACATTCTGGTGGATCTTCGTCTTCTGGCAGCCGAGGACGTTCTGGTCAGTTCAGGAGTCCTCAGAGGTCTGGACAGCGTTCTGGAGCTTGGCAGCGGTCTTACTCACCGATGAGCATCTCACCGGGGAGATACTCGGGTCGACCTAGGGAGGTCACATGCTTCGCTTGTGGGGAGCCGGGGCATTATGCTTCTGAGTGTCCACTGATTCGCGGCAGTACTGCGCCAGCGCAGAGCACAGCATCCCAGACTGACAGCAGCCGGACACGCGGTGTTGTGCGTGGCCGTGATCGAGGGGCTAGAGGACGGGGACGACCTGCAGAGTCTATGGCTCGTGTTTATGCTGTTACCCAGCAGCAGGCCAGATCCATTCCGGGAGTGTTGACAGGTACTGTACATATTTATGGCATGGTTGTTCGTGCATTGATGGATTCGGGGGCAACTCATTCTTTTATTTCACCGCGTTGTGCGAGTCTGTTGGGCCGTGAGGTGACCGCACTTGAGCACGAGATGGGAGTGGGGACACCGATGGGTGTGACCTACCGGGTGAACCAGGAGATACGAGCTTGTCCTGTGGAGATTGAGGGAGTCGAATTTCCGGCAGACTTAATCCTGATGAATGTTCACGATTTCGATGTGATACTTGGAGTTGATTGGTTGTCGGAGTACAATTCACTCATCGACTGTGGTAACATGCGGTTGACTTTGAGGGGTCCAGGATTACCGGAAGTGATATTTCAGGGAGAGTGTGGAGACGCATCACCCAAGGTAATATCTGCACTCACAGCTACTAAACTCTTACAGAAGGGGTGTCAGGGTTATCTTGCTTATGTGGTAGAGTCTACGGATGAATCTTTGCGTATTGAGGATATTCCGATTGTACGGGAATTTCCTGATGTCTTTCCAGGAGATTTACCTGGATTACCACCACCCAGGGAGATCGACTTTACGATCGAGTTACTCCCCGGGACTCGACCGATTTCACAAGCACCGTATCGTATGGCACCGGCGGAGCTACGGGAATTGAAAATCCAATTACAGGAATTGGTGGATCTAGGGTTTATCCGACCCAGTACATCACCATGGGGAGCGCCGGTCTTATTTGTGAAAAAGAAGGAGGGTAGTTTACGGTTGTGTGTGGATTATCGGCAGTTGAACAAGGCTACGGTAAGGAACCAGTATCCCTTACCCAGGATCGATGATTTGTTCGATCAGTTACGAGGAGCGCGATATTTCTCCAAGATAGATCTGAGGTCAGGATACCATCAACGGAGAATAGCCGAGGGGGATGTTCAGAAAACAGCTTTTCGAACGAGGTATGGGCATTATGAGTTCTTGGTGATGCCCTTTGGATTGACGAATGCACCAGCGGCATTCATGGACTTGATGAATCGCGTTTTTCGAGCATACCTGGATAAATTTGTGATAGTGTTTATTGACGACATCTTGGTGTATTCCAAGAGTGTCAGGGCTCATGAGGAGCACTTACGAAGGGTATTGGGTAAACTACGACAGGAGCAGCTGTATGCTAAGTTAAGCAAGTGTCAGTTTTGGCTAAATAGTATTGGATTCTTAGGTCATATTATATCACCCGAGGGGATAAGTGTGGATCCTCAGAAAACGGAGGCTGTGACAAATTGGCCAAGACCGACCACGGTGACGGAAGTGCGAAGTTTTGTTGGGTTAGCAGGCTACTATCGGAGATTCGTAGAGGGTTTCTCCCAGATTGCCGCACCATTGACTCGGTTAACCCGGAAAGGGGTGAAGTTTGTATGGGACGACCAGTGTGAACAGAGTTTCCAGGAATTAAAGTTCCGATTAACCACTGCACCTGTCCTTGCATTACCAGACAGTAGTGGAGAGTTCGTGGTATATAGTGATGCATCGCTGCAAGGTTTGGGTTGTGTATTGATGCAGAATGGAAAAGTGATTGCTTACGCATCCCGGCAGCTGAAGACGCACGAGTTGAACTACCCTACTCATGATTTGGAATTGGCAGCGGTGGTTCATGCTCTAAAGATCTGGAGACATCATTTGTTCGGTGTGACATGCCGAATATTCACCGATCACCAGAGTCTTAAACATTTGTTCACTCAGAAGGAACTCAACATGAGACAGCGGAGATGGTTGGAGTTGTTGAAGGATTATGATTGTACCATCGAGTACCATCCTGGCAAGGCAAATGTTGTAGCTGATGCACTTAGCAGGAAGTCGGCGGGATCAGTTGCGCATTTGAGATTGGTGTATCTTCCTTTGCTAGTGGAACTTCGGAAGAGCGGAGTTATGTTAGGGATGGACGATCAGGGAGCCTTGTTGGCTAGCTTTCATGTGCGACCCGTGTTGGTCGACAGGATCATCGAGGCTCAATTACAGGACCAGATACTTTGTGATTACAGGAACGAGGTTGAATCCGGACAGAGACAAGATTTCTCCGTCAGGGGCGATGGAGCATTAGTAAAGCTTGGGAGATTGTGTGTACCTGCGGTACCAGAGTTGAGGAGAGAGATTTTAGACGAGGCCCACAGTTCGGCCTATGCTATGCATCCAGGAGGGACAAAGATGTACCGTACCCTCCGGGACTATTATTGGTGGCCAGGGATGAAGAGGGAGATAGCTGAGTTTGTCAGCAAATGTTTGATCTGTCAGCAGGTCAAAGCAGAACGGCAGCGTCCGTATGGGGCTATGCAGCCACTTCCAATTCCACAATGGAAGTGGGATCATATTACAATGGACTTTGTCTTCAAGTTACCGAAGACAAGGAGTGGAGTTGATGGAGTCTGGGTAATAGTGGACCGGTTGACTAAATCAGCACATTTTCTGCCTGTACGTGAGACGTACAAGCTCAACCGTTTGGCCCAGTTATTCATTAATGAGATCATCCGACTACACGGTACCCCAGAGTCGATCGTGTCGGATCGGGATCCGCGTTTCACATCCAGATTTTGGAGGAGTCTGCAAACTGCCTTAGGTACGAAATTGCATTTCAGTACGGCATTCCATCCTCAGACCGACGGGCAGTCTGAAAGGACGATACAAACTCTCGAAGACATGATGAGAGCTTGTGTATTGCAATTCCAGGATTCGTGGGCTGATCGATTGCCATTGATGGAGTTTACCTACAATAACAGCTACCATGCGAGTATAGGGACGGCACCCTATGAGGCACTGTATGGTCGACAGTGCAGAACACCGGTATGCTGGATGGAGATCGGAGAAAGAACCGCAGTGGGGCCGGATCTGATGGATATGACCCAGGAGACAGTTCGGGTTATTCGGGAGAGATTGAAGGCGGCCCAGGATCGTCAGAAAAGCTATGCGGATCGGCGGATCCGAGATTTAGAGTTCGAGGTTGGTGACTTTGTCTTTTTAAAGTTATCGTCGTGGAAAGGGATTCTTCGATTTGGACGACGTGGGAGATTGAGTCCTCGTTATATCGGACCATATGAGATTGTCGAGAGGATTGGTCCGGTGGCTTACCGTTTAGCACTACCTTCGGAGCTTTCCCGAGTACCTGACGTGTTTCATGTATCGATGCTACGGAAGTATCTTTGGGATGACTCTCATGCACTGCCAGAGCAACCACTGGAACTGATGACAGATTTGAGTTTCGAGGAACGGCCAGTGCAGATTCTGGATAGGAAGGAAAAGGTTTTAAGGAACAAGACGATTTCGTTGGTTAAAGTACTATGGCGGAACCACGAGGTGGAGGAAGCGACATGGGAACCCGAGGAATTGATGAGAGGGCAGTACCCATACTTGTTTGAGTAAATTTCGAGGACGAAATTTCTGTAAGGAGGGTAGGTTGTAACGACCCGAACCAAAATAATAATATTTTAATGTAAAAAGACTGTTTTACCCTTGGGGGGGAAAACTTTGACTTTTTCTCGGGAAATAATTTGGACTTTGACCCATGACTATGACGTAGATCGGGACGTCACGAATCCGTAGACAGGCGGCACGCCGAAATCGGAGTTCGTATGAAGAAGTTATGGTCAAGGAAGCGTTTTAGCGGAATTTACGAACCGAGAACAACGAAGTAAAATATTAATTTATTACGGAAATCCGTGCCAACCTAATATTTAAATCAAACCGATGGATTGGTGACAAGTGTCACCCATCCAAGGCCACACTATTCCAATAAAGCAACTAATACTATTTAATCCATTTTAATATTCATTATATTTCCCTCCATTTAATCCCAGCCGTTGGATCTTCTGCCCAAATGCATCTTGGCCCTCCATTTCCTCTGCTTTTTCTGCTTCATGCACGATCTCACCTCCCTGTTTTCTCTCAAACACACACAAACACATTCATCCCCTCACACACCCATGCATTCTTCTTCCCATTTTCTATCCATCCAAACACACAAACCCACGCCTCTCACACCACCACCCGATCACCAGCTGCATCACCAACATCCACTAACCATCACCGAGCATCACCGGCAGCCACCACCCTACTTCCCAGCCCCGAAACCGCCGTGCAAACTCAGACCCGAAAACCTCAAGGAAACGGGTCCGAGAAGCAAAACTCGATAACCACCTCACCTCGACGCGGGAGGAGCTCCAGTCTGCACCGTGGGGATCCTAGGAGCTTAACTGGACGACGGCGAGGGCTACGACGGCGTGACGGCGGCGGTAAGACCTAAAACCCGACAAGCCCGTTTTCATTCCCTGTTCGACCCGACCGTTTTTAATGATTAGAAATTGATTGTTAGGTGATAGACATGTCCTAGGGTGGGTGACGAGTCGTTTGGGACCGGGTTGGACGACGGAGACGCCGTGGATCACCGAAGACGACGACCGGACCGTGACCGTGAGTTTCAGAGATATTCTGGTGAGTTTTCTTCCACTTCCTTCTTATTTTGAGGTTGTAGAACCATAGGACAGACCTAGACGAACCCATAGGGATCAACCCCGTCGAAAATGGTGGCCGGAATCGTGCGGTGGAATCGGGTCAAACCGTGGGTCGACGGCGACCCGGTTCCAGTCAAACGGGTCGACCCGGTACTGTAGCACTGATGACGTCATCATGCTGACGTCACTTCTGATGTCATGATGACGTCATCCTGTCAGATGTTGTCAGACCAGGGACCAATCAGAACGTGCCACGTGTCACCTAACAAGTGTCAGTGATGACGTCATGCTGACGTCAGCGGTACTGTAGACGCGTTGACCAGGCGCGTGGGGGCGCGTGTGAACAGTGATTTTGGTGGGGCCGGTACCATTTTCAAGGTTTCGACGATACGGATCCAATGGAGGTGGTTTCGTGTCGATCAGAGATCGTTATGTTGGTCAAAATGGGGTTTGAAGCACCGGGAATAGTGCCCGGGATGCGTTTTTGAGGCGGATCTGTTCTAGGGTCTTGGTATTGATATTATAGGGTCCTTAAGTAACCCTCAGGAATAATAATACAGGTTTATAGAGATCGTTGAGCAGCAAGGACCGAGTGTGAGTGGGCTATTTGATTTATAAAAGGCTTGCATGCATAAACTGTTTTACTATTTCCACTGATGAGTCTTATAAACTGCTTATATATGTTATTACAATGTTTTGGGCATGAGACCCGTCTGGATTATATGTGGATTTTGTTTGGGATGTCCGGGGGACATAGGGTAAACTATACTGTTATTGTACTGTACTTTCCTACCTGTGTATATTGTCTCCTCCAGGGAGGGTCGTTGGCCTGGGTGGACCCTGGAGTAGTCACGGGGCTCTGACTGAGTGGAGTTGACCCCCGTTGGGCTGCTTACTCTCAGGAAGACATGTTCATATACCTCGGGCAGTGACCGGGATACCGGAAGCTGATGTACCTAGAGAGTCTCGGGTGTGAGACCCTGAGTGGCAACGCGTAGCCTTAGAACCGTGACATCATTTGGGTTGGGTTTTACAGTGCACTGATATGTTAGTTTCACCTTGCGATTATTATTGTGGTTCATTGGTTTATAATATTATGTTTTCACTGCATGCAAGATTTGGAAAACGGAGGGGTAAAACCTTATGATTATTTTATTATTAAATTGATTTCTAAACTGTTATTTTTGGCCCACTCACCCTTGTTTTACTGACCCCTCCAGACCCTGACACGGCAATAGAGGAGGAGGATCCGGAGGAGGAGGCAGAGGTTTAGTTTGCCTAGCTGTGCACCTGTACACCCACTTGTGGGTAGGTTGAGCACCGAATAAATGTACTCTGACTAGTGTGCTCACATGTTGTATTTTACTTTCCCTTGTCTGACAGTATCACTTTAAACGCTGTGTTTGTACGTTATCTATCTATGTGAGTCTTCGGTTTTTATTTAAGGGTACTTTTGGTGTGTTTAGAGTCATTGTCAGACGGGAGCGGGTCACGTCCCCGGGTGGTCCCAGTGGGATTGGGACGGGTCCTGTCAGTTATGGGCTTACAAAGGACAAGGGTATTTTGGTAATTATGTAATGAAGGGTAATTTGGTAATTTCACATTTTAAGCATGTGAATCATATGAAATAATGCCAAGTGTTTAGAAAAGTCTGGTCATTTCCCTTTATTTCTCTTCACCGACCTATTAGTCAAATTTATATATGTGTGGGTAATTCAGGAAGGGTGACCCAAAAAAAGAGAAAAGAAATAATGGAAGAAATGATGGGAAAGTGGAGAGGGAAACCAAAGAGAAGAGAGAAAACAGAAGGATAACGAGAGAGAAAATAGGGGAAAGTAAGAAGAAAAGACAAGGGTGGAGCTTTAGGTAATCCCAGAACTGAACCCGCGAGGCCAACAATGACGTGCATCACACAGCGGTTTTGAAACATCCTAGTACTGGTATAAGGATCTTAGACGGCTAGTAAAATCCCCTAATACCATTGTGGGACCAAAAGAACGACGTGGGAAGGCCTGGGAAGGCTGCAGTAAGTGTGGAAAATCATGGCCGAAATGCCGCAGTCTTGGAGTACACAATCAAGGTACGTTTTCTAATTTCTGGTCTCATAGATCCACTCCTATAACTTCCTAGAAATTGTTAGATGCATAAAATACGCAAAACAGACAAGAAAAGTGGGTTTTAGAGCCAGATGGGGCTATTGGGTCGGGCGACCCGAGCTGCAAACCCGGAGAAAGGTTGATGACGATCACTATGATGGCGCCTGACCTTCACACGCAGGGAGCTTTTGCCGGCGCGTGACGGCACATGCGGCGTTTTCTAGAATGGTGATCAGCATACGAAATAGTCCTCTTCTTCTTCTGAGTTTATTGGTATAAAGTTTGGGAACATTGGTTACCATATGAGTATGTTTTTTAATATATGACGTCTTGTATTTATGTTTAAATAGTTTGAGATTAATTTAGGAAATTTAGACAAATTAGAGGATGACAATATTCTGCTAAGTGGACTCTCATAATAAATATTGAGGGTTAAAAAGGGTTAATTAATGGATAATTATATTTTGGTTATTATTTTGTGAAAATGGATGTTTTATACTTAGAAGTAAACAATTAATGGATAATTTTGGATGATTATATTATTGGTAATATGTATTCATGAAGTATGATGATAATTATGTTTTGATGGCTAATTCAAATTTTAAGGTTATGTTTAGTGGATCATTCAAAGGAATGTAACATTTTCTTATTGAGTTAAATAAAGAAAATATTTGAGGAATCATGTATTTGTTTTGGGATCTGGATGTGACAATATAAGTATGGAAGTGAATTACATAGGGCCAAGTTAGTAATTCCCATCCTTGCCAGGATTAATGGGTCGGACGAGGGTGGTAATCCCGTAAGGTGGAATTAATTTGGTTTATTTAATAAAAATTAGAACCAGGTTAAAATTGGTAAGAACCCTTAACTAATAAGAATTGTCAGATAGGAACAGGAACGGTCCGATTTCCAAGGAAAATCGGGACGGGTTCTGTCACAATTGGCATTCGGTCGCACTTGGAGCCGGTTATTATTGAGACGCTAGTTTATTTGTCTCAATTCTTTCAGATATTATGCGCCAGATCGTTGGTAAAGGTGGACCTTGAAGCAATAAATGAGGATATTATCTACATCATATGTAGGCTAGAGCAAATATATCCACCAGTATTTTTTTGATATAATGATGCACCTTCTAATACATCTATTAGATGAGGAAAAACTAGCTTGCCCAGTGCACTATCGTTGGAAGTACCCAATGGAGAGGAATGACTAGTTCCCACTTTTGCGAATATTTCCTTATTTTCGTTCATAATTGTGATTCATAATGTATATTTTATTGCAGAATGTTAGGTACATATAATCGGTATGTTTGCAATAAGACACATCTTGAAGGCTCTATAACGGAGGAGTACATTGCAAAGGAGTCACAAAATGTTTGTGCAATGTACCTTCAGACTGTAAAGACCTCCTTCAATAGTGCCTCGCATAACGACGACGGTGGTCAACGTCCAAAGACCCTATCTGTATTTGCCTAACCTGGACCTTTTAACAATGGTCCAATCTCGGAGCCATTCACCAATCAAGACATGGACATGAGTCATTGGTTCATATTGAAAACCTAAAACGAAATATGACCTTTTCACAAGCATCACCAAGAATTGATGAATGCCGATTATCCGTCTAATTGGACAGAAATGGACAAAAAGCTATTTCCACGTTGATTTTCCATGCATGTAAGTCAACTATTTTATTTATAAGTTCTTAAAAGTAATTCCATACTTAACCGCTTTTTGTATATCTTGCCAGATGGCACAGCTGAAAGATGACAACTCGCCCAATTTCAATGCAGAATTAATGTAACTTGTCATCGTCCCATTTTGAGGAGAAACATACAATGGTTATCATGTAAATGGAGTTAAGTTTGTATGCACATAACGAGATGATAAATTTTCTACGAAAAATAACGAAGTCTTTGTGCCAGGGGATGGGGAAAATGCTGATACTGGATTCTATGACAGAATGTTAAGTGTGATTAAAGTGTTATACACAAACTGTAAGACAATCATCCTGTTAAAGTGTCATTAGTTTGATACGAACCCAAATCTTCCAGGGAGTATCATTAAAGATTATTTATGCACCTCTATCAACACAAACACTCAGTGGTCTGAGAGTGATCCATACATCTTGGCTTTTACGGCAAAACAAGTTTTTTATGTGGGTGATCCAAAAGTTGTTGTTGGTTGGAGAGTAGTTACGATGGTAAATCATAGAAATATTTGGGATTTGCAGGTTCGTTATCATGAAGAAGAGATAGAAGCAGACGACGACCAAATTGTTTACCAAGTGGATTCCTCTGTATCCACCCTACACGAAGATGGAGTTCGAATCAACGATGTCATCCTACCCATTATGATTGACGGTTTTTTTTATTGATCATGGGACATTAGAACAAATTGAAAGTGATTCAGATGAGTCAACTGGGGAACACACCTCGGATGACGAGGGTGATTGGGAAGGTGATAGTAAAATTGAAACAGATTGAAATTTGTAAAAAATAAATAAATAAATAAAAACTTTTTTTATTAATGCATAATATCCGTTATGACACATGTTTTCATGTTTGCCCTAAATTGGGAAAAAAAAAATACCAAAACACAAAAAATATATATATAAATCACAAAAAAAATATTAGGGTAAAATAGTTTGGAGACTCTTCTCTGAATCTATTACCCAACGAATATTTTTAGGTTCTTCGTCGTGTAAAATTATTTAATAATTTAGGGTTTAGGATTTATGGTAAAATAGCTCGGTGACTCTTCTACGAATATTTTACCCGACAAACATTTAAGAAATATTCGCCGAGTAAGGATTGTACTAAAGTTTCAAAGAAAATGGTGTTTTAACAAATTTGAAGAATTTATTTTGATAATTCAACTGATTCAACCATCTACATATATTGTACATACTCGTAGATTGTCTACGTAAAAAATTAGAATATTTTGAATTCCCGGGTGTAAATAACGATGTGCAACGGATCGACGGTTACAAAATGTTCTATCACGATCAGACGACTTAATCTTCTCGAAACATCAAAAAATTTGACGGGCATATTTCAGGCACTTAACGACTCAAAATAAACGGTCAGATTATGGACTGTTAATTGTTCAAAATTCAAACGAGTAACATTATGCAAATACCTTTGAACTTTTCTTGAAAAGCTTTCGAAGTGTTTGATGAAAATAGTGTTTTTACAAATTTGAAGAATTTATTTCAATAGTTCAATCGATCCAACTATCCACATGTATTGTAAATACTCGTAGATCGTCTACGCGAAAAATTAGATGATTTCAAATTCTCGAGTCTAAGTAATGGTGCGTAATGGATCGACGGTTACATAACATTCTATTACAATCAGACGACTTAAACTACTCGAAACATCATGAGTTTCGTCTGGTGGATTTCGGGCACTTAACGACACAAAATAAATAGTCGGACATTGGAAATTCATTTATTACATTTGTTTACCATGTTACCCGAAGAATATTTCAAGAATATTCGTCGGGCCTATCTCGTTACCCAACAGATATTCATCAAATATTCGGTGGGTAACATGTTAATATTTCTAGAAAAATCACCCTTATGTGTAACTATCATGAGTGCTAGTAAAAAGTTTGTCGGGTGAGAGAAATAATTTTCGGGTAATGTGGCGAATTCGTCGGGTAACATCACAAAATTACACCCCTCCCCCTGCTCAAATTTACCTCCCAAAATTTTTGTGAAAATTTGGGCGGAAAATTCAAGTTTTCGCTCATTGTTGCCCGACGAACCTTCGTCGGGTAACATGGAAACAACCAGACCCTTCTACTTATGCGTTGTCGCTTCGCTTTTACTGCCAACGTCACCCGACAAATCATTAAACTAATACCCGACGTAGATTCGTCGGGCAAGGGTATTTAAACGTTTAAAATAGCTAGAGTCTTCTTCTTGCTCTTCTCTTTTTCGAAAATCTGTAACAGCGACCTTAAAAAATTCTCTCTCTCGCCTCACACAATCTCTCTCAACCTCTCTCACTGCCTCTCTTGCATCTTTCTCCCTCTCTAGCCTTGTTGTTCTCTCTTCCATCACGAATTTTGGGGGGCCGCTGCAGCACGTCGCCGCTGCCAAGCCGTCGCACAACCCTCTCTTCATTACCACTGTAAGTTTCTTCTTTGTCTCTCCCTCTTTCACTATGTTAATGTATATGAATTTATTGTTGATTTTTTGTTTGATTTTTGGTTTTGAATTTCATGGATTATTTGTTCTTGATTTTTGGTTGGATTCTTAGTTAGATTTATCATTGAATTACATGGATTTATTGATTAGTTATTATTAATTTGATTAGTTATTGTTAATTAATTATTTTATAAATATTTATTAGTTTTTTTTTATAAATAAACATATATTGTTTATTAGTTTTATAAATGTTAATTAGTTATTATATTTATATATATATGGTTGATTATTTAATTAGTTATTGTATATATATATATATATTTTTTTTTATAAGTATTTATTAATATTTTGATTATAGTTTGGTTGATTATTTGTGATTGATTATTATGGATTATGGTTTATTGTGTTATGTGAATTATGTATTATGGGTGGGTGATTGAGGATTTATTGATTGTTAATGAATAATAGTAATTATTAATTATTAATATTATAATTTTGTTTATTATTAGTTATTCATTATTATTTATTGTTGATTATGGAGTAATTGATTATTAATTGAAATTATTGATTATTAAGTATTATTACTGTGTATTATTAATTATTTGTATTGATTATTGATTATTTATTATTATTGATTATTGATTATTTGTTATTATTTTTTTGTAGATGTTGGTACCTACGTTGATTACTTCGAGGTCTCGACCTCCTGTATCGTTGACTTTGGTTCAGGAATTGACGAATGTAGCAAGTTCGTTGGTACCGAACACGCCGAGGGTGGATGGGAACCCTACACTGGTACCTGACACGTTGTTGGTGAATGCAACTCCTCCACCAGCATCTAACACACCGGTAGCCCCGCCGGTCCCGAGTTTCCTCATCGAGGACCATATACGACCTGGTATCTCGTCTGCTCATTGGCAGGATTCGATGAAACGGGGACAATGTCGTACCAATCTCGAGCCCCTGGAAGAGTAGGCTGAAGGGGACGAACCAAATCCAACCTGAATGATCCGTAAGGGTGAGTTGGTAAATAATTGTATTTAAAAGATTTTTTTTATTTAGTTTTTTGCTCATATTTCTTACTAATATTTACCGAATTTGTAGGGAGAAGCGTCCAAGTGTAGGGGATCAACTAGGTGAGGGCATCCCAAAGGATTTTCTGGTCGACGAATGCCAAGATCGAGATCATTTACGTCGATCGGCTCCACTCAATCCTCGTCAAGGTCCATATCTTAATGGTGCATAACATGGATGTCATTCTTTGCACCCATTGTCTCATGATAGGCAATACCTTCTGGAAGCAATCTCCGGAGCAGCTCACCCTCTGTTGGGGTGCCTTGTTGGTAAGTATTTTTAATGATTTCAATGATTTTAATGATTTTTAATAATTTTAATGATTTTATTTATTTTAGTAATTTATTGCAAGTCAATTTTCAGTATGACACTGAGAATGAAACCCTCTTGAAGTACATGAAGCATCACTGGAAGCTGTTGTACTCTGAGTGGAAGTACGAGCTCCACAACTGGTGGTTGAGCTAGACTACCCCGGAGGAAGCTCTTGCCATTCCTCAGTAGGAGCTGGAATGTGCTTGAAAGATCGGGTGGGACTGGATCTGTGTGCACTTCGTGACACCCCGAGTATATCGTAAGTTCACTTTCTTAACTTGCTCACTTTTTAAATCATATTTTTTTATTATCGAGTTTAATTAAATTTATTAATGAACAGAAAAAATCGATGGCTAACAGGCAAAATTGGCGAAAGAAAACGTTGAACCACCACAAAGGGTCACGTCTTTTAGCTGACCGGCATAAGGACCGGCGCACCGATGTGTCACTTTTCTCGGAGGTGGATGCCTGGGGACAAGTGTACGCTGGTGGGGGGAACTAGCAGGCTGATGCAATTCAAGTAAGTTTAAATAGGTGTATTTTTATTTTTTAATTATTTTTTTATTTAAAAAAATTATAAATATGATTTGATTTTGTAGGCGGGAATCCTAGCAGATGTTCAGCAGACCCAGGATTAGTTCACCCAGTAGCAGTTGAACACCCCTTCGGAGCAGCAACTGCCATATCCGGAGCAATTTAGGGCGATCCTGGAGCAACAACTAGGTCGACGTCTGAGAAAGATCGTTCGAGGAGCCATCAAACATCTCGATTGGCTCCAATACTTCTTCTAAGGGCGTCAATCCCGAGAAGTACTCAGAGTTAAGGCACAATTATACTGCCCTCCGGATCGAGACCACCAAGCTGAGGGCCCAAAATGACGAGATTAGGGCTCAGTTTGCGATGGTCATTCAACACTTGAGATATCCCCAGCCACCTAAGCAACAAGGTGCTCTGTCCGAATAGTTTCACCGCCCCGACCAGCCCCCGGCAGACGTTTTTATTTTATTTTATTTCATTGTATAAATTGTTAAAAACTTTATAAATATATATTTCCTAATTTCATATTTGAATTTTATTTAACTAATTAAATAATATAAAAAATTATGGAAAATAATAATTATTATAAAAAATATATACTGAATTATGCCTTTAAAATGTTTACAATGTGACCCGACGAATGTTGCCCTTTCGGTGGATAGCCACCGAAGGAATTTTTCTAACTGTTTAAATATTACCCGACGAATCTGTAAATGTTACCCGACAAATATTTTGATTTGGTGCATATCCACCGAACAATTTTCCTTACTGTTCAAAATGTTACTCGACAAATAATTCAGTTTGACCCGACGAATGTTTTAATTCGGAGGATATCCACGGAACAGATTTCCTTACTGTTCAACATGTTACCCGAAAAATTTATCCCTTTGACCCAACGAATATAAACGTTTAGGTGGGTGACCACCGGACCGTTCAACATGAATTTGGCCCGATCAACGTGTTTTTTTCGTCGGACATAGGTTGTTAACCCAATGTTACCCGACGAAGTTTCACTGATGAAGGTTGCTTTGGGTAAAACTAATGTTACTCGACGATTGAAGTTCATTTGTCGTTAAAAGTTCTAGTCTGACGACGACGGCTCGACGACGTGCTGCCCGACAGTGACCCATTAGATTTTAGGTTACCTGACGACAATTGTTCGCCGGGTAAAACCTTATTTCTTGTAGTGTTTATTCCTTATGATTAAAGGTATAGTAGGAAAATTAATGATTTTTTTGGTCCTAAAGGTAAATTAATAATTATCCACCTATTACTTATCATTTTATTCTATATTAATCCACTATTCTCTTTCCAGAATTTTTACACTTTCAAATTTATTTGATTTATCAAAAATAAAAATACTTACAAACAATTAAATTTTAAAAAGTAGATTGTAGATACAATTATATCTGTTGATGCACAAAATGTGCCAATTTAGGGAGCGAATGATGCTCTGCCACGTGCCCTGTGTGAACCTGAAAAGGAAGGAAACTGGTCGGTCGGTCAGAGTATAGGCACCGGTGTGGTACCGGCCCAAAGGTACTCCGACGCCCAAGTCAATTGTCGGTCTAAGGTTTAGAGGGTAGCAGAGAGTATACTGTAAAAGTAATAGTCAACAGTAAATTGTTTAGTTATCTTTGTACGACAAGTGGACCCCTTTTGTATGGGTGTGGCGAATATAATATTTGTTTTTTCCCGATATGGGACAAATATCAATGCGTTGTGGGACTGACACGTGGAGGTGCCATCCAGACCCGACCAGGACTTGTTCGCGTGAGTGGGCCTGGACCCTTTGGGCTTGCGTTAGGCGGTGGTACTGGGCCGACCGGCTAGTCTGGGCCGATGCACCGACCGACAGGAGCTAGTCTTCTGGAGTCGGCTGGTGGCATGGTGTTGAAAGAGGGTGGGCCTCCAGGTCGGTCTGGGCCGACGCACCGAGCAAGGTGGCGGGCTGGGCCTACTTTTTTTTTACTATAAATCCCGACAAAGTTTTAATAAAGTCACTTTACTTTGGGCACTACTACAATATATATGATTTAATTATTAGTGCATCATTGTTTTCTAATTAAAAAAAAAATAACTGACATAACATAATTCACTTAACAACTTACATTTCGTTTAGTATTGTTTTTATTCCAAAATTTCTAACCAAATGAGGATTCCTAAAACATTCGCAACCAAGCTAGTCAAATTAGTGCATCAATGACAAGAAGGAAAAACTTGGTAGCTAGGAACAAAATTAAACAAAAGTGTGAAAACAAAGGTGCAACATAAACTCGTAATTAAAAAATGGACTATCCATCTATTGATGAGTTCATAACTTCATTCAAAACTCTATATATTAACCATATTTTGAAACTTTTTAATCCCTAACTATCATAATAATTACTCAAACAATGAAATTGACTCTTTAAAGCTTTTAATCTCTATTCACTACAAGAATTGATAGCTTTCACGGCAAAATTTTTGGCGGCAAAGCCCACATTTGTCGCGAGAGAGACCCTATTGTGACAAAGTTTATAATTTGTCAGGAAAGATTCAAAGGGAGATTTCAGTTTTCACGCTATAGTTTAGGCGACAAACAAGGGGTCTAAGGCGGCAAATGATTTCCTCGCGAAGTTTTTTCCCAAAAAATAATTTTCGATTTAATTATATGCTCACAATTTTTTCTGGAAAAAATAGAGCGGGACAAGTTCCCGCTGAAAATTTTGAGTCTCTCGTGGCAAAATTATAGTTTGCCGGCATATGTATTAAAAAAATGGAGAAACGATGTCGTTTTAGGGGGTTATTGGGGACAAATTTCGTCCTGCGCGAAAACATCTCCTCTCTCTGTGCAAAACGCGCGCCTCCATCTTTCGATCAGTACTCCAGAAAGAAGCTTCCCCAAGCCCGGCCACCTTCTCAATTCCAATCTCGCTCCAGATCAAGATTCCAAATCCCAGCATCCTCCATCTTACTTTTTGTACTCCAGAGAAGTCTGAATCGAGGCCCAGCTCCCATTCCAACAACCGGCGGGGAGCACCAGCCAATATACGATCGGCTAAGCCTTTCGACGGGGAGTAAACGGGTTGTCGTTGCGTCCTTTAAGCCAGGGAAGCGATCTTCGGGCGGTATCACGTCCTTCTTCCATTCCGAGGAAATGGGTCGAGACTAAGCCTTTCGACGACCAAAAGTCTGGAACCTCTGGCCCCGCAAGAAGGTTCGTCTCTCCTTCTTTCAATTTTTCCGATCAACATATCTTATTCTTATAGTATTTATATACAACCCAGAGGTATTGACCACTGGAGGCCTAGATTCAGACCTTAGAATAATCATAGGATTGGTTCTTAAAGTAAACAAACACAGAGTTATATATTTCTCAAAAGAATAATCATAGTTTGTTTATTTGATGGTTTTGAATTTCAATGGTTGTCATTGTTCGAAATAGGATTGGTTCTTCGAAACAGTTTCATTGGAATAATCATATATTTGTTTATTTGATGGTTTTGAATTTCAGAGGTATATATTTCTCAAAAGAATAATCATAGGATTGGTTCTTCGAAACAGTTTCATTAGTAGGAAAGGTCACATAAGTTGTCATTGTTTGATTGGAAAGCTGTACCTGTATGTAGTTGATACTTCACCTGGTTAACCTAGATGACTAATTATGGATCTAGCATATGGACTTCCAGTTAATTGGATGGATTAACCTTCTGGTTAATCAAATGATAGTAGAAAACTGTTATAGATAATATAGATAAATATTTGAAATGAGAGAAGTTGATGGTTTGATCTCATAGAACGAATCCATTGTCTGTCCACTTAATAAGATGATACTATGCCACTTATTTTATTTGTAGTGGCATAGTAAGAGCTTGAGCTCAATGACAACTGGATTGGTTCTGCATTTTGAAATTCAAAACCCAGAGGTATTTCTCAAAAGATTTTCTAGCATTGTACTTGATTGGTCTAGATTCAGACCTTGGAAAAAAAATTTCTTTGACCAGTTGTTCAGCAACATGCTTACAAAAAATTGATGCGAACTTCCAATGGTTTTGAATTTCAAAAAGCTGAAGTGTGGAACCTTTTACGTACCCATTTCTGGGTCACTACCATGGACAGATTTCTCAAAATAATAATTTAGATCTTATAGTATTGGTTCTTAAAGTAAACGAACCCAGAGGTATTTCTCAAAAGATTTTCTAGCATTGTGCTTGATTGGTCTAGATTCAGACCTTAGAAAAAGAATTGATTTGACCAGTTGTTCAGCAACATGCTTACATAGTTTGTTTATTTGATGATGGTTTGGTACTGTTATCATAGCATAGGCTGAAGGAGAGGGAGCTTGCTTGCTTATGCTTTATACAACTTTTTTCCAATTTATTAAACCTAACACCATTGTGTACTGTTATCAATTTTTTATTTTATTACATTATGTTTCTGGGACTTTGCTCTGAGTTGGCATTCTCTCTTACACAAATTTATATGTTGTCCTCCCTATTGTGGGAAAACTAGATATGGTTAATATTCCACTCTTGGAATATGTTTGTTTCTTTGAGAGAGAGAGAGAGAGAGAGAGAGAGAGAGAGAGAGAGATGTGATGACTGCAACATTAGTTTGTTTATTTGATGATGGTTTGGTTTTGGTTTTGTTTGAATATTGCAGCTTTTTGGTTGGATGCAAAATAAGTTTAGTGGGAATAATAAGCAAGGAAGCTGCAAGAGAACCAACACAGCTCCTACTACTAGTAAGCACATTGCTACCTCTTTTTTTAGCCAATCAAATTCTGTGTACATATATGTTTCGGTTATTTGTGCTTCATTCTTCCATATTTGTTTCTTCGTCTATGCATATTATATGGATGATTTGAGCAGTGCATAGTTTAGGATCTTAAAATGGATGATTTGTTGATAACAACCCCATACAAGTAGGATTGGTTCCAGATATGAGCTGGGATGATTTGGTTCCCATACAAGTAGTTTATGTTATGATCTTGGAGTAGTTTATGATTTGGTTCCCATACAAGTATGATTTGGTTCCCATATATACCTAAAACCCAACACAGCTCCTAGAATGGTCCCCACCAAACTATCACTGTGTCTCGCGTATCTATGCTTTAGGTTTTGCTTGCGTTGTCTCTTGTTGGGTTTTCTCCTGCAGACAATCAACTTTGAATTTCGTGTTATATTGTCCTGAAAATTCAGGGTTATTTAGTGAACTATTAATATGAAAATTTTGGTGAACAAAGAACTTGTTGAATCTGAATGGACTTAATTTTATGTTTCAAGGATTTGAAATTGATTTGGGTGCTTATTGGGTTTGTTATTTGAATGCTTGGGAGGTTTAGAGATGTGCTTATTGGTTAATTAATTACAACTAGTGAATAGATGATTTTGTTGAACTTGATGAATTGATGATTGGTTTTTGGTGAATAGATGACTGATGGGAATTGATGATTTAGATAATAGATGGTTTGGGTTCTGTTTTATTTTTTTCTTGTTTGCATTTTCTGATTTTCTCTCACCCATGAACTTGAGTTCACTCACATGCGTTGCATTGTTGGTTGAAATGCTATTGATACACTCAACCATGCACATATTGTATGTTGACTATTATATTCCTTGGAAACTCGAATGTGTGGACAGATTCCTAATTGATTCCCGGAGCTAAATGTTGGTGTCCTCCTTGATAATCCCTATAAAATAAGTGATAGAATTTTAAATGAGACAAATGCACTCAGTACTTATATATTTTGGGGTGAATTTGGTCTGATTTCGGTGATCTAGATTGGCTAGCCGGTGTTGAATATCTTCTTTATATTTTGGTGAACCATGTTAATTATGTACATTCGCATTGCATGCTGTAAATGGCGTCTTAAGTTAGGAGATCGATAAATAAACTTGGCCAAGGTTGTTTCTTGAGTGCTTGCTAGCAGTTTTGATTATAAAAAATGATTCCTGGATTTAATTGTCTTGCTAGTGGTTTTTATGCCTTTAACCAGCAGGGTACAATTTTTGATCTTTGACGATTTTGAGGAATTTGTTATAGTTGTATCCATACTTTTTTACTAAAGGCAGGTTTATTTCTTTACAACGTGCATGAGAAATGAAATTGTGAGATAATTAAGTAGGAAACTGATAGTGTTTTTTCATTTTTTATAATGGTATTTGTATTTCTGTGGAGACGACTTTTGTTTTCATGCTGTAGATATGGAGTTGCCCTATGAGTTCATTGCATTATAGTTTAAGTTTAAGTTTGAGTGCTCCTAAATTAATTTGTCAGTTTTGTATATGTTTTCTTGGATGTATTGAGGCTTCCTATAATTGTGTCTTCACCAAATCTTTTGGATAGTTATATAAGTCATATAAGTCATGTTTGTCAGATGAACTCAAAACTTGTTTAGACTCAAACAAATCACCCCAGATTGAACCAACAAGTGCAACATCATGTACTTCATCATCTGAGTCCGAGTCAAAATGTAATGAGCATTTTGATTCAGTGTAAGCAATATGAAAAAAGAAAAAAGGGGATTACATTTCTGATTCTTGAGATATCTGCTCTTTATTCGATTTATGATTCGTTTCCCTTAGTTAATGTTCTCTACTTCTGTTTTTTCTTAGCTTTCTCTTAAATTCCCCAGACTTCATCGGTCTTGAATTTCTCTGATTTCTTTCCTCAATCTCTTCTTCTTTCTCACCTAAATGTTCTGCATCTTTTCTTTCGATCTTTGATTCCTTGATTTCTCACAGAAAATGTTGTGAGCTTCTTCTTCTTCTTCTTCTTCGACCTTAATCTTGATTCTTTCTCCATTTGATCTTAGATCTATGATTCCTCTTATTCAGTCTCAAAGTCTTTTTCGATCTTACTCTTGATTCTTGCTGCAATTCTCTCTCACAATTGAATTGTTCTGCTTTCTCAGCTTTTCTTTCGATCCTCTTTATGTCTTCTCTGCTATTTGATTCTAATCAATTTTGAAGCTTTAGCTATGTATCAAATAGGGTTACATCTTCTGCTTCTTCAATTAGTCAATTCTTGAACCTTTAGTTATATTGTATGAGCTGAGATATACTGTTTGAGTTACTATGGTTGCGTTGGTTAATCCAATTTGGTCTGATCTGAAGACTTTGGCCTGAGCTGCTATCATGTCCGTGTTGAGGTGTTGTGAATATTAGTTTGAGCTAAGTAATGTGTACATTCACTGAGTTATCATGTTTGAGTTGTGTGCTTGATTTTGGTTCATGCTGATGAATTCTGATATGAGATGAGCTGCTGCTGTTGTGTTTGCTCTTCAATCTGCTACTTTATCTACTCTTATAGTGATATTAAGGTGTTGGGGTCCTATGAAAATCCTGGTTATAGTCATAATTGTGAGCAGATTATCAGTCAAATGGTTATCAAGTTTCCTTAAGTTGGCCACTGATTTTGTGTCTCCAAAGTAAGTTGTTTTGTTGTGGTCTTTGTTATTTTGCTATAGAGGTTGTTAATTGAGCTGTGCTGAGTTGTTGTGTTGTGATTGTGCAGCCACTAATCCCCTTTTTTCTCAAGATACATGTTGAGCAAATTATTGTTATATTGCTTACATTATTGTCATCTGAGTCCGAGATTCTATGAAATGCTCAATTGCTTGTCTAAGAGATAAATTATTGTTAAAAGGAGAGCATTGTAGCAGTTGGCATTCTGTTTTTTTTTTCTCATAACCTATAGCAGAAAATATAAATTATATGGCTTCCATTTAAATCAGACTAGCTTAGTAATCATATTGTAATTATCTTAGGAACACGCATCATAATTTCATAGAATGTATGGTCATAGGTAAGCTCGGCCAACTATGTCAATAAATGAGATCAAAACCGAAAAAAAGTTTAGTAGATCCAAGTTTTTCTAAATGCCCATAGAAACAAGATGTCCTATAGAGAGAAATGAAGGCACTTGAGTGTGAAAGTACACCAGCAATCTTCGAGGCTTGAGCTTCTGTAAGCTTGGCTGTGAAACCATTGAAACCATGTGTGTAGCTGTAGACCATTGAATCAATGGCTGCTTCTTTGCTGCAGAGTACATAGAAATCAAAAACTCTGTTTTCGTGCCTTGAAGCGGCTCAATCTCAAATTTAAGTAGTTGGTCTTCAATTAAGGTGATGAAACTGATTCAGTAGAATGAGATTGAAGTGTAAAATTAAGTTGCCGATTTGAATGAAAGTTTAGTGAATTAGTGTTTGAATTATGGCTAACCTGCCAACAACAGAAGCTAGCATCTCATGATGCGAACTAGTTGCAAGCTCAGGATCCTCATGCTGCTTCGAACCCATATAAACTATGTGAAGCTACATAGTTATCAAACAGAGTTACAGGCAGCGATTAGTCAATAATAGGGTTAATTAATCTAACATAAACAAAAAACTTGGCAAACACTTCGTAGTCAGCTCATCCTGCCTCCTACGAATCTCGTTAGTTGGCAGATTAAATTTATATTTGGGTGGTTTTTAGACCACCTTGCTAGAGACGGCCTAAGGACTTGTAAAAATTATTCTCAAGTCAATCAAATTACAAACATTTGAGGATTTAAGTCTATTCAATCCCAAAACAAATCAAGCTATTGGATTTAAGTCAAAATTATTCTCAAGACAATCAAATTACACACATTTTAGGTGGTTCACTTTTACCTTATCAATACAGCATCGTATTTAAAAAAAACAATAACTTTTTTCTGAAAAATTGAGATATATTTTAATATAATTGAATTTGGCATGTGCCAATTTGTAGCAGTTGGCATTCTGTGTTTTTTTCTCATAACCTATAGCAGAAAAAAGTTTGTCAAAACTCAAAAAGCTTATAATAAGAGTTGAGGTACGAGTACTCTATAGTGATCTTGTTATTTTTTATCAACAATATTCCATGATAAAACGGTATTTCACTCTATAGGGAGCCGTTTGATTTGGGTTAAGCCGTATATTGGCCAATTGTGATAAGGTAGTGAGTTCAACACAAAACATTGTGTATGCATAGATGTTGAATAATATTTTAATCCAACTGCTTCTATTGGTTACAGGGAAGACCCGACTAATCTCAAAGCCTTGATTGCCAACGTAATATTCGCATCCCCAAGGTGCGTTGAGAATGTTAGTGTTATCTAATTCTAATTTTAATTTAGTTTACTTAAACCAGTTACACTTGAAAGTGATTTTGTGCACTATGAATGTTTTGTGTTAGTAGCATTAGTTTATTTGATTTTAAATAAACTCCTTCTAGACATAAGTTTTGGATTCATCGTTTGCTAGGCTTTCGTTGGTCCATGGACAAGCAGTGGATACAAAATTCTGAAATATTTAGTAAGGAATACATAGATGGAATTGATGCATTTGTTGAAGTTGCAAGGAATCATGTCAATAGTCGTAATCAGACTAGATGTCCATGCCGAAAATGTAGCAATAGATATTGGAAGTTAGTTGGTGAGGTCCGAATGCACTTAATTAGATATGGGATGTCCTATAGTTATATGACATGGATTCACCATGGTGAACAAATAGAATCTGGTTCACATTCGTTCATTGATCGATCGGTGGTGCAACCTAATGATGATATAGGCAGGGGTAATGATGATGTGATGAGGATAACCAACGATTTGTACCCCTATGCATCTCAACATCATGGTCATGATGGCTTGCAAGAAGATAACAACTTAGTTAATGAATATAGAGATGCTAATTTGGAAGATGATCGGTCATGTAATATGCATTGGGAGGAGTCTGTCAAATATGAAAAGTTATTGGAAGAAGCTCAACAAGAACTGTATCCTGGTTGTGAAGAATTCTCAGTTTTAACAGCAGTAGTTGAGTTAATGCATTGTAAAGTATTGTACTTGATGTCAAATAGATGTTTTGATCACTTGATGGGAATATTGAAAAGGATACTCCCTAAAGATAATCTTCTACCTCCGTCGCATCATCAAGCAAAAAAAGTTCTGAAAAACCTTGGGATGGGGTATGAAAAAATCCACGCATGTCAATATGATTGTGTTTTGTACTACAAGGAAAACGAAGGGTTGGATAAATGTCCCGTATGTAATGAGCCTAGGTACAAGGAGAAGGGTGATGACAATAAAAAAAAGATTCCTCAGAAGGTCCTGCGGTATTTACCACTTAAACCAAGATTGCAAAGATTGTACATGTCTATGCACACTGCCAGTGATATGAGATGGCACAAGGATGGTCGAGTTGATGACGATTTCATGAGGCATCCAGCTGATGGAGAAGCTTGGAAAGAGCTTGATCGAATGTACCCAGATTTTGCAATGGAGTCGCGAAATGTTAGGCTAGGGCTAGCAACCGACGGATTTAATCCATTTGGGAATATGACCACAGCCTACAGCATGTGGCCTGTTATCGTGGTACCTTATAATTTGCCTCCTTGGAGGTGTATGAGGAAGGAATTCTCAATGCTGACTTTATTAATTCCCGGGCCTCGTGCACCGGATAAGGAGATTGATGTTTACTTGAGACCATTAATTGACGAACTCAAGGAGTTATGGGAACATGGTGTGCAGACATATGATAGAGCATCTAATTCAGTATTTAATCTTCGTGCAGTAGTGATGTGGACCATTAACGACTTTCCGGCATATGGGAATCTGTCTGGATGGAGCACAAAAGGTTATAAGGCATGCCCGGTTTGTAATGAGGACATAAGTTCCCAATGGTTCAGTGGGAAAGTTTGTTACTTGGGACACCGACGTTTTTTGCCATGGGATCATCCCTGGCGCCAGAACAAAGATGCATTTGATGGTAATATAGAGGTAAATGCAAGACCTAGAGAATTCTCAGGTGAAAACATTTTGGATCAGTTGAACAATCAACACTTTGGTCAGATTGGTAAACATCCTGACAACCCGGATAGGAATAGAAAGAAAACACAAAAGAAGCTGAATTGGAACAAAAAGAGCATTTTTTTTTAGTTAGAGTACTGGTCCAAGCTTAGAATCAGGCATATGCTAGATGTGATGCACGTAGAGAAGAATGTTAGTGATAGTTTGGTGGGGACCATTCTAGGAATTGAGGGAAAATCTAAGGATACAGTGAAGGCTCGCCAAGATCTGCAAGAATTGGGCATTAGGAGCCACTTATGGTTACAACGGACGGGGAACAAGTACAAAAAGAAATACGCTGCTTATACTGTTCATCCAGACGAGCGGAAAGAATTTTTTCAATTTTTGAAATCTGTCAAATATCCTGATGGATATGCAGCCAACATATCCAAAAATATTAAACTTGATAAAGGAAAAATTTCAGGCTTGAAAAGCCACGATTGGCATGTCTTGTTGCAGCGGCTACTTCCTGTTGGAATTAGAAAATATTTACCTAATGGTGTGGTTGAACCTATCATTCAGCTGTCAAGTTTTTTTCAGCAGTTATGCGCTAAGACAGTGTGCAAATCAGATATGAATAGGTTGGGCAATGAGATTGTGTACACTTTATGCCAATTTGAACAAATTTTCCCCCCTTCATTCTTTGATATTATGGTTCACTTGATGGTGCATCTACCTCATGAAGCAAAGCTTGGTGGGCCAGTTGGAGCTCGATGGATGTATCCTATTGAAAGGTACTAAATATTGCTCTTTTTAATTAATTATATTTCATTGTGATGTAGGTTACTTTTGGCAAATTATTGCAGGAAAAACTCACATTATTAATTGTCTTCCAGAATGTTAGGTAAGTATAAAGGCTTCGTGCGAAATAGGGCTCGTCCGGAAGGGTCATTAATTGAAGCATACATTACAAATGAATCGCTTATGTATTGTTCATTATACCTTCGTAATGTGGAAACGTGTTTCAATAGACCTGATAGAAACAACGACGGTGATGCACGAGATGAGAAACTCTCTGTCTTTGCACAAAATGCACGTCTATTTATGAGTAAGAAGAGCATTGGATGGACAAATGCTGATAATGAAGTAGCCCAGTGGTATATATTGAATAATTGCGAAGAGGTATCAACATTCCTAAAGTAAGTGAACTCTATATGGTTTATTATTTCTGTAAGTTTAATTATTACAACATTTCCACATATAATAGGTCCACTGATTAACAATACAGGGAGCATGAGGCATTGATAAGGCATGAGAATGATGAGAATGTTGTAGAAAGGCACAAGAATTCATTTCCGATTTGGTTTCAAGAACAAGTAAGCAAAGATCATGATTTTTTGTTGATTGCTCGTCACAATTGTTTAACTAGAAAATGACAAATAACAATTGTTTTCCTTGGCAGATGAGAAAATTACAGAAGGAGAATTCCCCACAGTTTAGTGATGCGTTATTTGAGTTATCGAGGGGCCCTGTTAGAGTTGAAACTTACCAAGGATGTGTTGTAAATGGAGTTAAGTTTGTGATCTCCACACGTGATGATAATTTGACTACCCAGAATAGCGGTGTCTTTGTGCCAGGAAGCTATGGGACCTCCGAGATTGATTTCTATGGCAAGTTGACAAGTGTAGCTGAAGTGTTATATAGACAACGTTATAGAGTTGTGTTGTTTAAATGTCAATGGTTTAATACAGATCCTGCAAGGGCTGGGAGTATAAAGCGTGATTATAAGCTAACATCCGTGGATACACATACTCAATGGTATGAACATGATCCTTATATCCTAGCGACCCAAGCTAAACAAGTGTTTTATTTGGACGATCTAAAGGTTGGTGGTGGTTAGAAAGTGGTGGAGCATATTGAACATAGAAATATTTGGAACGTCCCAGAAATGGAAAATTGTGAAGATGATGATAGCGATGATGATGGGGCATACCAACAGAATTTATCATCAGACATTCATAGTCCCATTCAGCTTGATAATGTTGATGTCATACATACACCTTTACATAGAGAAGATGTTGCGCCAATAGAGATTGATGCTATACATATTGATCTTGGCCCTCTTAGGCCAATTGAGAGAGGGGAATTTATCGTTGAAGATGATGAGGAAGATAGTCTGCATACTGATGAGGAAGATAGTCTTCATACTGATGAGGAAGATAGTGTTCCTAGTGATGAGGAAGATAGTTTGCATAGTGATGAGGACAACGATTTCTATTGCTAGGAATTATGCCAAAGCACTAACAAATTTATTTATACAAATTGGTAAAACTTTTCTTATAATGTTTATGTTTAGTTCTGATTGATATAGTAAGTAATATGTTTGTTTTTTATCTGCAGATGAGTTTCATTACAAGGAAAAAGTTGTTACAGACTCGATCAGCTACTCAGAAAGCGATGTCAACGAATCGGTCTACTGTTTGTAGCCAACCTACTCCTATGGTTTCTCCCACTCAGCCTACAACATCATGTGAGCCTCGAGCTCAGCTTCAACCTACCAAAAAGCCTCGTACTGTTGTTGTCCGTAATCAGCCTAGACTTACAAGAAGTCCTTCACCAACTCAGCCTCAACCTACGAGAAGCCCCTCGCCTACTCAGCCTCCACCTACAAGAAGCCCTAGGCTAGCTCAGCCGCAACTTACAAGAAGGCCCCCTCCGACTCAAGATGAATGCCAAAGGGAGGATTCTTCTGCACCCACGCAGCCTTCTTTTGGACCTATGAGGGCAAGTTGTTGCTCGCGTGACCGTAGGCTGCCTAGTAAGAAAATCATGTCTTACTTACTTATTATGTTCATTTTTAGAATAATAAAATGACTAATGCTAATGTGACAGATGATGAGAGGAATGCAGGTGGACCTGAACCTAATGGTAGGTTGCAGAAAGTGCACCCAACTTCTATTATATATGCGCCTTCTGTACTCATTAAATTTTGGTTCACTTTAGGAATGTGTGCTATTTTCTTATTGCAAAATGACAGGTGCTGGTCGTCTTCCAACCCTAGCAGATGGAGAGCAACCAATACTTAAACCGGGAGTCAGAGGGGCTTGTGCGGCAATCAAGACAAGTCGAATAGTCCGCACCACCAAAAAGAAGATTCATGTTGAATTTCATCCTATTTTTAATAGGCCTGTGAGTTCAGAGATCTCAAGCTTGCTGTCCCATGACATCGGTGCAATTATCCGGACAAGTTGTGTTATGAATAAAGCATATTGGACAAAGATCAATCCTGACATAAGGAGCACCCTTATGGGCGAAATCACTATGAGTAAATTACTTGTCATCAACTCCATTTCGTAACTTCATTTTCCATTCCGTGTCACAATTCTAGGGAAAAAGTTCATTTCTTTTCATTTAGACATGTAGGATTAATCAATTATCACAATAACCCATACAGAGCATTGGCTTTTGTTTGGATTGTGGTTGGCTTTCGTTGACACTTTATTTCAAATTGGTTGTAGGTCAATTTTGACATAGACTTGAAGGACTCAAAGATTAAAAAATATGTCAACGATCTCATGGCTAGGAGATTTAGAGACTTCAAGCATGAATTGAACAAGTACTTTAAGCTTTTTCCAACAAAGGCGGAAGCATTAGCAAACCCACCATTGGAGATGGTACAAAGGGATGGCGAACACCAATGGACATTTTTGTGTGACCATTTTCAATCATCGGGGTTTTTGGTAGTCATATTTCATTGTATGTATTATATAGAAAAGTTATCTCTTAATGCTAATGAACTCATTAGTAATGCAACTGTGCAGAAAGCATCTGTGGCAAATACATCGAACCGAGGTCATAAGGAGATAGAGCATCATGCTGGTTCAAAATCTTTCGCACACATAGCAATGGAGTGTGCAGCGGTAATATAGTAGTTTTATACTAAACATATTATCTTGTTGTAACTTATATGGTACATTTAATTTATTTGAAATGATGCTATATCACATTAGGAAGGTTCAAAATTTGTGGAGATAGACACTTATGGCAAAGCATATTCTGGGAAAGCCAAGCAATGGAGCAATGACAAGGCCAAAGCTAAATATGTAAGTATTCCTTTAATAACTTTTTGGGTAAAGTTTAGTACACTTGTTGGCTTCTAGTTATACTTAGTAATATATTTAGAAGAAAAATGAAACAAGAAGATAATTGAAATTGAATTTGCTTAGGTGAACTTAGCATGCATCAACATATTGGTAAAGATAAATGGCCAATTGTGATAAGTGTTAGCTGTGGTGTTTTGGAAGGGATAGTGTTAGCTGTTTCTAGTTAAGCATTAGTTGATAAGTGGTCTTAACCTTAGTCTAGATCTCCTCCCGTCATCACGACGTGCATGAGATGCACCTTTTAATTTGAACTTCTTCAATCAAGTGTAGCGTTCGTTCATTGTTTAGAAGTACTTACTTGATGTATCATAACAATACCCTAGCTGAATGTGTGAAACCTATTCATTGTGAACTCTTTCTCCGACCATATTTGATGCTAATTGAATAAATTCTGTCTTTCGACTCAACTACAATTGGGACACCATTAAAAACTAGGGAAACTAATACCGAAGAATTCAAGCATGGGAATAGCAATAGGATTGTAAAAACAACTTTGATGTCCAACATGTTTTTTGATTGTATAAACTTTGTTAGAATATTATTTCACTTATATAAACTTGGTTATATGATTGTATATTGTATATAACATGTGTTTTTATGTCGGTTTCATTTGAAGGATGAGATGTTAGCAAAAAAGAATGATTATCTCCAGGAGGTAGCAAAAGAATATCTTGAGGATACTCCATTGGATGAGATACCTGTAGATGATCCTAATGTTGGCCTTAATATTTTGATTGATGTACTTGGAAAGAAGCCAGGATCACAGATACGTGGTATGGGATATGGACCTGTTCGTGAGATTGGAAGCACTCAATCTTCAGCAACTACTCAACACTTGCAAACGGAGGTTGACAATTTGAAGGGTGAGTTGACAGTTGCAAAGGCATCTCAAGAGGTCGCTAACAAGGAACTTGCACATATGCGGTTGTATCTCCAACAACTAGTACAAAATATGTCAAGAGTCCCGGGGTTTGAAGCACCAGCAGTTGATTTTGAAGTACCATCGACTGATGAACACGGTGAAAATGATGGTCAAAGCTCCCTAGGATAGTCTCTTTTCCATGCTCATGTAGAATATAGTTTAACATTCAGAAACTTAATTATTAGCTACTACGTACTTATTTTGGACATTTAAAAATTTAGCTACTACGTACTTATTTTGTATGCGATGTTATTAATTTATATAAATATTACGTTTTCTATAATTGTTGTGACTTTCATCAATCAGGTACTATTATTGCATTTAAAAGTCGAAATCTTGTAATAGTTGAGGTGTATTTTTGTTATGAGATAAACCTTAGGCGACAAAGATGTTTGCCATAGCAGTTTTATCGCGACAAATGCATTTCTAACTATTGATACTTTATCGCGGCAAAATATATTTGTCGTGAAAGACAACCTATCGCGGCAAAATCGATTTGTCGTGAAAAGAAACCTATCGCAGCAAAATAACTTTGTCGTGAAAGGAAGCCTATCACGGCAAAATAGATTTGTCGTGAGAGACAATCTATGGCAACAAAGATATTTGCCGGTATATGGCTTCTACATATTCGTGCATGTCCTATTGTGACAAACATATTTGTCATGATAGATCTACTATGGTGGCAAATATAGTTTGCCAGGATATAATAGCTAAGGCGACAAATACATTTGTCGAGACAGGATTGTTTTGCAGGCAAATTAAATTTCGCCGTGAAATGCAGACAAACAATTTGTCGCGGAAAGTTTGCCGCGAAAGAAATTTTTAGGCGGCAAATGTGACAAATTTGTCGCGAAAGATCTTTGCTGGCGAGCTTTTACTGACAAAGGTCGCGACAAATAGTTTCGCCGCGGAAGACTTTAGCCGGCAAATTTTGGCTTTTCGCGACAAATATTGTTTGCCACCAAAGGCATATTTTTTACTAGTATTAGTTTCTATTTTTGTTCTTTTTCGAACTATTTTATGAAAATATTACTCCCTTTTATATTCTTTGTTCCTTTTTTATTTGCTCATTTTAAAAAAATAATATAAGGACAATCCAATTTAAAATAAGCTAATTAAGAGTAAGGATTCTTCAAAAATGATTTTAAACTTCAAATTTAAAAAATATTTATTATCCAATATTAAAGAATTAGGTTAATAAGTGTTTAATTCTTGAATTTTATGCTTAAAATTCAATAATTAAACCATAACCCCCTAAGTCATAATTAAACATTTCCACCACCACCCTTACCTAAACACCCTCACCTCCTCCCTAAAACTTTATATACGCTTTTTGCTCACCACTTCACTCTATAAATGACATGTGGCCTTTAACTTAACTCTAGTTAAGTATAGTATTAAATGAATTCTTTTAATATTAAAGTTTAATAAAAATTACAATTAATTATCTAGTTAAAAATACCATTACCCAACCAACAATCCGTCTTCTCCTATGGAAGGCACTACACATGTTTCAAGAAGAAAAGAGAAGAGGGAGGGGATAAGGTAGCCGTCATCGCCGTCAAGAATCGAGGAGGTTACTGCCGACAACGAAGGAAAGCATGATCGGCGTGCCTGTGGAAGACCGGAAGCCATGGTTGGTTGGGTTATGGTATTTTTAATTGGATTTAATGGTCATCTTTATTAAATTTTAACATTAAAAACTTCATTTAATGCGATACTTACCTATGCAACATGTCATTGATAAAGTGAAGTGGCGAGCGAAAATGCTCACGTTTAATTATAAAAGTATTTTAAATTTAATTATGAAATAAAAATTAGACTTCTAATCATGCATTGTAAAAAAAATGAAAAAAAATATGCATGGCTAAAAAAATAACGGGCAATTAGATATAGGTCCAAACATTTAAACTATCATTTAAATTAATCCATTTATTAATTTTAGTTCATTTTATACCCATTTTATTCTTTAAATGGATACGAGAAAAAAAATTAAAAATTATATAAGATAATTTGAATCTGAATTTTAAATTTAAATTTGAATACTTTTGTTTTTATTAAGAATTCTTATATGACCAAAATACCTGCAATCAACCAAAAAAAAACTTAAGATTAACGTAAAAAATAATTATATTGGAAACCAACCAGCTACTATATAGAAAAACAAATATTGAGTACATACAAAATCATTTATTTCACTATATGTATTTAATGTTGTACCATAATCATAGCCCATAGGTATGAAAACCTATAATTACGTGATATGGTATAATGGAAGAACATGTAAATGGAAGAACATGATGGGGAAAAATGGGAGAACATGAATAATCACTGATTTTTCACAACTTCAATTTTACCATAGAATCCACATTTAAAAGAATATATAACCCTATAATTACTCCTATTATTAAGGGATTAAATTAAATTAAAATACTAATCTAAAATAATTTTATAAACAAGAGATATTATTGAATTAAAATTTGGCATATTCAAGCTTTTAAGTAAAATACAATCCATCAAGAATTAGTTAGTAGTTTATTGTTAAAAAATTATAATAGCTAGATTTGAGTGTAGAAAAAACTGATGAGGCTCTCTGGTCATCGTGAAGAGATCGATGGAAGGAGGGGAGCTGCCCGATGACCAGCACCAATGAGAATGCAGCAGCCCTCACGCTTGGTTTGGTTTTGTCATCCCTAATCCCTATCCCTATAAATCGCATGCACTACCTGTATAAATATATAAGAGGCAGCCACTCATGGGCAGTTGCGCACGGCCAAGCCATCATCATAATTCAGAACAACGCCACACTCACTGTTTTTTAATGTTTCCAACCTTATGTGTCGCAAAATTACTTTGGTTTTCCAACATATTATATCTGAAAAAACAACATTAGACTATAGTACATTAATATTATATTTAATTGTCGTATTGATCTGTTTAGATATAAAATAGTGACATGTTGATTTGGACAGGAAGAACTATAGCCTTTCACATCCAAACTTCCTCACTTAGTATTTATTGGACTAGCACATCCTTTTTTCTTTGTTTAGCCCTATTAAAGCTTTTAAAAAAAAACTGATTTTCTTTGTTGGATAAAATTATGGGAATTACTAATTTTCTCTGCCTATCATTTCAGAAAAAATCACAAGACATTGTAAGTGTTTTCGACTTTGTTTCAAATACAGAATTTCAGCTTCAACACTTGAGAGAACATGGTTAGTGTGAAATCAATTTGTGAACTACATGACGATGATATCCCTTAAATGAGTGCCCGTTATAAGATGAGCACATGGCGTTCTTGTCAACAAGCAGATTTTATTATAGTTGAGCACTGCTATCAGGTTGGTGTCTTTAATAAAGTTATAGATCATTAGTTAGGTGAATTGAGTGATAGATTTAATGAGAATAAAGTTGAACTTCTTATTCATTTAATGAGAATACAATTTATCAAACTTTTTATTCTTAGCACATCATTGGATCCTTATAATTCCTTCAAGCCATTCAATATTAAGGATATATGTAAACTTATTGAGAAGTATTATTTTACTGATTCCCTTCTAAGCGATTTGAAGGCTTTGAGAATATAATTAAGAAATTTTTGTAGAATGATATGTATCGTCCGCCTTGCTTCAAGAATATCTCCACTCTTCTTGAATTATTTTAAATATCGATGGAAACAACTTTGGCATATAACTATTGTTTAATTTATTGACTCATTCAGTTGGTATTGATTCTTCCCGTTTCATTAGCAACAACAGAACGAGTTTTTTCATCAATAAGAATTATCAAGAATCAACTTTGAAATAAAATAGGCAATGAATTTTTTACTAATTGTATGACCCTTCATATTGAAAAAGACTTTCCTTATTATATTATCAGTAACGAAGAGATAATGGCGGATTTTGACGCTACTAAGACTCAGAAGGTACAATTTAAAATTAGAAATTAAGTGATAGTTTGTACTTGCATTGCATGTTTAATTATAATTTTTATTGTAATTATTTTTCTTCTTACTATTAAACTTTTATTTATGTATATAGATGCATTTGATGAGTAAGCTCGTCACATTCCCCCCTAACTGGATATATTTTTTTATGTTTATTAATAAAATTCACTTTTTTATATCTAATAGGTAAGTTTACTCCATCCAAAATTTAAATTCAAGAAATAAATTCAAGAAATGTGCTTTATATTAAATATGTGGATTAGCATGGATAATTATCATCACTATATATTATTAATTCTATATCTAATATCTCTTCCAGATGGCGAGATTTATCCATATTTTGGTTGATGTTTGCGTCACTGGATTCAGCCGGCCGGCATACATTTTGTTACTAGACATATTGTTAGCATGGAAAGCGATCGAAATACAAGATTAAAAAACACACTCACATATCGTATTCTCATATTTACAACTTGATATTTTATAAACTAAGTGTCACATAACTATTTGCCAATAAAGTAACCCAAAACAGTTAGAAACCCTATTAAAAATTAACAAAACATAATCATTAAAAATAAAAAATAAAAAGAAGCCGCCAGGGGGCTTTCATTGCTCATACCCTTTGCAATTACATCATTAATAACATTAGGCTTATTAGACGAAATACATTAGCAATATATCGATCAATCTCAAAATGTACCGAGAATGATAATTTACTTTATTTTGCACTATGAACAAGTGTAACGTAAAAAAATTATTTAACTGATATCTTATTTAACACTATTTAGGATAATTATATAACAGGGTATTTTGATCATTTTGGTCTTAGCTGCATCTTCTTCCTCCATATCCACCCACGACCATGGCTTCTTCTTGTCCTCTCATACTTTTGGGCCTCATAGCTGCATCTTCTTTTTTCTTTTTCTTTCCATCATCATCCATCATTCCCGCTCTCCCTGTTCCATCTCCCTTTTTTTTCCATCATCAATAAGGAGTCTTACGAATTGGCGAAGGAGACGAATTCAGACGAATTCAAAAAGTAAGACCATGAAGTATCAGTGATGTCAATTGAAGATGTCTAGGGTTACCAAATTGAGCTTTTCAAAGGACTCGGTCGTCATCACCTTCTCTCCTGTTCGCCACTAGTCCCTCGTGTTACTCGCTGTCTTCTTCATCTGAAATAATCACTAAGCATGAAACCCTGTGCCCTAATTCTTCATCTCCAAGAAGATAACAAGATGGCAATTCACGATTGTGGGAAAACTAGCGCCAATGTGAGGTCCAAAACTCTGAGAGGACAAGAAGCAGTCATGGCCATGGGGTGGATATGGAGGAAAAAAGATGCAGCTATGACCAAAATGCCATGTTATGTAACTATCCTAAACCATGTTAAACAAGGCATCCGTTAAATGGTGCAACGTTTTTTACGTTACACCTGTTCATATGCAAAGTGAGGCAAATTAATGTCCCTGTGTATTTTGAAATTGACTGGCTTTTTTTTTATGCATTTAACCTAATAAGCCATGACATTATATACAAGTTCATATTCGCTAACGAATACATAACGTTTCAGTTATCAGCATTTATAGTTTTATATATACATAATATATAATTATTCGAAGAAAACAATTTGGGTCAACTTATTTGGCAAACACTAAACGGGGTGGAAGTGCACGCGAGAATATTTTGAAATGGGGACTACATTGCTATTGCTATACATCATTTGAACATAACTCTAATTTCCACCATATCTGCATACAAATATATATTTATTTATTTATTTTAGAGAGAGATCAATTAACATGGATTTTGAGTGAAAGTCACTCATGTCTCAAACATTATGCATCAAGGAAGGTTTCTGACGTATGTAATATTAAATCATCAATGTGTCTCTCAAAAAGAAGAAGGAAGCTTGGTGCTCATCAAAGTCATAGCTTGCTGCCTACTAAACGAGCCTTAAAAAAATTTGAGTTAATTTCGTCATCTTCATCTTCGTCATGGCATATGTATGTATGTGTTAGAGTTAAGTTGGAGTAGAATAAACAATCTGAATAAGAAAGCATTAGGCCAGCAGGTGCTGAGCCCCAAATGGCACGCAGGAACCTCTATGTAATGTCAAATTGTTTTCCAATAACTGGGTTTTTTAAGGCATAAAAGGGTGCGGGAGGATGCATCTTGTTACAGGAAAGGTTGGATTTTGCAATATTATAAGAGGAAATGAAACAAAGGAGAGAGAGAAAAATCATAAGGCTTCAAAGACTTGAATAAAATAAGAGAGTTAAGCAAGTGAAAGATGCATCTTGTACTGTTTTCTTGTGACATTTATTCACAATAATGCAACCTCTTGCTCGTTCGCAAATTCATGCATCATCAATCGTTGAATCTCACTCTCTCTAAATAGATGCATATGTTCTAATTTTAATTATTAGAATTTGGTTTGACTTCACAAACGCATGATCTACTACATATATATACTAAGTGGTAATTTGAGTGAGTGCACATGAATTGTGTGTTCAAAAGAGTTTTTGCTTGTTCGGATGAGACTCATGGTTGATTATGCATCAGAAATTTGCAGCTTTAGTCGTAATTTTGGGTTCAAATTTTAGACGAACAAAAAATGTGTCAAGCCTAAAATCTCGGGTGTAAGTATACATATTGTTCGTACCTAATTTGGTTAATTTGACACCGGTCGATCAGTCACGTTAAAATCACATTTGACCCTCGGCTCAACAGAAACACAAGAACACACATCTACAACGCAAGATATATTCCACCAATCTAATCATAAACAAGGACACCTAACCTGCAAGGCCGATCAAATCAGGTCAACTTAGCTATTCCTTGGTCGACCGAGTCAAACATAATCATATGACCCAGGATCACGAGGACTCATATCATCTCCATGTGCATGAGCATTATCCCAATCAAACTGTTACACCTACACTCTCCTCTAAAAGGTATTGAAAATCTTGTCATCTCGCTATCTAAATTACTACAGTACTTTTCTCGCTTAAATTAGCTTAAACATCAGAGACTGTTAGGCCAGCAACACACCGATGCTCATTTGGTATTACCAGCTCTTTAGAGTCTTACCACCATAAGAAGAGCGAGCCAAGCGAGCTCAATGGGGCAATTCTAAGCTAATCCATTTTCTTATGTCAACACATACTCATCTTCATTTGTTTAAGTAATTGTTTTTAGATTTGTTCTTTTCATTTTTATTTGGAAAAAAAAATCTAGCAATTAGCATAGGTATATTCTTACCTAAATAAATGAATATTTAATTAGAGAGGGTATGAGCAATATAGTCAGTAAATAATGTTTGCACTAATTTTGGTTATTTTGATAGGAGGAGAGAATTTGGTTACCTCGGTTATCATTGAGTGGTACCACCAGGTGAGGAGATGACACATAAATAGTGAATAGTAAAAAACATAACACCAATATATGTCATCTTTTATTCAACCTTTGAAAATTAGGGGCGTTAATTGGTACGTAACAACCGACAAAATAATTGGATCGTAGTGTAATCGTATTGAAAAAACGAATCGAGAAAAAATCAAATTAAATCAGAAAAATCAAACCGAACCAAACTGAACCAGCACCTATTTGATTTTAGTTTTCAGTAGCTCAGAATCAGACCGAATTAATGAGCCTTATTTTGATTCAAACGGTGCCTTTTGGGACCACATTTTTCAATTCCACTTCAATATCATCGAAGTCTGCAGACTCCACTTCAATATCATCGAAGTCTGCAGACTCCACTTCAATATCAGATATCATGGGTCTCCTGCTCCCTCTCCTCTTTGAAGTCTTTGATATCATACATCTCCCTTTCCTTTTTGATATAATCGAAGAGACCCTCACACCTCATCCTTATTGAATCGAACCAAATCGGATAGCATCTCAAGCACTCATCCACACCCATTGTATTCGGCTCACATTGATGGCTTCCGCCTTGCACCCATCGCCTCCGTCTTACATCCATCGCCTCCGTCTTGCATCCATCGCCTCCGCCTTGCACCCATTTCCTCCGCCTCGCACCAACGCATGATTTGCATCGGCCTCGCATTGCCAACCATCTTCTCTTCCTCGCACTGATGGCCTTGGCCTCGCACCACCAACCATCGCCTCGAAGTCTCAAATTGAACCCATCACGAATCTCGTTCTCTCCCTCAATCTCTTTACCTCCGTCTCTCATCGTTCTTACCTGTAAAAATCGATCCCGGTACCGATCAATTCGTTATTGCCAATTTTTAGTCTTAATCGGGAAAGTGGTTGGTATCAGACCGATACTGATATTGATTCTCCAATCAGTTCGATTTCGGAGAAAAATTACCAAACTGAATTATTGATTAACACCCCTAATTGAAATAGATCTTCTTCTAATTTTCAATTTTTCTACAAAAATAAATAATTAAGAAATGTAGCAATGGCGCTAAGGCAAGGGTTATATATTGCGTATACATAAAGAAGAAATGGGCAGCAAGAAACTAACAGAGAGAGAAAAAAAAATATAGCAGACAAAGCACGAAGAGGCATGAACAAACTAGGAAATGGGCATGACGATATATATAGGCCAGTAGAGAACAACTCCAGGACAAAACAAAAAAATCACTCCGATTTTCGACATCCGAATGCCGTTTCATTCATACTCCTAAGTCGTATCATCGATCGTCTCATTATCATCTGTCCAGCTTCAGTAATCCTCCAGGCTTCACCCACCACCACCACCAACATCACCGTATTGTATTGTACCGTCCTGTCCTGTCCTGTCCTGTCCTGACTCGTAATCATCCTGATCATCGTGGTGATTGATCGAGCGAGCAGGCGGACAAAATAAACACGCAGTCACAACTGTCTTACCGTTATAACCCCATCCAGACTCCAGTACTCCGAAAGCCGTATAGGTGCTGGGCAGTGTGTTGTGTGTGCGCGCAGCTCGTATTTTGTCCCGTGCTCACCAAAAACCCAGGCAAGACAAAGGCTGTCCTTTTTCCTCCGTTCCCAATTTCCCATCCCATGACACTTTTCCCGACCCATCACTCGCACCATTATTCTAATCTCAATTTCAATACGTATACCGTCCCTTTTCACTTATTCCCGGCGGAAAACCGCCTCAACCACCCTCCTCATCATCATCCTACTTCCCTTCACCATAAGCCCCGTTGGGCCCACATGGCCTCTGGCCCACCCACCGGCCCACGACGCACGAACAGTAAAGACAAGCTTCTCATCATCATGGGCGCCACGGGCGCCGGCAAATCCCGCCTCTCCCTCGACCTCGCCACCCGTTTCCCCTTCTTCGAAATCGTCAACTCCGACAAAATGCAACTGTACACCGGCCTCGACATCACCACCAACAAGCTTCCCCTTCCTGACCGCCGAGGCGTACAGCACCATCTCCTCGGTGACTTCGACCCCAGAGACGGCGATTTCACACCGGCCGACTTTCGCGCCGTCGCCGGTAAAGTCATTTCCTCCATTACTAGTCGGAGGAAGGTACCCATGCTTGTTGGCGGCTCCAACTCCTTTATTCACGCGCTGGTTGTGGACCTGTTCGAACCAGGTTCCAGTGTCTTCGAACCGGGTCTCAATGTCTCCGTCTCGTCGGAGCTCAGGTACAATTGCTGTTTTTTGTGGGTGGACGTGTCACTGGCGGTGTTGACGGAGTACCTGTCGAAGCGAGTCGACGAAATGCTCGACTCGGGGATGTTCGAGGAGCTGGCCGAGTTTTGCGACACGGACAGCCAGGACCACGGCGAATCGGCGGCGAGTCCAACCGGGTTGCGGAAGGCGATTGGGGTGCCCGAATTCACTCGGTACTTTAAAAAGTATCCACCGCAGGGGAAGGGTGGATGTAGCAGCGCGGAAGGCGATGATCGGGAGCGGAGAAGAGCATACGAGGAAGCGGTGAGGGCGATCAAGGACAACACGTGTCAGCTAGCGAAAAGGCAGATTGGGAAAATCCTACGGCTGAGAGGGGAAGGGTGGGACCTACGGAGATTGGATGCGACGGACGCATTTAGAGCGGTGCTTGCGGCGACGTCGTCGGACGACGATGACAGAAAGAGGTGGTCAGACGTATGGGAGAGGCAGGTGGTCGAACCAAGCACGAAGATTGTGAAGCGCTTCTTGGAGGAGTAGGTCTTCCAGCTATTTCCAGCTATACATTTTTTTTTTTAATTTCTTTTCTTTTTCTCATTTTTAAATTTTTCCTCCAACTTTTTAGTCTGTTAACAGTTTTCGGGGGAGAATTCCTCTGTATACCACTGTACTTCCCAATTCCGGTACGCACCAACCTAAAAAAAAGGGAGCAAAAATGAAGAAAAAAAAATGGCAAGAGTGGATTTGGGACTGTGGTCGGGACAAACGCGGCAATGGGACTTGCAGAGAGTGGGTTACAAGTTTTGCTAAAAAGACACAAATACAGCATATCGAAAAGAAGAAACAAAAAAAATAATAATTTGCCAAGCATAGAGTTTCTGTGAATTTCGCAACCATAATTAGGAATATTCTGTGAATTTTGTTTTCTTAATTATTTCGGGATTCTTTTAATCACATATTTAGCGTGTTAGTAAGATTCAATTTACACACCAAATTAATTCTTCCCTTATTTGCTTCAAATTAAAAATCGTCGTTTTGATATATCACCCACATGACATATCGACCGTTTCTCAGCATTGCTAAATAATTCTCTCCAATCCTGAATAATAAATTACAATTTGCAGATTGCAGATTGCAGAGAAATGCAGCGGGTTTTATATTAGGGATTGAGGGAATATATAGTCTGTTAGGCATTTGACCTGTATCGTTTCTTGCTGGTAATTGAAAACTCGATTTTCCGATCATGAAAAAGGGGGGAAGTCTAATTCAATTGTGTTTTTATTCCGAACTGCCAGTGAGGGCTGCCAAGAGTGGCAAACGAGTTGGAGATTTTGCAATTTTACTAGATTCTGTTATAGATCTTGTCCATTTCAAAATGATGAGATAATTAAAGCATAAAAAATAAAAACCAAAGATCTCATAATGTAAACATACATTTATATTTTGATTTGCCATCTGTTTATATTTATAGATACACAACAGTAACACACGTGTTCTTCTTAGTCTCTGTTTACTCTTTCAGATTATCATCATGCTCATCAAACGTGAATCTCTCTCTTATTACACCAAAGCGGATGTTCTACAAACGTGACGTTATATCTTGAATTAAATTTTGGTCGCAGAGTTTAATTTGTGTTGTGGATTGGTGAGGGAGTTTTGGAAATTGCGCGAAATTCCAAGTCCCGAGTCTTGATAGGCATAAATGCAGAGCTTACTAATATGAGGATTCTATAAGTAGGAGTGGGAAGGCTAGGATGATACTTTGTTTCCATATATTCTCAACAATCAATGTCATTATAGTTGAAAAGTTGAAACTTGAAAGGAAAAAGCTATGATCCTCTGCTGTGCTGCATAAATCATATATAAATACTGCAGCTAGCCATTCAATTGTAGTTGTAGGAGGAGTTTATTGAACATGGACGCCATGACTGGTCAATTTGCTGCCAGCTGATATGTAGTTTCTCAACTCAACACCACATGGCATCAAATTATATCTAGTTTCATTATAATTATAGATAACAAGGGGATCGATAGAGGAGTGAGACCGTTTTGTGGTGCATGCGTGTTGAATTAGGCCGGTTCTGAACCTTCTGAAAACAAGATTTGTAGAAGCAATTCCGTGATGCTGATGTGATCGATGTGTTTGATTTGAGGTTATTATGATCCATTTAAGGTCGCTGTACTGAAATTTGAAACCCTGTACTTAATTAGTCTTAGATTCATTAAGGTGGGGACAAAAATATCCCTATTCTTAGTAAAACATTATGAAATTGGGACCCAGCGAGTCAGCAACACCCCGTCACATTTCTTCTGGTTCGAGCAAGTGTCTCTTACATATATATGTCTATGTAATTTTAAGGAAGGATTGCTTGTTTAATTAGTACGCTAATCGTATGTACGTGCCACGTAATTATATTGTAGGGCTCATGTAATTTTTGTCAATGAATCATGAATAAGATATATATTGAGTTTGTTCAAATAAATGAAACGCTAATTAATATATTAGTTTGATGCTGGAAATTAAATTTAATACGTTTGCGTATATGTGTTAGAGAAGAAAAGAGAGGGAGCTAGGTGGATCAGATTTGTTAGTTGAAGGATACAAATTAAGGGAAGGGCGCGAGGATATAACAAGCAAAGAGCATGACAATCTCTAAACTGGCAAGAAATGGTGGAATTGGCACAAGAAGGGAGACATTTCCTCGTCGAAATGACAACTTATGAATGATGAATGTTGGGAGACCAATATCCTTAATTAAAATTATTATAAAAGAATGAATGATTATGAAACAAGGTTAAGTTCCGTTAAGTTCTTAGAACTGAAAAATGAATGTTCCGTTCAGATTAAAATGGAATTCTTTTGTTTTATCGAAGATGTTTAAATAATTTATGAATGATGCTATTTAAACACACTAAATTGATTACAATAATGTAACATTTTATCGACCACACAAAATAATACTTGGGGGAAATGGAGTTGTAAGTGTTTCTGGATGGGTTGAATCTTAATATGACGTTGAGTGTTGTTATTGATTATTCTGGCTAGAATTGGCCTGTCACTTGTAACCCGGGTTTTAGAGCTATTCAATTGGCTTCCTGCTCTTTCTCTCCTTCCATTGCTAGGCGGGACAAGTTCAATTGGATGCTTGCAGCGAATGGCCAGTTTCTCTTGTGCGTCGTTGTGGTAGCAGATGAGACCAAGGAAGCCTAATATTTTGTTGGCGAAGTTATTGGTTTGGTACCCAGAGGGTGTGCCAAGAGCCAGTTCTATTTTATGGTTGGCTATTCAAGGGAGGCTGGCAACCATATTAGTGAGATTACAGGGACTGCCAATAACCTATGTGTGCTTTGTAACGCTTTCCCGAAAACGCATAATCATTTGTTCTTTGATTGTTAGTTTAGTGTTGGTGTGTGGAGGAAAGTTTTGGCAAGATGCGGAGATCCTTGAATATTCCCCCCATGGCCCTCTTTCATCTGCTCAATTGCGGGTCAGTGGAAGGGGAAGACTCTATTAGTGGCTCTCGGAACTCGTAAGCTAGCTCTAGCGGTCATTGTTAATAGTGTTTAGATCGAGCGAAATGCTCGTATTTTTGTAGGGACCTCGCGTAGTAATGAATCCCTTATTTTTCCTATTTTCTTTGTGATTAGATATAAGCGGTGTTCGCCGGAGATTAAGGACTCCATCACTAACAATAATATTGCATTGCTAGGATATGGACTGTGCCTCTGAATTAGTAGCGTTGTTGGGTTCGTTCTGTTTGGGTGAGTGGCTTGCTTGTATCCTTCCCTTCGTTGTTGGTTCCCAACGCTTGATCGTCAAGTCTCCCGATTGTTCTCTCTTGGGTTTTGTCCTATTTTATAAATTTTTTTTTACAAAAAAAATATATAAAATTATTTAATTTATTATAATAATATTATTCATTAATTATCACATGCAATTATTAGAACTTACACATGATGGCCATGAATGGGGTTAGGGACTTATTAGGGCAGCCGCTACTAGCTAGCATGTGGATTGTGCAAATTGCAATACGCATGCATGAAATCGCACGTACAAATGAGACAACTTAAAAAAAATTAAATGAATTTGATTTATAAACAAAACAAAGTGGATGATGACATTCTTGGGGACCATGAATTATGGGTAGTGCTGATCATCTCGTAACTAACACAAAAAACAAACATGCGCGATCCTATTATTATTACCCTGCACCTTGCCTCATTCATCCATATCTTAATTTTGCTGCTCAACTTATTAATTTCTCATATATATAAATGAAGCTTAAGTCAGAAGCATAGTGTACATAGACATAATTATCATGCTTATAATATAGGGTAGGTTAGTTCTATCTCTTTTTTTTTAATTGACTAATTTATTAAAGGGTTAGGGTAGGATAGGTGGTAAATGAAGTGCCTGGTCATCAGAATTTTAAATGGGTCGCACTGGCTAATCGTATTTAATTTAGGAGGAAGAAGACCGTACGTAATTATTTATTAAATAATAAGTAAATGAGTAGAAGATGGATAAATATAGAGGTGAACGAAGTGGGTTTGGTCTTTGAAATAATGTGATACACGATTTGAAATTTGGATAAAATTTATTTGGATGAATCTGCATTATTAAAATTTTGGGTCATTTTCTGATCAACTTGTTATTATACGTTTAATAAATGAAAGGATTTTGGGTTAACCTGTTAACTCGTATAATAACTTATTAACCTGATTAATAAAATATCATATGAACATGTTAACTCGCATAATTACCTATATATTAACATGTTTAATAAACGTGTCAATTACTAACAATTATCTATTAACTTACCTACCTATATAACTATTAAATATATCTCATAGTTTAAATAAGTTAAACATGTTAAAAAAAATTAAACAAGTCATATATTAATTGAGTTTCGATTACGATCTATCTATTGAATGGGTTACACAGGTTAATAGGATTATCTGATTGATTAACAGGTCGGATTCGAATTGTACATACATCCTTTAAACGATTATTAAATGGATCGAATCAGCTTATATGATTCATAACATGACACAAACCGGAAACATATTGCCAGCTCTACTGTGGGAGTTGGAAACGTGCATTTGGAAATGAGAAGGCAGATAGATAGAAGTGGCAATGCTGGCTGAAGGTGGTGAGTTACATGCTGGTTTTAATGAAGCTGTCTCTGCAAATTGCCAATAATAATAATAATAATAATAATAATAATAATAAGAGAGATTAATATTATAATTACTCCCCTTATTGGTTGATCAGTATTATTTTTTGAAGATATATGAAAAAATTATTAAGTGTCCGGTTATCAATGAGTGTCGGTAGTAGAGAGTGAAATAGTTTGAATGGGAGAGGGAGATCCAAGAGGAAGTAGCCTCGGCCGAGTCTGAGTGATCATGGAAAGAGTGAAACACAAACTCATCGAACAAATTCCGCTGCTTCCACCTATTCAAACAGAACAAAAAGGACACAACAAATTAATTAATATGGCGCCATAGATGGTAGAGATCGAGAGAGAAGCATGATGAATGATGGTTGTGTAGCAAAAACCGAGAACAAGGCTTCTGATCGATACACACGCACACAGAAGAAGAAGAAAAATTCAAAAATATTATGGCACACAGCCACACAGTCCTACACAGACATGGCAGTGCACGCTTGCTTTGCGCATGATCCTAAAAATATATAACCAACCCCTAGCTCTCTATGTAAGGCCACCCACAGTGGGGATTATGTCCACCATAGATTAGCAAAAATTCAGTCTTATTGGAAAAAAAAAAATCACCATTGGTAATATTTTTGGGCTACATCTACAAAGCCTCCGGTGAAGCTTGAGCTTGAGATTGCCAAAATTAAGCCTCAAATGCAGCCCATCCAGCCCCAAATGGTGGACATTTTGCTGCAAGTTGCAGGCAAAATGAAGAGTAAAAACATCCGAATTGATTTTTACTTGTAAATAAATCATTAAGAAAAATGATCATGCGACCTAATTAGAAGAAAGATAAACAATATATAAAATATCAATACATTCCTTCTTCTTATTATTTTTATTATATATAGTAACTTTCTTGTTATTTTGGAGTTATGAACAATATACCATCTAGTCTCAATTTTATTTTATTTTTTGAAATTATAGTTGGAGTTATATTCATTATGAATATAGCGTTAAATATACATCACCATTCTCAGTGGCTTAACACTAATTTACTCCTTGAATTATTATATATTTTCAAAATTTTCTTTTAAAATTTTATATCAATTAATTTTCTCGAATTTATCCCATGTTTTCATGTTTATTAATTTGCATTTCATTTTATATATTATTAGGCTAAAAAAATTATATGTTAATAATTAAATTTATTTTGAGTAATTTTTCCTTTATTGAAACCCGTGGGTGCTCCTCTCTGTCTCTGACCGACGCATTGATGATCATTTGCAATTGCCATTGCCACCATTCTAATTTCTACCAGTATTTTTATCAACGTGGCACACACCATTTTTACTGCTTCCTCGTCTTTTTTTACTGGACTGTTATGTTTTTACCACATGATTTTTGCTGCTACGGAATAGTGACAAATAAACGGTCCTATCTTGGCCACCTGAAAGGCTGAACCTGAACCTGCACCAGTCATGATGGATGAAATCGGCCCTGAACCTGAACCAGTAATGACGGATGAATCCGCCCAATTACAGAATTTTGTTTATCACACAATAACAATGCTATTAATGGGCTAATCACGAGGAACAAGCATAGCACAAATCAATGGGCTAGTGGGCCCTTTTGCTTCTCGAAGAATTACGAGTAGCCCATATGACCATGGGCCTTTATTGCCTGTAAAAAGCCACTCAAGTGAATTGTATAAAAATAATATTATTTATATACATTAAATTGATCATATTTAGTAACATATTTAATGTAAAAATTAATAAATTGTGTTATTTTAATAAATTAAATTACTTGTGCATCTATTTCATTATTCATTGATTTTCACATCATATGTGTCACTAAATACGGTCAATTTAGTGTGTCCACTGTCCAAATAGCATTATTTTTATACAATTGAATCTAAACTTTAGTGTGACCAAATATGGTCACTATTCTAAATGAATATCTCTAAACTTTGAGGTATTTAAAATCTATAAAAATCTCAATTGAATGCACCACTTTTTAGTTTCTACGTCAAACCTATTTGTTTTTTTTTCATTACGGTTATAATTGCATATATGAAAGAAAATCATCTAGGAAATTCCCAAATGGTACATAACTTGACCTTTGACAAGCTACAACTGAAAATCAAAGGTCCTCCTTGAAGACGAAAATCAGATGAAGCTTCCAATAATTCATTCAAGTTTGTAATCATGAGTCCTTTACTCCTTTATCATGGTAAAGAAAACGTGTTCGTATATTGCTGCTGCCATTGCTAGGCTTGTGTTAAACATTCACAAGTCTCCCCCGTTGTTTCTATTTAGAACACCTTACCTTCGGAAGATAGGGGGCCAAATGAATTAGCCAACGTGTGAGAATTGCACTTTTAGTGTCATAGGCTCACTCCATTATGTCCTTTTAGCCACCCCACTATCCCTGACTACAAATTAATAATCTTCTTTTTAGTTATGTACTTATATACTAAGTTTTACGTGTATCTCGAGTTTGCTTTTTATAAAAAATGAGACTACTAATTAGATATGGTTGGTTTGTGATAATTAATTGCATGCCTTCACCTTTTTTTTTTGTTTCGAGAAGATACAAAATTTCATTAACATAACAAAAATACAAAGTACAAAAAAAAAAGACTGCAATAACTTGAAAACAAATATACGTAAATATCTCGAGTGATTAGGCGCTTAACATTTGTCAAAATGATCTAAAATGAATAATGCATAAAACAATATAACTTGAAACCCACAAACATCATAAAGGTCATTACTGCTCCAACAACTAATCTTTGCAATCAAACAAAAGGAAAATCTAACACAGTCAACCTCGATATAAGAGTCGCACCCTGCACTTATTTTACTCAAACCAAAACTAAATAAATAACCCAAAAAAAGGAACAAATGTGCCAACCCTATCATTACACCTATGTGGAATTCCAAAAAGGACTAGGAACAATGTACATCACTATATCCATCATGATTAATACCACCAACACTACCACAGGAGGACCAAGACCACTCAGTCAAAATCTATAAGGTTGTATCACGAGCAAAACCTTGTTAAGACGGATCAAGCTCTTGAAGTTAAGAGCTCGACTCATAACCTGATTTGTTGGGATGCCAAAATGGGTGACCATAATAACAATATGACGATAGAACAAGAAAGACGAACAAATTTCGGTGGACTCGACTAAATATATGTTGGATTATTCAGTTTATTCACTATATCTATAAATACCATAAGGAAGCTCCCTGGACCCTAAAATCCATGGGAAACAAAAAAAAAATTAAGGGAGGATTTTTTAAAGAGGGCGGCTTGAGTTTTATACATTCAAACTTTCAAAAATATTATTTTTACTTAATTATTAAATTTTAAATGCGTAAAATGTGAATAAAGTTTCAATTTCATAATCAATTGAATAGCAAAAAAAACTCATATATATCTAGGTGAAAGTTACAACTCATATATATATATAGTTAATTAATTTTTGTAACGTGGGACACTTCGCCATGAATTTAAACAATATTCAACACACAATAATATCTAGGGTTTTGTATATATCCAAAAAAAAAAAACACTGTCGTCTATGGTTTAAGTGAAAGTTGATCATCGCAATGGACGAGTGAATTTTCAATTAGTTGACTAGTAAAATGAATCAGCCTTTGATTTGAAGAGACAAGCTTAAGATTCCAACCTTTTGTTCTTTGTCTTTACTACCAACACAATAATAAGATATTAATATTTTTTTTTTACCAAAGGTATTTGAAGAAGGGGAGACACTCCAACTAATTTAAGAACATTATGAAACGTCTGAAACTCGTAAGAACTCAACTAACATCTGAGTCATGCACTCCATCAGTCGAAGTAAACAGATTCCTTTTGAACCTAGATTCCTTGGAATTGACACAATCACCAATATTCACATAGATCTCGTTATCACTCTGTACTCAGCATCCTCCCCGTAAGAAATTTATTGAAATTATTGGGTTCGAACCTTGAATGGGGATTCCAACCAAGGCAAAATCCTTAGCAATTGTCAATCCTGCCAACCCCTGCAGGTAAGATATTAATGTACTTTGGTTGCATTATACGTTTCATTCAAATGTATGGGTTTTGACCAAAGTGTGTAAAATAAAAAGATATACCTGAGAAGATATAATTTGACTTTCTCTAGGTCAAGGCTGTGCTGAGAAGATAAAATTTTGATAAGAAAATAAAAAATCTATATATAAATTAAAATATATGTATATATATATATTTCGATTAGTCAAAAGCTCAAAATTTTTATAAATCAATTGACTAGTTGAGGCTGACAGATGGATGGCTCCCTAACGTTAGCAATGGAGATTTACCTTAATTCAACACCAACTACAAGTCACCCCCACGTACCCTCCTCCAATTTTAATTGATCGCACTTAATTTCATATTGTCTTGAATTGGATCTGCGTCATTAAATACAAGTGTATAATTTATCTTTTAAAAAATAGTGTTTTTGAAATTTGAATTCATGCGTCCGTAAGTTATCTCTAAAAATGTATATTACCGCACATAAAATTAATTAAATTTTACGTCTCAGCTCATTCTTGATATACCAATTTTGCATTCAAAGTAGCAAATTAATCCCAAATTAAGTTGAAGCACACCGGATACATAATTTTGCATGGGGATCGAAGAGAATTGTACGTGGATGGCCTTTGGTGAAGCTAGCATGCAACTGCAAATCCCGTATGGCCGATATCTTATTTTAACAATAATAATGAATTCCATAATCACTAAACTGAATAAACGGAAAATCCCAAAATTGACGCCCAAATATGTTGAGAAAATAAGGTGGAAGTTGCCAACAAGTGGCACAAGCTAGGCAGGCTCCTATATAATTAACAAACCTAATTAAAAACGAACACCAATTGCTAAAATCCCACTAATATCATTCAACATACATATGTATATATGCATTTAAATTTTGCCCATGTTTATATATAATTATTTTTTTATGAGAGAAATTTGCTTGCAACGAGAATGTCATTACAACAAATACGTTTAAACTTCCTACATAGATCCTATTCTAAGTTCGTTTCAACTCGGAACGGAGTTAGGTAGTGTGAACACTAAATCCAATCAACTAGGCATGAAGAAAAGCCAAAGTGAAAGGAAGATTAATTAATAGTAATAAAAAAATTTAAAAAAAATTAGAGCCTTGCTTGACCGGGAGCACCAGCTGCGGCGGCGTTGCATGTGCAGCCGACAAATGCGCCCAAGCGGCCAACAAACAACTCAAAATTACTTGAAAATTAACAAGCAGCTTGTGTTTTAACAACTCTCCTTTTCTCTCTAACCATACAAATATATATATATATATATATATATATATTGATGATGTATGAACATAAATACATACATATATTGTCAACGGTCATAATTGTTGGCTTGCCTTAATTTTCATATCATCAAGATATCTCTCGGTCTCTATATATTTATCACATCTCTGTCCTCTAATCTAATGTGACTTCTCTCTTCTTTACCTTTCCTCTTATGCAACAGATATTGGATTGATCAATTAGTTCGTACTTAATTGACCTTTTCCCTTTTTACCTAATTATTCGGAGTTAGCTACTCCATTAATTAGGTGATTAATCCACGATGAACCCTGCAACGTTCCAGCTGGATCATGATCTCCACAACCAGCTGCATTCCATTAAGAAGGATCAGACGATGACCGGAAACCGGCCTTCCCCTTTGAAGATCAACAAGGGCTCCTACCTCGTCCATAAGCCCGCCTCTTCGGGTCCCCGCGCCACGGCCGGCGTCAATAAGATGCATGATCACCACGAACAACAACAACAGCAGCGGCAGCCGGTGATCATATACACACAATCTCCCAAGGTGATCCACACGCAGGCGCGTGATTTCATGGCCTTGGTTCAAAAGCTCACCGGCCTCTCTCGCTCCGACAACCATGCAAGCAACGACGACCAACAACATTGTCACAACAGCGTCACTACTACTGTTGATGACATCATCGATCGTGTGAACGCAAAGGATTCTTCAAATCAGAATGAAAAAAGCCACGTCGTTCGCAATAATAGTAAGTCTATTAGCTACAGCGTTATGAATAATGACGATAATGATCAGTCGTCTTCAGGTTTGACGGATGAATGTGGTGGTAACGTTTATGAGAATGAAAATAAGAGTAATCACAATGTTCATAATCATCATCATCATCATCATCAAGGCAGCTCGGGTTTGGGGTATTCGGAAGGGTACTCACCGAATACCATGTCGATGTTCAGCCACCCAAGCCCGTTTTATGCGGATATGCCTTTGTTTACTCCGACTTCAACTTCATCCACCGATTTCTTCTGCTCGCCTCGGCCTTTTTACAGATTCCCTGATTCCTCCCCGCATGCATCTCAGAATGTTGGTGGGTCCATTTCCCCGTCTATGTTCAAGTTCATCAAGGGCTTACCAGAATATTGACGTCATAAATCAATTCATAAGCAGTAGATCGACGGAGGATTAGCTGCAAGGCGACTGTTAATAATTTAGTGTTTGATTCATTACTCATGATCTGATTATCATCAATTTGTTGATTCAATTTATGTTCATAATTAATCATATAACGTATGCCACATTGTTGTGCATAGTTTCATTTATTGATTCATGTTAATTTTGTTAATAAGTGTTTCTTAATTAATTTAATTTCGATGTGCTTAAGGAACTAACAATATATATATATATATATATTACAGAAAAAAATTATATATTTATGCAAATCCAAAAGGAAGATTTATGTATGTAGCTATGTTGCTTTTGATGATATGCTTAGAGGATTCGAGTTATATTATTTTGTATATTATTCTCTTTAGATTGTTTTGACAAATATCAAACTTTGTTACTAGAGATATTTACTTATATTTATTATCAATTTTGTATCTTTGTTTTATAAATAAATTTTCGTATATTCTAAAAAAAAAAACTTAATTAGGTTTTTTTCTTTTTTGGGAAATGAGTTAACTAGTTAGATTATACGTTCAAATAGGGCAATCCTCCTTACTTCTCACTTATAATTAACACTCAAAATTTTAAATGTAAAAAATTCAGTGCAATAGAATTTTTTTGTGGACAATATCATTCTTATTTGCAACTCTTCCAATTTTCTTAATGTGTTATTATTTGGATTTATTCAACATATTGGCTTTCGGGTTGCTCACTAGCTCCATATATGTACACACAATATATATTTGTACAACTTTTTGTAAGGAAAGGGAATTCGTATCCAACTACGTACCGTCTTCCTTTTTTCCCATGCAATGTTTAATTATATACAGCCTCAACATTTGACTTGACTCATTCATTAACCCAGACATGAACTTGTGATTATAAATAGAGATAGGCTGAATTTAGAATCGAAAATAGAAGTGAGCTGATTTAAAACTATTTGTTTTAGTAAAATAGTATTTAATAAAAATTTAGTAAAAAATAAATTTAATTTTTCATATTTTTTTTCTTCATGTTTTAGGTGGACTGAAGCTCATCTTAAATGGGTCAAAGTCCGTCCCCGAATTAACCAGATGGTTAATTCAATGTTTTACCACATCTTTGCATCGAAATTCTGGACTAGCTAGTTAACTATTAGTCTAACGCATACATTAGCAATTAAGGACTTTTAGATTGTAAACAATCTACTCCTTATTCTATATTTCTATTTTTTAAATTTAAGTTTCAAATCAAATGATGAATTTAATTGTAATTTTCTCGGACGATTACGGTAATATGTGCTTAAATTCAAAGAACGAAGCCAGTCAATGAGCAGCACTATTACAGACTTTGGTAAAATTAAGAGCTGGTTTGATTTTAGTGTTAGAGGAAGACCGAAATTAGTGAACTGTGTATAGCCAAACATTGCTCTTTCAACTTTCATGTGTATTTTACTCGCAAGAAACAAGAGTCCAAAACTTGCATAATTGTTCACAAATTAAAAAAAAAAAAACAAAATAAACAACCGGCAAACAATAGACTGCCACCAGATTAAGTGGGCTGGGCTTAGAATTGATAAGAGTCAAGGCTCACTAGTCCCACAGTGGACCCGAAAACATAGTTCTGTTCTTTGGATTTAACTTAAGCACATAGATTCACAGTTCAACTGAAAATAACGTAGCGTTTTCGTTTTGGCAGAAAAAAAGAAAATGGTCACGTAACTGTGATAGAATTACCCCACAAGTTTCATTCGTTTTATATAAGAAAACTGTACGTTGTCTTTAGTTTGCCTTTAGGATAAAGTATGCCAATAATATATATTTTTTTCTTGTACGAAATCTAAACCCATGTCAATCATGCACTTTTATACGAAAATTAACCTTCCGAGTTTTATATGAGTGTGTAAATATTATGTATATATACATATATACATAGATATCAATGAGTCATTGAGTGCTCATGTTAATTTCTCAACCATAACATATGATCTATACAAAAACAGAATTCATAAAAAGCAGCAAAATATTTTTCTATTGATAGAGGTTACAAAATTTGAATTGTAGTAATGTTTAACCGTTAAAAAAAATTTGTGTTTTGAGGCTTCGTTCAATATTGGTTTAACGAGGTCATTACGCCATTTGAAATTCTTTATCGATTTAATGAGATTTACCTCTTTCTTTTTAAAATGAAAAAAAAAAAAAAAAAAAAAAAACTCATTAGGTGCACCAACCAAATTAATGAATTTGTCCAAGAAACCATAGCATTATTGCCACCCGAATACCTAATACTCTTTTAAGATATAACTTAACTTTCCAACAATGTATTATTTATTTACAAAAAATACACCTAATAATAATTGGTGAGATTCTCTTCTGCACCGTCCCTATATATATATTTCCAATATTTTTAATTTGTATTTATCTCTTCTTGTTGTAGTTCAAGAGTGTTCATATGTGCAACCAAGGATTGAAATATCGATATCGACGGATATATCGCTAGTCGAATTTACGGATATCTCGTCCCAAATATCGATATCGATATCGTTTACGGTCAACAAAAATGACGGAAATTATGTCCAAATGACGGAAATTTGGAATGAAACTTTGGGAAAAACTTAAGTACCCAATAATAGTTATATAAGACTAATAAAAACTATAAAATGACTTTAATATAATAAATATATGATGAATCATATGATAGAATATAAGTCTGCCGATATTGACAAATAATTAGACTTTGATAATGACAAATAATCATAGTAATAAAAATACAACTAATAATAAAATAATATTAATAATTCTAAATTACAATCACGTTATTTAAATTATTTGAATTAAAACATATATTCCTACATTAAAACATATATTCTAAATTATAATATAGTTTACCGTCTAATTTAAATGAAAAATAATTAGACTTTGATAATGACAAATAATCATAATAATAAAAATACATTAATAATAACATAATATTAATAATTCTAAATTATGATCACGTTATTTAAATTATTTGAATTAAAACATATATTCCTACATTAAAACATATATTCTAAATTATAACATTGTTTACCGTCTAATTTAAATGAAAAATAATTAGACTTTGATAATGACAAATAATCATACTAATAAAAATACAAATAATAATAATAATAATTCTAAATTATAATCACATTATTTAGATTATTTGAATTAAAACATATATTCCTACATTAAAACATATATTCTAAATTATAACATAGTTTACCGTCTAGTTTAAATGAAAAATAATTAGACTTTGATAATGACAAATAATCATAATAATAAAAATACAACTAATAATAAAATAATATTAATAATTCTAAATTATAATCACGTTATTTAAATTATTTGAATTAAAACATATATTTCTACATTAAAATAATATATGATTATTTCAATATTTTAAATTATAACATATAAAAAAAGGAGTTAAGGATAAAAGTAACATATCAAAAATAATAATCTAGGTTTAAAATTTTAAATATATAAAAAAAGGTTTTAAACAAAAACAAAATGAAACGCCCCGTTTCATTTGGTGCGTGCTTGAGTATATTTGTTTTACACTTTTACAGTAATCGCATTATCCCATCCCTGTTGTATGTCTGGTTTGTATTTGGAGAGGATGACTGAGACGAGACCGTGAGGGCGACTGGGCGAGAGGCGGAGGGGGCGAGGCGGCGGAGAACTGAGACCGTGAGGGCGATAGGCGGCGCGAGCCACATAGAGGACGAGTTCGGTGGTGAAGCGGCTCGATAGAGGTTGCCGTCGAGGGTGGTGGAGCCACAGCGGTTGTTCGTTCGACTGGGTTTTGTTTCGGCACCAACAGATCGAGAATTAGGGTGGGTTTTTTCTTCGATGTTGCCCCCAATTTATACTTGTCCCGAATTAGTGAGTCCGTGATTCCAATTTCGTTCTTTCCTGCCATAATTTCTTTCGCCCGTGAATTGAATACGTGATTTCCTGTTCAATGGCTGGGTCCAATATCGGTGGTTTCGGTCAATATCGCCGGAAATTGATGATATCCGTCGATATTGGTGGAAGAAAGAGTTTCACCCCGCCTTACCTTCCGTCGACCGGAAAAATCGATATATCGAGCAATATATCGGCGATTCCGTCGATATTTACTTTCCTGTGTGCAACACGATTTCAACCTAAAAACCATTCACTTTTGTATTTTTAAATTAATGACTTGTTGAATTTGGTTTTTTAAATCAACGACAAAAACATGCGGCAAATAAAGAAAATGAAAGACTCGGCTCGGCTGTGGCAGCCTAGCTTGATCAAGAGAGGAAGGTAGCAAGAAGCTTGCAATGTCCCAATTTTCTGTAAATTATGAGCTAAGAAACCAAATTAAAAACAAAATGAAGAAGAAAAGTCGTAAATCCATGTAATAATTAAGGGTTATTTACACATTAAATGAGCTTCCCTTATTTAAATTTCTGTTGTTTCCGGTCTAGAAATTACAACAGATAAGACCGAACCGCGCTACAACATCGTGTAAGTGTAACTGCTGAGTCACATCCATTCACAGCTGACCCGTCAAAACGCTCGTCCGTCACCATGACGGCGTCAGCGTCCCACCACGTACCTTCCACGCCACGATCCGTTACATTTCCTAACGGCGACGCGATCTTCCTCACGTCACCGACCGCCAAATCACCCGTGACGCCATCTTTCAGGTATACCTTTTCGACGCCGCCGCCCGAGGCCACTCCAACGATTCTCCCGAGCTGCGGGCTCCACTCGGCGAGCATCGCCGGAATCCGACATCCGACGCGCGTGTCCCAAACACCCAAGTACACACGCCCTGAGTCGCACGTGTCGGCCGAGACAAACGTTGCCGGCGATGGCGTGTCCCAGAGCTTGACGACACTTTTACCGGAGGTGAAGTCCGACCAAGAGAATCGGTGGCCTCCGAAGCTTCGGCGTCGGCGGAGGCTCAAATTACGATTATGCTCGCGTTCTTCGGCGGAAAAAGCAGAGCCCCTCCTGACACTGAAATGTTCATCCCGGCCAGTCGAACTGCCGTCGTCATCGTACGATGATTTGGAATCGAGTTCAATTTCGTCATCGGATAAGGACGAGGAGGACGAAATGGAGCAAGTTTCGTCGTCGTCGTCGTCGCTGATGTCGGAAAAATCGTCGTCCATGAGCGTCTGAGAAAGCGGCTTTGAGGCTAATAAACGGAGTTGTCGAAGTCTGCCGACAAAGATATTGATTTTCGTGAATATGGTGCCGCAGGAAGCTAGAATCGCGAGGATGAGAGCACCCCATTTCAAAAAACTAAAACTTTGAGTTTGAGCAACGTATTCGATTTTGGGAATGGATAAAGCCTGGGAAACAAAAGATGGGCCCGGCAGCTGAAAGTCGCTGATTCTATTGAGTACTGGAATTTCCATGGCGGACAGAGATAGAGGGAAGCTAATTTATAAATTGGAATTTCGATTTGAGTGAACGGAGAAAGGAGGTTTGAGAAAGGTCGGGCGTTTGGTGTTTAAAAAGGCAGGGGAAGGGGAAGATAATAATTGGAATAAAGAAAAGCCTTTGGGTTGTGAAGACTGATGTGGAAGATAGCGACTGGTTGTGCAATTTGGCAGCGATATTCGATCCACGTCAGAAAAGCGTACCCGGCCCTTTTCGAGTTTGGAATTGGAACACTAGGTGTCAACCGGATCGGATCAATTATTCAATTTGCTGACTCACGGCATCGACCCAGGACCATTATTTCACTGACGTTCCGGTCCAAAATACGTGGTGCCTAGACTCTTGACGGTACAACAATGTTTGACGTCGACACGTGGTGACAAGTTATTGCTTGCACCTATAATGTGTTTAATTTATATTTTTGTGCAGCTTTAGGCATTTGGCTGCACTGTCAATTAGCCTATCATATATATATATATATATATATATATAGACGATGGGTAATGCCAGGAATAGTTGGCCAATTTATGCTGGACATGTGTACAAATTAGGCTTATTTTATGAATTGACATATTTGTATTTTCATGTGTATAACACCATACAAATTCATGAAAAGCTTATCAAATATCAATATATAGGCATCACATATTTGTATCATAGGACAATGATTCTCGTACATTCAATTTTTCTGATATATATATATATATTGTTATGCTTTAATATTAAATCTATCAAAAAATTCTTTTTAAAGTATACCTAATTTTCTTAGGTTAGATTAAATGAATCCAAATTCAACTAAATTTAACATATGTGTTTGTTTTCAAGAAATAAATATGTAATTTGATGTAAGATGAGCATTTAGTGAGCAGAAAATCAGTTTTTTTTTTTTCATTTGGAAAACTGAGTCAGAATTTGGTAAATTTTCAGAGGAAAATTTAGGGGGAATTGAGAATTTCAAATGATGAGTTCAAATTCTGTCTCAAATGACATAATTTTTCAAATAAGAAATTGAAACAAGTGAAATTTTAATTTCCATTATTTTTAAAATTGATATTCAAACGCTAAAGTTTACAAATCGAAAAATTGCAAATTATGAAATTTGTAATTTTTCATTAAATTAGAAATCGTTCATTCAAACACATTCTAAATTAATGACGGAGAAAGAGAAACTCCTAAAATGGAAATGAATAAATAGCAACTTCCGCCCCTAATATCAATATTAAGATGAACAAATCCCTTCGAAATAATTGAAGATGATTATTGTGATTGGCATGGATAGCGTTGGTTCATAGAGGTGTGTTGCACGACTCACCGACCAAGGTCGATAAATGCTCATAAGTGCGAGGTCCACCTTATGAGAAAAATCAGACGTACAAGATTTCTATTTTTGTTCAATTTCAACCCTGAGCCTTTAAGTGTGCTTCGCATGGACCGCACTGCTCATACTGTCATACATTGCAAGCTTGTCCAACTTTATATAATAATTATTTCTTGCACTGTGTTAATGTTGAAAATGACACAAACAAGACCAAGAAGGCTATGCATAAATATCAAAATATAAGCATGTACGTAATTCACCTGAATCAAGTTACAATTAACTTTTCAAAACATTATTATTAGGAATATTTGTGTTACATGTATATTTGTATGAGCCGTTATAAAAGTAAGAGATAGATGGAAGTCGTGACCTCCTAAATGTGTGAGATGTAGCAAGATGATGTTTTCCAAATGAGAGAGATTTCTTTTAAATGGACAAAAATTTTAGATTTCCTTTAAATATGAACTTTGTATTGGGCTTCGGCTCGATCCAAGTGGGGATAAAATCGCATAATAACACATTGCATCGTATAATATTGTCCATATTCAACAACCATAAGAGCCAAAGTTGATGTGCGTTCTAATTAGTACCAAGATAATTTATGAGGGATTTTAATATGTTTGAATACTTGAGAGGTCCAAGTCCAACTAATTAGCCAGTTCATTTGTTTGTTCACATTCACAACAATCATGATCGCCCTCCATGTTTGAATACTTGAGAGGTCCAAGTCCCTCAGGAGGGAGTTTGATTATGTGGAGGTTGTTTGGGCTCCACATTCTGCGAATTCGGCAACTGATGTTTTTGCTACTCATGCACAACGATTGGTGTGCAGGGAGATCTGGGTTGACTGCCCTCCATCTTCCCTAGTGCATGTGCTCTCCCACGATGGACTGCCCTGCCTTCCCCTAGTCCATGTGGCTTAGTGTGCTGCTGTCTTTTGCTGTACTGCTTTCTATAAAAAAAAAAACAATCATGATCGATGTATGCGTTTGAACAGCGAAGAGCATATATAATAAGTTTTGTTTTCCAGAAAAGTATCCAAAGCAGGTTAATTGGGCAATTCACGCCTAATTTCCTAAGTAAGGTTGATTGCCAAAACAAGTTAACAACACAACACAAGAAGTCAATAATTAAAGAAAGACTAACAACGGATGAAGAAGTCAAGTCAAGTGGGGATCGGACGATGGATAACCCACATCATATGCACATCCAAACTAATCCCTTACCACACTATATCCAACCCAATATTTGAATTTTTTAATTATTTTTATTTAGATATGAATCTTTAAGAATATATGTAATTATATAAAACAAGCAAAGGCTTTTTTTTTTAAAAAAAAACAAAAAAAAAATACCAACAAGCAAAGGCTAGGGCACGAGTCTTTGACATGATTCGCATGTGTGGATGGTCCAATGAATTTTTTTTTACGATATGGGTAATACTTATTCTATATGGGTATTAAGGAAAGGGGGTGTATTTAATTGGAATTTATGAGTGTTTTAAAAACATTACAAAATCCACTAGTATTCAATTGAGGTATTTAAGAATTTTAAAAATATCTACCTAAATTATAGTGTATTCAATTAGGTTTTTTAAACTATTAACATAAATTACGGGGTATTCAAACTAACAAGAATTTGGAGGGATATAATTAAGTTGATAATTTGGGTGGATTATAAGGTAAGAAATATGCATAACTAAACTCAAAGAAATTCCACCCTCTACCCTTAGAAATCTTGAGGAGTTCTGGAGATATGCTTTCAAAGAAGACGAACAGTCTCTCAAGATCTTCCAAAAAGACAAGCAATCTTCTTGAATTCAGCTACAATGAATCTAATAACTAACTTTACTCATAAAGTCACTGCAATATTGAAATTTTTTGTATCATAATCAAATCGTATCCGTTGTTAACTGTGAAATTCGACATTACCTTTTTAGTTTTTGTCCCAATCTTCCAAGCTTTCATTATTTTTTTCAAACAAACTTCTATTTCCATTCACCAAGAAACTTAAGCAGAATCAAGTTTTTTTTTTGTTTTCCTTTAGTTTTTTACATTTGTTCCATCAATTCAATCAAACTCATAAGTTTTAACTCAAGAACTTCATAGCCAAAAAGGTTAAAAATGAGATCTTCAGGTTTGTTCATTTTGTTTATCAGGTTTTTTGTTTATTTTTTTATTTTTTTATTTTTTGTGAAGGTGTGGTTTTTTCATAAAAGCCAAAGAAAATTGAAAACTTGTGAAGATGTGGATTTTCCATTTTACAATTAAAAGGCCAAATTCAAGTAAAAATTAAGGCCCACTAGGTAAAAAAATGGTCAAATATATCGTAAAAATTTATGCAAAATTTTATTCTGGGAACTTTTGCAAAAATGGTAAATTGGAGCTTGATTGTGGTTGCTTAAGTTGTTTCTTGAATGAGTGTTTTCCTTATTTTGTTATTGGAGTAATGTCTAGCGAAACACTAAATCATGCAAGAAATTGTGAATTCAACTGAAGGCAGCTTCAAATACTATTTCTCAATGTCTGCCCTCCACATGAATATAACAATTAATGAGGCTTTACGTTGGGCTCATAAGAAAAGTTGACGCAATTTGATGGTGGAATCAATTTCGGTAAGAGCCTTTAATTCATGAAAAACTAAATAGGAATTGGATTGAGTTGTGTTTACAATTTGTTATGCAAATGATGAAAGGAGGAAGAATGATTGAATAGATGAACAAGAAAAAAAAAACTGGACCTATGAATTCCACCAAAAATCATACAATTCACCAAAATTATGTAAAATGTAATCATATAAATTCATGAAAGTTTAATAGAATTTTATACAAAATCTCAGAAGTTCCACATGATTTATATAAAATTTGTACAATTCCATAAATCCATCATTTAGATCAAACTTAGTCAAAATTGTATTAAATTCTAATTAAATACATCCCCTAAATAATATACCCATCCAGACCTATTTTTAATTTTTGATGGTTTATTCAAACTCTAGCCATTGGATAAGGGTAGCCATGACAATTTTATGTTTACCTTTTTCTTTTCAATTTTTTTGTTCTTCTAACTTTTAATTTCCTTCTCAATTTCTATTTTTTTTCTTTTTATTTTTTTCTTGCTTTTGATTTTTTGTTTTGCTATTATTATTTTTTCTCCTCCATTATAATAAAAGTTCATAATATTACAAATTTAAGTTCATTATATAAAATTATAACAAAATAATGATGACGTTTTTTTTCTCCAAATAACTCTTCACACTAGCGACTTGTGACAAGCTGCTCTATATCCCCCTCCAATTTATGCATTCTAAAATCGTTCCACACATATGATGTTAATCTACTATTGACTTGAGCACTTGAGATTGATTGCACTTCATCTTGTATGTTGCTTGCAGTTGGTTTATCAAATTGAGTACCACTTGAAGAAATTTGAAAAGAACAACGAAGGAAGAAAAAACAACAAAGGAACTAAGACCAAGCATCGTATAAGTTTCCATAGATACTGAACATAAATCAATTTTTTTTCCCAAAGCTCTACTTAAACAACAACCATATCGATTTCCTTAGATACTAAACAAAAATCATGTAGTTATCACAATGCTATTAAAAAATAGCCATATCGATTTCCATAGATAAAAAATACCCTTGCATTTTCCAAACTACATATAAAAAAAATAATCATTTTGAGATTCAAAGTCTAACAAGAACCGCATAGACTACCTTTCATCTCCATATATTCAACAAGAAGAAAGAACAGCCTCTAAAACTCTAAAAAATCCCACAAACCTCAAAAACCACATACCAATGTGAAAACCAGATTCATCATCAAGATTGTTTATGCAAAAAATGGATCAACTTAATCTCGCCTCGCCTCGCTACCTCGTTGCTCCTCTCGGGGTATTGATACCTACACAGGAAAAGGGTGAAGGCAAAGGGACATCGGTGTGGTGTCGGCCTAACAGTCTCCGACGCCTATGACAGGACCCGCCCCGATCCCACAGGGACCACAAGGGGACGTGCCCTGCTCTCGTCTGACACCCAATAATTCATACCAATTTTAACCTCAAAAACATCAAATGCATAAATAACCAAATTAAAGTTATACATCAAATCCGAATTAAACAGATGTCAGACAAGAGATGAAATCCAAACCACAAGTTGCGAGCACGACTCTAACATACACCTGCGGGTACACCACCCAACAGGGGTTCAGGTACGCAGAAGTGGATCTATGCCTCAGCCTCAGGTTCCTCCTCTACCTCACTAGCACGACCTGGAGGGGTTACCAAAACAATAAGGGTGAGTGGACCGAAACTCAAGTTTATAAAATCATTTGATAAGTAAAACATATAATTTACCCCTCCGTTTTCCAAACATGCATGCCACCGAATTTAAAACCATCAATCATATAATATAAACCATAAGGCATATAATAATACCATAAACATAATTTTAGCCACTGCATTATACACTCCAATCCCGACATCCCCGATGTCTGGCATCCCTGACGTCCAATAAGGTCACAATCACAAGGCTACGCGTTCCACTCGGGTCTCAATTTTCGAGTTCAATCCCCGAACCCCGTTCGGGTACAGCATCCCCGATGCTTAGCGTCATAGACGCTGGACGTACTAGACGTCCGTGACCTCTCCGGGGTACCTCATCCGGAGGAAACAATATAATATGGAAGGATCTATACAGTGCAGTACCAAATACATTTTATTGATATCCAAATGCAAAACATATATGTATACATAGGTAAAATCCGAACCGATCGTTACGTTTCATCAAACGGGTTTCATGCCCAAATACCGTGAAACGTGCCATAACCGAAATTTCAATATTATCAAAACCATTTATCGATTCCAGCATGTGAACATATAAGTAAATCAGAAAACATTTAAGCATGCAAGAGTTTAATGAAAACAGGCCCACTCACTATACGATTCCGCTGCGAATCTGCGCGTACGGACCTGTACCGAGATTATCGTACAATTCCTGTCAGTTCAATTCACAGGTAAGGGTCACTACAAGTCCTTAATATTTATTCAAAAGAAAGTTCGAAACAGAAACCGGTTCGGGGAAACCGTCGACACGTTTTTCGAGGCAGCCGGCCCTAAACTGACCCTTCAAACTATCTCAGATCAACATGGTTAATTCACCAAAAATGTTCAGAATAATGAGAGGAATAAAAGTCATGTTGATCGTGCTCGGAGATAAGCCCCAACGCGCCCTCACGCGCCGCCCAAAGTGGCTGCGCGTGAAAGTCACGCGCCTGACACTGTAGCTACAGTGTTAGCACCTTCACCCGTTTGTCTGTAATTCGGGCCTGCCACCCGCGGCTTGACCCGGTTAATTACCCATCAATTCCTACTCGATTTCAATCCAATTTGATCCTAACATGTTATTTAAGCATCTAATTTAAGTTCTGAGTTATTAATTAGCCAAATCAAATCCTTAAATGGCCCTTCGACCCGTGATCATCCAAACAGGTTGATCACCCCAACTCACTGGTTTCTAAACCAAAATCAAATTAACCTTACAGGAAGCATCATAGTATCAGAACGAACTGGAAAACACACTCAATTGAACCAACACTCACCTGGAAGTAGTCGTCCAAACCTCTGAAATTCTTCTGAACACGGCAGTCACCGTCCCAGCTCACCCGTGGCTGGTTGCCTTCGATTTTGATATGGTTGTGTTCTAAACACTCCCAGAAAGCTTACTCTGCGATTAGATTGGTCCAACACACCGTAGAAATTAAACTCTGATTTTCCCTCCAATTTTTCCCGAAATGGTTTCTCTGGTTTTCTTCATCAATTCTCAGCTCTTTCAGCATCAGAGTGATGCTCACTCACGTTCTGATCAGTTTTAAATAACCTCAGCCGTCCCAGAGGCTTGTGGGAGTCCAATTTGTCCACTGAAAAATGTTCCCCGAAAAGCTTCGAACTTGAATTAACAATGGGGTCGTGCAAGGTGGATGCAACAGACCACGTTCAAAAGCAAAAGACAGCCCAGACTTTCCAGCACATATTAGCATAATCAATTGTGCAATGAACCACCGCACATGGGGGTGCCTCCCATGTCCCCCGCGGTTTGCTACAGTAACTAGGGCGAAATGACCAAAATGCCCCTGGTTCAAATAATTACCAAACTGCCCCTCACTTCCTAGACCCGTAACTCAGCCATACGAAGTCCGATTTCGGCGTGCCGCCTGTCTACGGACTCAGGATATCGAGACCTATCTAACGGTCCTTGAGTCATGTGAAAATTTGTTGCCAAACGAAAGTCAACATTTTCGCCCGTGAAGTCCAACTTACAATAATGCCCCTGAACTTCCGATAGTCATAACTTTTACCCAGATCGTCCGAATTGGACGTGCCACCTGTCTATGGACTCGTGACGTCCCGAACTACGTCACGGTCACTGGTCAAAGTCCATTTGACACACTAATCAAAAAGTCAACAATTTGGCCATACCATTCACAAGGGTAAAAACGTCAATTCAAATATTAATTTACAATATTAAAATCTTCGAATTTCCGGGGTGTTACACCTAAGTCAGTTTAAGCGGGAAAGTTACTGTAGCAATTTAGGCAGCGTCAGGGCAAGATTGTCATTACTTTTTGGAGAGGGATGCCCTTGTATTTATAGTAGCATTGAATGTGTTTGTTGGTGTTTGTCAATGTGGGATAAATGTTGTTGCCTTTAGAAGCTGTCAGGTGTCATGTGGTGGTCATGGACAACATTTATGATTTGTCAGTGGGTCCAGCCAACCAAATATGTTCTTCCTGGGTTGGTCTGGCCTGTTAGCATAATTTGGGGCTGCTTGGGGGCTGGCTGACCAGACATGGTTGGTTTTGAATGAGGCAGGTCAATTTGATCTTTAGTGAGGTCGACCAGTTTGGGTATGAATAAAGATTATCAGCAAACTAACAACACAATAAACCTAAAACAATATGGAAGTATCCATTGGTTCGTATCTGGGCAGCTTTTCAATAAGTATAAAACTAGACCATAAAACAATAAATGCTCAATAGCTTCATCATCAAACAAGCAAAAAACACAGAAAATGAAAGGCTCCTAAAAGGTCTAAGATTTCATTTGAACATAAGTGCATTGGCTGGCGTGGAATGGCATGTCATACAACTAGATGTGCAAACTAGTAAATCGCCATTTCTATAAGAAGCATAGAATAAAAATGATCCATGTGATAGTGATGCCCAAACTGAAAGATAAGTTCAACAACCACATTGTTAATTTGTTCATTTAGTTACTTAACAAGTCTAACAGTTGCTCAACAATTGAAACACCATTTGTGATCAACATGATCGAAAATAAGACTGCCAACTAAACTAGTATCAAATCCAATACTCACCATTTTCGCATTTATATTATATAACGCTAAATTGTTGTGAGATTAAAGTATGACGAGACAAACATACACACACCAAGTTTACCAAATGAAAGAACCAAACTACTGTTTCATCAAAAGGCATTCATTGTAGTTTTATATACCTAGCTAATAAATTAAGATCTCAAAGTCATCTTGATCACAATCACTTACTCAATCATTCAAGCAATGAAAAGGAGACGAATTGTAACGACCCATCCCAAATTCCTAGATTAGATTAGTGACTAATCACGATTAGTGAGGCTAATCCGTGATTAGTAGAGCGAAATCGGACGAACGATGCGAAGTGACCGTTTTGCCCCTAGTGGTGGCAAAACGTTGACTTTTTAATTGGGCGGTCAAATGGACTTTGACCGATGACCGTGACGTAGTTCGTGACATCACGAGTTCATAGACAGGTGGCAAGTTCAATTCCGACGTTCGAGGAAGAAGTTATGACGTTCGGAAGTTTAGGGGCATTTTGGTAATTTTGGTTAAATGGGGTCAAATATTGACTTTTTGACCGGGACGTCCGATGGCCGAGGGCTGAAGACCGTTACGTAGATAAGGACGATACGAATCCATAGGCAGGCGGCACACTGAAATCGGACTTCAAACGGGAGAGTTATGGGTCACGGAAGTTCGATTTCACTATGCACGAACTTCGAGACGGGGACGTTTCGGCGAAATCTGATTGGGTGGATATTTTGGTGGGCCCCATGGATGAGTGACAAGTGTCACTCATCCCATTGCTTTGATCCCCCAAAATGTGGATCTAAATAATTAAATATTATTATTTTAATTATTTTATAATTTAACCTAACAACTATTAATCCTAACCATCCATTTCAACCCTACCTTTTAATCCTCACCCTTCATCCCTCATTCTCTCATCTGATTTCATCCCCTTCATTCTTCACACACACCCGAAACCCCATAACCCAAAATCCTCCATTTTCTCCATTTTCTTCCAAAAACCGAAACACACACACACCATCACCATTCATTGCTTGGGTGTGACCGTGAGTGACGGGAGGGAAGGACAGAGAGGCTGGGACGGCGAGTCACGGCGACGGACGACGGAGGACACGGCGGAGGAGCTCGACCCGTGAGGTGAAAATATTTAAAAATCCAAGTTTTGTTTTTGTTAGGTTTTAATTGAAACTAATGATTGGGTTGTGCTTCTGGGGGACCTAGGAGAGAAATGGGAATGTTTTCGAAGGTTAGAGCGGCCTGGAACAGCCGTGAACGGCGGAGGAATGCACGGCCGCCATGGCCAAACTCGAAGGTATGGTTTTCGATGTTTTTCTTCCATTTTAAGGTCATAGGTGTAACAACCCGTACCTACGGGAAGGGTAAAAATGTAATTTTTGTGAAGTTTTGTAAAAAAGGACGATTTTGCCCTTGTGAATAGTAAACGAAAAGTTGACTTTTGTACTATCGATTTGATGAGTGTTAGCCCTTGACCGTGACGTAGGTTAGGACGTCACGAGTCCGTAGACAGGCGGCAGGTTCGATTCGGACAACCGGAGGAAAAGTTATGATGTACGGAAGGTTGGGGGCGTTACCGTAATTTTGAGTTAAGAAGGGAAATGTTGACTTTTTGGAGGATTGTGGTTTTCACGTAGACCGAGGACCGTTGGATAGGCCTCGACGTCCTGAGTTCAACGACAGGCGGCACGCTGTCATCGGACGTCGGACGGAAAAGATACGGGTCTGGAAAGTCTGAGGGCAAAATGGTAATTTTGTGCAGGAGGGGCATTTTGGTCATTTTTCCTCAGCCCAATCAGATAAGGGCAAGTGGCAGATATTTTGGGCTGGCCAATAGCTGATGGACACGTGGGGGACACTAGATGGTTCTGGGAGAGACTTAAGTGTGCACGGCCACACAATATGCACGTTCAAACCGTGCATTTTGCTTGAACACAGAGAAACAGAGGGGAACATTTAGGGAGACAGTGATCGATTCAGGGGGAGATTGAGTGAAGAATGAATTGAGAGAGTGACATAGAGACAAGGAGGAGCTGGTGATCGTGGTCTGGTGGCGCAACCGTGCACGGAGGCGACGTGGTGGACGGTTGGATAATTGGGAGAAACAGAGGAGGCCGTGGACGGTGGTGGCTGTTGTGTTGTGTGGTGGACGGATTCAAGGTACTAGGAGACTCAGGAGGTTGAGGGGAGTCCCACGAGCACCGTGGTGGGTGACGGTTCTCACGGCGGCGCCGGAATCGAAAGGTAATTTCTTTTGCCCTGTTTTTCGTGGATTTTCATTTGAAGAGTCGTGGACCTAGAGCTAGAATCGAAAGGTTTGGTGAGTGAAGGGAGGTTTAGGGAGGTCCTAGGAGTTGTTTGTGGTGGTTGCCGTGACGGGAGGTTCACGGTGGGTGGTGGTTCGACGGCGGGTCTTCTGTACCTTGTTTTAGCCGTGATTTTCAAACTTGAAGTCGTGGACTTCGGGGATGAATCGACGGATTCTGTGAGTTGGGTAGGACTAAGTAGGGTCCTAGGAAGGTGCTGGTATCACCACCGTGAAGGGGGAAGCAGTGGACGGCCGGGAAGGAAAACAGGGCTCACGGGCAGTGTTTTTCGAGGTTGAAGACGAGGGGTTTCAGGCCGTGATTTCTGGATTTTAGGACTGGGTTTGGTTGCAGGGGACTGGACGAAGCTATTGGAATTGAAATGGGGAAGAATGGTGGAGGAACGGAGGAGAACCGGTCACGCCGGTTCAACACAGTTGAACCGGGTGACTCGAGGTTGAAGATACACTGTAGCAGGCGCGTGAGGCCCCCGCGCAGCCACTTTGGGCGGCGCGTGGGGGCGCGTGGGGAGGAATCCGGTCAAGCGTCCAACATGAGTTTAGCCCTAAATGTCCTAAGGAATCCAATGGTATAGTTTTCGGGTTAATCGGACGGTGTTACGGAATGGTTCGGGAATCCGTACGGTTTAGGGTTTAGGATTAAAATATTATTAAATTCCCGAAAAATTGGGGAAAATAGGGAAGGTATCCTTGATGTTATTGTGACCCTATTTGGTATCTATTGACAGGACGGGAGACACCAGAGATGGTTGAGGAGCGCACGGAGCGCGAGTGACGTGTTGTAAACTGTGAGTGGACTCTTTCTTACTTCAGAGCATGCCAAACTGTTTTAATTACTGTTTTATGATTTCTATGTGTGTTTTTATGTCCTGATGATGATTATACGTGATTGAGATGTTTGCACGTTTTTCGAGACGTATTCGGGATTTTGCACGTTTTTCGAGGAAAAGCGGGTTTTCAGAGTTTGATGTTATAATTCAGAAATTTAACCTAAAAACGTTTTCTGATGATGGTAAATAGGTTGTGGAATATGATTTTGGGATTTTCCTATGGTTTTGTTATGAACATGAATCTTTCTCCGGATTTGGGTTCGGGATGTCGGTTCTGAACGCCGGAAGGGCTTCGAACCGGGGATTTCGAATTCGGATTTGGCGATGGATTTTGAATTGGTTTTACACTGGATATGGATTGGATTTGCTGGATCTGGATATGGGTTTAAAGACCCGGATTGATTTTGATGGGGGACGGGCCCGGATTGAGTTTAAAGACTCGGGAGTTTAAAGACTCGGATATTACGATATTACCCCCATAGGCCTATTGAGTTTAAAGACTCGGGAGTTTAAAGACTCGGATTTATATGTGAGGCCTGGTTGAGTTTAAAGACTCGGATAGGTCCAGCAGGTTTGATCGGGTTATACTCTGGTTTCTTATGATGTTTTATAGTGTATCTGTTTCTTATGATTGGTTTTATAGTGTTTCTGTTTCTTATGATGTTTCATATTAAGACTTTTCTAATACTTCATTGGCATGCCTGGTTTTAAACCGGAGGGAACAAATGATTTTATTTCCTTACTTTGATTTGCTGGTAAACGGTTTTAAAACTTTCATTCTTTTTGGTCCACTCACACCTTTTGTTTTTAATTTCCCTCCAGGTCGTGGTGATAGCGCTGGGGTGAACGTTGAGGTAGATATCGAGGCATAGGGCTTCCGACGTTCTTCCGTTGCGGACTTAGACTTGTAGGACTTTTGGTGCCCATTTTGTAGAACTATGCTCTGACTTACTGTTGTATATATTTACTCCTTCGTCTGATGGTTATGCTTATAGTTGTATTAAGTTTATTTTTGGTATTGTAAGCGTGATTGTCAGACGGGAGCAGGGTTCATCCCGAGTATCGAGGTGATATTTGGGACGGGTCCTGACAATAGGACTGTAGGTTAGGATTAGAGGATGAAAATGGGACAAACGGGAAGCATTTTGGTGGTCGGACGGCGGAGAACCGGCCGGGTCAAGTCTCGGGTCACGGCGACCCGGTTGCAGGGTTCGGGTCGACCCGTCGAGTGGTTGAAGGCGGTGACGTGGCATGATGACGTGGCACCTGTCAGATTGTCAGGTGACGTGGACCACTCATCAGCCGACACGTGTCACATGTCAGTGCACAGTCAGCACTGACATGTCAGTGACGTGGCCCAATCAGGGGCTGACACGTGGCACTGACGTGGACCAGTGCCGTGATGACACGTGACACTGACAGTACAGTGACGTGGACCAATGGGAGCATGACATGTGGCACCTGTCAGAGTCTGACATGTCAGACCTGACAGCTGTCAGATGACGTCATGCTGACGTCAGCAATAACGTCAGCAGGTACTGTAGCTGGCGCGTGAAGCCCACGCGCAGCCACTTCAGGCGGCGCGTGAGGGCGCGTGGCAGGGAATTTGGGAAAGTGTTCAACATACGAAATCTTCTATTCGATGTAACGAACATTTTGAGACTGGTTTCGTGTCGATCGGACACCGTCTCGATATGTTTCGGGGCATCGGAAGGTTTAGGTTCGGGATTAAAAATAGTTAAAAATACGGGAAAATTACGGGGCTTTAGTGGGAGGTTAATTACGTAGTTAGTAACCTTATATTACGATTTGGACAGGTTCGGGAGTCCCGGTGACGGTGATCGGCTCGGAGAGCCGTATGGCACGCAAATCGAGGCGGCAGCTCGGACGTTCTGTGAGTGGACCTTGTTTTCTAAATTGGTGCATGCATAAATGTTTATTGTATGTTTTATTACTTGTTTGATGATGCCATGGGTGCATTTGTGTGTGGTTACATATAAGCACGTATTTCGAGGTTTAAGCCTTATACGGTGCTTATACGGGTCTGTATTTCTTTATTCGTTTTAATGAAATGGCTTTGGATTTATAAAAGGATAAACTCGGGTATGAGACCCATTTGGTTTTGTCTCGGGCATATGACCTCAGATTCCGGGCACGGTGCCCAACTGATGTCCTATGTTTGGGCACGAGACCCAATCACTTTACGGTTTTGATTTCAGGTCAGGGAACCTTAAATGGATTCCCAGGTTCATGACGGTTTATGGGAACCGGCATGAACCCTTGTTGGTTATTACGGTACATGACGGTTTATGGGAACCGGCATGTTACCTCGGTTATGTTATTACGGTACATGACGGTTTATGGGAACCGGCATGTAACCTGATTATGGATATTATGGATTCATGCCGGTTCAGGGGAACCGGTCATGAATGTTTATGTTATGTATATATATGTTCGTCTACCTTCCTTTACATGTTCTACTATCTCCTCCGGGGAGGGTTGTTGGCCTGGGTGGACCCCGGAGTAGTCACGGAGCACCGACTGAGTGGAGTCACCCCCCAGTTGGGTTCCTTACTCTCAGGAAGGCTATGGTTACTATTACCTCGGGTAGGGTCAGTGGTCTGCGGACATTGACCTTGACTTTGAGATGACTCGGATTGAGACCCGGGTAGCGCGCGCGTGGCTTTGGATACCGTGACAGGATTGGTTGTGTGACTTATATATATGTATGTGATGGATATATGATATATGATATGTGGTGTGTACAGGTGTGCACAGGATTTGGGCAGTGGCCCGTATGGTCGTTTTCATTGTGGTCCTTTCGACCTTGGTTTATATCTACTTTGGGCTTAGTCCCACATATGGTTTGTTTTGGATAAATGGTTTTCGAATGCATGCATGCTTTTTAGTGAAGGGTACAAAGGTCTTCTCGTTAAAATGTTTTTATAAACTTTTGTTTTGTCCACTCACAGTTTTTAATGTTTTGACTGCCCTTCAGGTTGACATCGGATGTGGACTGTAGCAGAGACCGAGATATCACATGCCTCCTCCGGATCCTGGCGTACTCTGATAGCCCGGGAGGGCAAAGGACGAAAATATCCCTTGTCTGACACTTCGTGTCAGACGGGAGCAGGGTCATCCCGCACTAATCCCGGGGGGATTGGGATGGGTCCTGTCAACGTGGTATCAGAGCAGGGTTGTCTCTATTCGAGCAACCGTGTAGCTCTTGGAGTATGTACGCAGGTCGAGGATGTGATATCTCAAGGGGCTGCAGTTCGTGGTCAACCTGATTGTTGGGGTGCCGGTACGATAGTTAGTAGGATTGGCATGCCTTGGTTCGGCATTCGATGCCGGGGTTGCCGTAGTTCTGTCGTGGATGACAGTGTGGGACCCTACAAAGGGATAAACAGTATTTTAGAGTTTTGACCGTGAGACGGTTAGTTGGGATCGTCTTTCACGATGTCGTAGGATCGGTTCCGACTACTGGTTTGGAGTTGCGACCACTCGATGGTCGGACTTGGGTTGGGTTAAATGGATTTACTGCGGTCGTCAGTTAGTTGTCGGTTTCGGGGAATCCTAGTTGGATTGTCGGTAGGATTGGATTGACGTTTTTACGATGTCAAGACCGCGGGGTCGGTCAGGTTGTTGATTTTACTGCTTTTCGCAGTTGGGTTCCGAGGAACTCTAGGTGTGATTGTGGAACCCTACCTTGGTAGGTATGGTTCGGGAAGGCGAGTTGACTGGTGGTTTGACTTGGACGACTATTCGGATTTGGATTCGGTAGTCGGTCTAGTCATGTCAGCTTGTGTTGGGACTGCACTTCGCAGTCAGGGTTGTACGTATCGGTTAGACCGAGTTGGTTGTCATGCTACTTCAGTTGTGGGTTGGTGCAACTAAGGTCGCGGGTGACCTGTTAGACGACATTGGGATAGTCGAGTTGCGACTGGTTAGAGTTTGGTTGGACAGGTTACCAGGGTTGGTACTTGTCGATGGAATCCCTGAGTGGGATACAGAGTAGTTGGTACGGGCGATTGATTCCGTTGGATACGGAGTCTGGATATAGCGAGGTCTGGTAGTGAGGTTTGCACGAGTCTGTGGAAGGCACTACTACCGAGAGTGGTTGTAGCTGTGGTTGTTGGGAATCGGGGACGTTCAGGGGACGTTTTCTTTTCTCGTATGAGTTGTCAGGATGACTGTACTCATAATTGTTAGGTACGAGGGAGACTGAGTTTCTCCAATATGAGTTGAGGTACGGGATCGTCGCTCGGTATGAGCGGAGATCCAGGGTTGTCAGATTTGCACCCGGTGTGCCGATGCTGATACTGATACTGGTGATAGTGCGTTGGTGCTGGTACTAGTGCTGGTGCTGGTGCCGGTGATCGTGATGTCGATGAGTTACGAGTCGGGAAGCGACTCCGTCGAGATGGGCATATGTTCGGTATCTGTGGTTCGGGAGTGGATCACGGATAGTTAGGGTACAAGTGGTTGATGTCTGGGTACGTTGTTTCCAATCTTGTTGGAACTTCGAAATCGCGAGAGGTTGCGATTGAGGTGACGAGAGGAATGCGGGTTTTCCGCATTGGTATTGGGTATGTCGAAGTCGTTTGGGTGACTGTCGAAGTCGTTTGGGTGACTTCTCAGGTTCTACCATAATTGATGGTGGTAGATGATATTGATGATGTAGATGTTGTTGGTTGTCACTAGTACACTGATCGTGTATTAGGTGACTCAGATTTCTCATTTTCTGCTTGGTGGCAGACGATGTTGGATTACGTGGCGTGGTGAGTGCAACGGGGTTTTGGTTGCATTCACGTAGGATGGATTATTCGATCATTCTTGATTTTTCCTCGGTGGAATGACAAGGATAGATACGAGGTAATCAGTGGTAACCCACAGTCTCGGCGTGTCTCGTCGTTGACTAATCTGTTTAGATGTGGTGAATGGTTGAGGACTTTGGACGTCGTGACGATCGGGGATCGTGACGTCTATGGTCGGTTGACGTAGTGTTGGATCTGGATTGTGATTTGGATGTCCAGATAGGTGGAGCGTTTATTACTCTTACTTGGATGTTGAGTGAAGCATGATGGGACTGAACTTCTGTTCGAGGTAAATCCCATATGGCTTATTACTCGCCTGAGTAGTTGTCCGATGAGTAGGTGTCTGACGAGGCCGGATTTTGTCTGACCTAGTGTTGTGTTGATGTTGGAATTGACTTCCCTATGAAGTCAATCGTTGGTAATAGGGTAATCGGTTTAGCGGGTAACCGATAGGTTTGGTTTTGGTACGTCTCGGTAGACGTGAACGATATTTCAGGTTTTGGAATCAGATTTCTGGATGACGATTCAGGATTTGATTTTGGAACTTGAAAGAGGATTTCTGTATTTGGGTTTTGGAATCGGATTCTGGGTGACGATTCAGGATTTGATTCTAGAGCTTGACTATAGATTTTCTTTTATGGATTTGGGTTCAGAATGGTTATTCCTAATACTAGTTTACGGAATGATGATTTCGGATTTGAATTTGGACATGATTATGGATATGATTTCTGGGTTTGGATTCGGGATTTCTTACGAAATTGCGGATTCGGATTCGGATTTGGAAATAGATAATAGGTTGGAGTTTCGATTTGTCTAGATCGGACAGATGGACTCCATAATTGAAACGTGATTGACTACAACCTAGGTGGTTGTAGGCTGATTGATGGGTAGATGTACGTACCTGGTTCGTTGTTCGAGGTACGACACCGGGCAGACTTGGGATGTCTGGTGACGGTATATAGGTTATACCGGTGGTGCGTTGGAGAGCGTATTGGTAGTCGGATTGGTTCTGATACCATCAGATTAGTTGAGGTCGTGGACTGGACATTGGATACTGTGCAGTGGGTCATGATATTTCTGATGGGTCTAGTTACACACAGGTCGAGTGTTTTGTTAGTATGCATATACTCCGGTTGAGTGAGTTGGTGGTTAGTATAACCACAAGGGAGTATAGTGTTAGTTTTCGACTGACGACTGTTAAGTGGTGACGGTCTGTCGGAGGTGTCAGCGTGGATCGTTGAGTGAGGTCTGATGACTCCCAGTGGGAGCAGACGTCAGGATAATCTTAGTGAGTGAGTAAGGAACCGTAGAGTTGTTTATGTCAGCGAAAGGGTAGATTTGACAAGTGGGTCGATCATAGGATACTTGGGCTACTCTGATACTGACAGGTGGTGTCAGTTCGGAGCGTACGACTTCTGCTATTCGACGTGGTCGAATGTAGACGAGGCGACATGAGCGTTAGTGGTACGTCTGGTTGCAGACGAGTAAGTATTGTTCTAGTTGGTTGGTGTACGAGGGTACACGTATTTCGAGGTCGATTCTACCTTCCACGAGGTGGATGTGGAATCAGAATAGTTGGCGTTTCGAGAACGGAACTAAATTAAGGAGGGAAGAACGGTTGGGTTTAGGTCGGTTGGAATTTCGGGGACGAAATTAATTAAGGAGGGAAGGTTGTAACGACCCATCCCAAATTCCTAGATTAGATTAGTGACTAATCACGATTAGTGAGGCTAATCCGTGATTAGTAGAGCGAAATCGGACGAACGATGCGAAGTGACCGTTTTGCCCCTAGTGGTGGCAAAACGTTGACTTTTTAATTGGGCGGTCAAATGGACTTTGACCGATGACCGTGACGTAGTTCGTGACATCACGAGTTCATAGACAGGTGGCAAGTTCAATTCCGACGTTCGAGGAAGAAGTTATGACGTTCGGAAGTTTAGGGGCATTTTGGTAATTTTGGTTAAATGGGGTCAAATATTAACTTTTTGACCGGGACGTCCGATGGCCGAGGGCCGAAGACCGTTACGTAGATAAGGACGATACGAATCCATAGGCAGGCGGCACACTGAAATCGGACTTCAAACAGGAGAGTTATGGGTCACGGAAGTTCGATTTCACTATGCACGAACTTCGAGACGGGGACGTTTCGGCGAAATCTGATTGGGTGGATATTTTGGTGGGCCCCATGGATGAGTGACAAGTGTCACTCATCCCATTGCTTTGATCCCCCAAAATGTGGATCTAAATAATTAAATATTATTATTTTAATTATTTTATAATTTAACCTAACAACTATTAATCCTAACCATCCATTTCAACCCTACCTTTTAATCCTCACCCTTCATCCCTCATTCTCTCATCTGATTTCATCCCCTTCATTCTTCACACACACCCGAAACCCCATAACCCAAAATCCTCCATTTTCTCCATTTTCTTCCAAAAACCGAAACACACACACACACCATCACCATTCATTGCTTGGGTGTGACCGTGAGTGACGGGAGGGAAGGACAGAGAGGCTGGGACGGCGAGTCACGGCGACGGACGACGGAGGACACGGCGGAGGAGCTCGACCCGTGAGGTGAAAATATTTAAAAATCCAAGTTTTGTTTTTGTTAGGTTTTAATTGAAACTAATGATTGGGTTGTGCTTCTGGGGGACCTAGGAGAGAAATGGGAATGTTTTCGAAGGTTAGAGCGGCCTGGAACAGCCGTGAACGGCGGAGGAATGCACGGCCGCCATGGCCAAACTCGAAGGTATGGTTTTCGATGTTTTTCTTCCATTTTAAGGTCATAGGACTGTAGGTTAGGATTAGAGGATGAAAATGGGACAAACGGGAAGCATTTTGGTGGTCGGACGGCGGAGAACCGGCCGGGTCAAGTCGCGGGTCACGGCGACCCGGTTGCAGGGTTCGGGTCGACCCGTCGAGTGGTTGAAGGTGGTGACGTGGCATGATGACGTGGCACCTGTCAGATTGTCAGGTGACGTGGACCACTCATCAGCCGACACGTGTCACATGTCAGTGCACAGTCAGCACTGACATGTCAGTGACGTGGCCCAATCAGGGGCTGACACGTGGCACTGACGTGGACCAGTGCCGTGATGACACGTGACACTGACAGTACAGTGACGTGGACCAATGGGAGCATGACACGTGGCACCTGTCAGAGTCTGACATGTCAGACCTGGCTACGCCCAAACTACGCATTAATTTAAACACGTAATTTGAGTATTGTGCAATTTAAACCCTTTTTGTGTAGATGTAGTATTGGTAAATAGGGATCGTTCTTAACCGGGGAAATTAGGGAACATTAATAATGTGTTAGTGGGAAATGAATAAAAGAATAATGAATAAAAGAATTAAATAATAAAAGAATTAAATCATCAAAGAACTAATGAATTAAAGAATAGATGAATAAGAGAATAAAGAAATAAAAGAATAAAGAATTAAAAGAATAAAAGAATAAAAGAATAAAGAATAAAAAGAATCAAAGAATAAAAGAATAAAGAATAAAAAGAGGATCAAAGAATAAAAGAATTAAAAGAATAGAAGAATAAAATAATAAAAGAATAAAGAATTAAAAGAATACAAGAATAAAAGAATAAAGAATAAAGAATTGAAAATGGGGGTTTTGAAAAAGAGTTGTAAATATAAAATAAAGAAAACAAGTAAAAATAATTAAATACTTAATTCTACTTCTACTTTAACCTTTGTACTAGTGAACTTTCTTCAAACACATATTTTTACCAACACTCTAACATCATGCTCATATTGAACCAATCACGAAATCATACCTTAATCATCTCAAATACATGCATACATTTTTCATATTATAAATGCACCGAACATCGGATTATTACTTACAATATGATTCACCTTAAGTAAGTGATTTAATGCGCCGAACAGCGATCAAACATTAAATCTCTTCAACTCTATTTTAAATGCCCCGAACAGCGGATCAACATTTAGTTTCGAATTGAAGTTTAAGTACTAAAACATATGAAGTAAAAGAAACTCAAAAAGTAAAACACATGGAGATTGCATTCTTACTTACAAATGTTAGAAAGAAAATACCAACACATATATTAAATTATAAGTAAAACCAATAACAATAACAAGAATTTAAGTAGAGAAGTATGGATTTTCACAAGAATCACCGAACAGCGGCAGGAAACTTGTGAAGATGGAAGAAGAAATACGAGGAATTCGGTCTTAAAACTCTTGAATTGCCTTAGAATTACTTGGCCTAGGTATTTCTTAAGGAAAGCATAAAAATGTGTTTAAGAGATCTCAAAGAAATATCACAAGAACAAAGTAAAGAGGAAATGAAATTAAGAAAAATAAAAATAACATAAATTAAGAACAAGAATTAAAAGAAAGCTAATTAACAAGAAAATCTACAAGAAGTTAAAATGGTCCCCAAAAATGTCTCTCAAAAGAGAGAAACAAAAGAACTAAAAGAAGAAAACTAAAAACTAAGCAAAATGGAAGAAATGGAGCTAATGGGGGACTCCCCAAAATACAAGAATTGAACCCCTATTTATAGGGGGAAAAGCTAATTATACTCTAAAAAAACAAATAAAAGTTATAATAAAAATATTAAAAAGTAAAATGATGAGATTGAGTGGTGTTTGTGGGGGAAAAGATGTAAAAAAAACAAAAGAAATCTTCAAAGGTGCTGCTGGTTGGGTTTTGTCAGAATTCGGTGTGGGTGGCCTGAAAAGGAGCTGCAGATCGGCGTGGATGGGCTGGAAAGTGGAGGACAGGTCAGCAGGCTTCGCTGGAAAGGGTGGAAGAAAGTTCGGCGGGCAGGCGCTGAATGGGAGGGCTGGAGCTCGGCAGGCGCGCGCTGAGGAGAGGTGCATCGGTTCGGCAGGCGCGCGCCGAATCTCAGTCTTGTTGTTCGGTGCAGGGCTGTGCGCGCTGGGCTGCACGGGCTGCTGGGACGCGGGCCTGGCGGACTGGGCTGGCTGGGCTGGCGATGGGCTGCACGGATTGGGCTGGATCACAGCCGTGCGGGCCGGGTTTTATTTCTTTTCCTTTTTTTTTCTTTTTTCTGTTGGGCTGGGCTGCAAAATAAAAATTAATTAATTTATTTAGTTAATTTAGTAATATTTCACCGAAATTCGTCCATAATTTCTTCGTTATAATTCCGATCGGGAAGATTCTTTCGCCAAAATACTCCAAATTACAAACTTTATTTATTTAAACAAAAATAACACAAAATAAATTATTTTATCTATTTATTTAATATTTTAATATTAAAAGCTAAGTATAAAGGGTATAAAATAATATAAAATAATGCTTATTTGATGACCTATCAAGACCTGACAGCTGTCAGATGACGTCATGCTGACGTCAGCAATGACGTCAGCGGGTACTGTAGCTGGCGCGTGAAGCCCACGCGCAGCCACTTCAGGCGGCGCGTGAGGGCGCGTGGCAGGGAATTTGGGAAAGTGTTCAACATACGAAATCTTCTATTCGATGTAACGAACATTTTGAGACTGGTTTCGTGTCGATCGGACACCGTCTCGATATGTTTCGGGGCATCAGAAGGTTTAGGTTCGGGATTAAAAATAGTTAAAAATACGGGAAAATTACGGGGCTTTAGTGGGAGGTTAATTACGTAGTTAGTAACCTTATATTACGATTTGGATAGGTTCGGGAGTCCCGGTGACGGTGATCGGCTCGGGGAGCCGTATGGCACGCAAATCGAGGCGGCAGCTCGGACGTTCTGTGAGTGGACCTTGTTTTCTAAATTGGTGCATGCATAAATGTTTATTGTATGTTTTATTACTTGTTTGATGATGCCATGGGTGCATTTGTGTGTGGTTACATAAAAGAACGTATTTCGAGGTTTAAGCCTTATACGGTGCTTATACGGGTCTGTATTTCTTTATTCGTTTTAATGAAATGGCTTTGGATTTATAAAAGGATAAACTCGGGTATGAGACCCATTTGGTTTTGTCTCGGGCATATGACCTCAGATTCCGGGCACGGTGCCCAGCTGATGTCCTATGTTTGGGCACGAGACCCAATCACTTTACGGTTTTGATTTCAGGTCAGGGAACCTTAAATGGATTCCCAGGTTCATGACGGTTTATGGGAACCGGCATGAACCCTTGTTGGTTATTACGGTACATGACGGTTTATGGGAACCGGCATGTTACCTCGGTTATGTTATTACGGTACATGACGGTTTATGGGAACCGGCATGTTACCTGATTATGGATATTATGGATTCATGACGGTTCAGGGGAACCGGTCATGAATGTTTATGTTATGTATATATATGTTCGTCTACCTTCCTTTACATGTTCTACTATCTCCTCCGGGGAGGGTTGTTGGCCTGGGTGGACCCCGGAGTAGTCACGGAGCACCGACTGAGTGGAGTCACCCCCCAGTTGGGTTCCTTACTCTCAGGAAGGCTATGGTTACTATTACCTCGGGTAGGGTCAGTGGTCTGCGGACATTGACCTTGACTTTGAGATGACTCGGATTGAGACCCGGGTAGCGCGCGCGTGGCTTTGGATACCGTGACAGGATTGGTTGTGTGACTTATATATATGTATGTGATGGATATATGATATATGATATGTGGTGTGTACAGGTGTGCACAGGATTTGGGCAGTGGCCCGTATGGTCGTTTTCATTGTGGTCCTTTCGACCTTGGTTTATATCTGTTTTGGGCTTAGTCCCACATATGGTTTGTTTTGGATAAATGGTTTTCGAATGCATGCATGCTTTTTAGTGGAGGGTACAAAGGTCTTCTCGTTAAAATGTTTTTATAAACTTTTGTTTTGTCCACTCACAGTTTTTAATGTTTTGACTGCCCTTCAGGTTGACATCGGATGTGGACTGTAGCAGAGATCGAGATATCACATGCCTCCTCCGGATCCTGGCGTACTCTGATAGCCCGGGAGGGCAAAGGACGAAAATATCCCTTGTCTGACACTTCGTGTCAGACGGGAGCAGGGTCATCCCGCACTAATCCCGGGGGGATTGGGATGGGTCCTGTCACGAATGAGGAAAAAATGTCTACCGGAAGTTAGAAGGGTATTGTGATAACCTTGTTGATGGAAATTATTAGGGATGTGCATAATTATCCATGGGCATGGGTACCCATGGGTATTGTTGAAATGGGTATATGACAGGACCGCCCCCAAAAAAGGGCATTGTTAACCGTGCCCGGTCCTGCTCCCGTCTGGCAAGACGACTGAAATCCCCAAGTTACCCTCAGTACGTCCCAGACCAGGGATAGCCACCCGTGCTTACTCATGCCTCCGCCCCTCGAACAGAGCGCCACGACCTGGAGGGTCAATAAAAACCAAGAGGTGTGAGTGGACAAAAATAAATCAGTTTATGAAAACAGTTACAAAAAGACGTTTTTACCCTCCACGTAAAGCCAGTGCATGCATACAAAAATCATTTCGCAATCGGCTAACATTTTCAACATAAGAAAAACAGTGCATGGAAATCAAATCATTTTCCTTTCTCAACCTTCGGGTCTCAGTCCGCAATCATGAACACAAGGTCTCAGCCCAAAACCACGAATCAAAACCATCAACCACACAAACCGGGCCACAGCCCCACACATCCGAAACATCAGAACAACAATAAATCACAAGTCAAACATTTTGTTGGATATCAAGTGCGCCCGAGTCTTTAAACTCAAAACCATGCACATAATCAGGCCTTCTCGGGATATCAACGAGTCTTTAAACTCAAGATAGGCCTCGGGGGTATCACAATATCCGAGTCTTTAAACTCACGAGTCTCTAAACTCATTAAGGGCCCTCCCCCGTTATCAATTATCCGAGTCTTTAAACTCAAAATGTGCTCCAGCAATAGCACCAGGTCTTTAAACCGAAAATAGTTTCCAACGGGTCTTTAAACCCAACACATTTGTCAAACACAACAACGTGAGATCCATCTCAAAATCACATTTTTCACAATAGGACTCATGGTCCGAATTTCCACATTCAATTCCCCAAATCATACTTTACAAAACATATTCAAATCATCATTAAACACGGGGCATGCGAAATCAGACCAAATCACTTTATTAAATCCATTTCCATTCCCGAATTCGAATTCGCAATAATGATTCCGTAAGCCGGCATCCGGAAGCATCATCCCGAACCCAAACTAAGAATGTAACAACCCGTACCTTCGGGAAGGGTATAAATGTAATTTTTGTAAATATTTGTATAAAGGACGATTTTGCCCTTATGAATAGCGCGTCAAAAGTTGACTTTTTGATAGACCGATTGGATGAGTGTTGACCATTGACCGTGACGTAGTTTAGGACGTCACGAGTCAGTAGACAGGTGGTAGGTTCAATTCGGACAATCGGAGAAAAAGTTATGACGTTCGGAAGATTGAGGGCGTTACCGTAATTTTGACTATTTGAGGAAAATGTTGACTTTTGGGTGGACTGATGATTTTCTCGTAGACCGAGGACCGTTAGATAGGTCTTGACGTCCTGAGTACAACGACAGGCGGCACGCTGTCATTGGACGTCGGATGGAATAGTTACGGGTCTGGAAAGTGTGAGGGCAAAAAGGTCATTTTAACACTAGGGGCATTTTAGTCTTTTTCCCTTTAAGCCCAATCAGATCAGAACAAATGGCAATAGTGGATTGGGATATTTTGTGCAGACTAGGGAGAAGTGGACACGTGGGGATGGTTGGATGGTTCTAGGATGATCTTACATACGCACGGCCACAAACTGTGGTATTTGAACCGTGCAATTGGCTTCGACACAGAGAAACAGAGAGGAAGAAATTGTGAGTGTTCGATCGATTTAGTGCAAGGGTGAGTGAGTTGATGACTTGTGAGAGTGATAGAGAGATGAGGGTGAGTTGTTGATCGTGTTTTGGACTGGAATCGTGCACGGAAGCACGACGGTGGACGGCTGGAATTTTTGGGAACACAGAGAGGCGGTGACCCTGTGGTGGTGGTTGTGCCGTGTGGTGGCTCAAACCAAGACACTAGGGGACTCAGACGACGACAAGGAACTCAACGAGCACCGTAGTACGCGGCGGCGCAGACGGCGGAGACAGGATCGAAGGTATACCCGATTCCCCTGTTTTTCCTGTTTTTCTTATTTTCCAAAGTCGTGGCTTTAGGGTTAGAGTCGAGAGATTTGGAGGTTAGGGTGAGGTTTAGGGAGGTCCTAGGAGTCGTCTAGGATGGTCGCCGTGACGGGGGAGGACCTGGGTGGCCGGCGACCAAAACAGGGGCCACGGGCTATGTTTTTCGAGGGAGAAATCGTGAAGTTTTAGGCCGTGATTCTTCGATGTTATGACGGGGTTAGATTGCCAAGGATTGGACGAAGCTTCTGGGATTGGATTGAACTGAAATGGTGGAGGAATTACAGAGAACCGGTCACGCCGGTTCAACACAGTTGAACCGGGTGACTCGAGGTTGAAGATGCACTGTAGCAGACGCGTGAGGCCCACGCGCAGCCACTTTGGGCGGCGCGTAGAGGCGCGTGGGGAGGATTTCAGCCAAACTTCCAACATGGTTTTGATTCTATATGTCCTAAGGAATCCATTGGTGTGATTTTCGGGTTAATCGGACGATGTTGTGAGATAGTTCGGGAATCCGGACGGTTTAGGGCCTAATATGAATAAATTCCCGAAAAATTGGGGAAATTAGGGTTAGTATCCTTGAGGTATTTGTGACCCTATTTGGTGCATATTGACAGGACGGGAGACGCCTGAGACGGTCGAGGAGCGCACGGAGCGCCATTGACTCGTTCAGATTCGTGAGTGGACTCTTTCTTTCTTTACGAGCATGCCTAACTGTTTTATTGATGCTTTATGATATTAAATATGTTTTTATGCTTTCTAATGGTGATTATATGTGATTGATATGTTTGCACGTTTTTCGAGATATTTTCGGATTTTCACACGTTTTTCGAGAAAAACTGGATTTTGATGCCATACTTAGGGATTTTAATATATAATTGTTTTCTGATGATGATAAATGGATTATGAACCATGATTTTTGATAATCGCGGGTTTTGGTTTAAAAAGTGGATTTTCGGATTTGGATTCGGAATGACGGTTCTGAACGCCGGAAGGGCTTCGAACCGGGGATTTCGAATTCGGGTTTGGATGTGAATTCGGAAATGGTTTTACATTGAATTTGGATTGGATTTGCTGGATCTGGATATGGGTTTAAAGACCCGAATGTTCTGATGGATGGGGGACGGGCCCGGATTGAGTTTAAAGACTCGGGAGTTTAAAGACTCGGACATTTATGATATTACCTTGAGTTTAAAGACTCGGATTACATTTGAGGCCTGGTTGAGTTTAAAGACTCGGATAGACCCAACAGGTTTGATCAGACGTGGTTTTTAATATAGTGGTTTATGAAATACATTATATCGCTGATGTTGTGGTTTCAGAATATTCGTTAGGCATGCATGTTTTCAAAACGGAGGGAACAAATATTATTATTATTTTTCCTTAACTCTGATTTGATGATAAATTATTTTTGAAACTTTTATTTATTTATTATAGTCCACTCACACTTTTTGGTTTTAAATTTTCCCTCCAGGTCGTGGTGATAGCGCTGGGGTGAACGTTGAGGCAGGGATCGAGGCATAGAGCTTACGACGTTCTTCCGTTGCGGGACTAGCATAGTAGGATTTTGTGCCCATTTTGTAGAACTATGCTCTGACTTACAGTTGTATTATATTTACTCCTTTTACTCCTTCGTCTGATAGTTATACTTATGGTGGTATTGAGGTTATTCTGGTACTTTAAGTGTGATTGTCAGTGACAGGACCCATCCCAATCCCCCCGGGATTAGTGCGGGATGACCCTGCTCCCGTCTGACACGAAGTGTCAGACAAGGGATATTTCCGACCTTTGCCCTCCCGGGCTATCAGAGTACGCCAGGATCCGGAGGAGGCATGTGATGTCTCGATCTCTGCTACAGTCCACATGCCGATGTCAACCTGAAGGGCAGTCAAAACATTAAAAACTGTGAGTGGACAAAACAAGAGTTTATAAAAACATTTTAACGAGAAGACCTTTGTACCCTCCACTAAAAAGCATGCATGCATTCGAAAACCATTTATCCAAAACAAACCATATGTGGGACTAAGCCCAAAGCAGATATAAACTAAGGTCGAAAGGACCACAATAAAAACGACCATACGGGCCACTGCCCAAATCCATAAAGGACTCGGCCCCAAACCATAAAGAAACCAAGTACACGAGCCACTGCTCAAATCCTGTGCACACCTGTACACACCACATATCATATATCATATATACATCACATACATATATATAAGTCACACAACCAATCCTGTCACGGTATCCAAAGCTACGCGCGCGCTACCCGGGTCTCAATCCGAGTCATCTCAAAGTCAAGGTCAATGTCCGCAGACCACTGACCCTACCCGAGGTAATAGTAACCATAGCCTTCCTGAGAGTAAGGAACCCAACTGGGGGGTGACTCCACTCAGTCGGTGCTCCGTGACTACTCCGGGGTCCACCCAGGCCAACAACCCTCCCCGGAGGAGATAATAGAAGTAAAGGAAGGTAGACGAACATATATATACATAACATAAACATTCATGACCGGTTCCCCTGAACCGTCATGATCCATAATATCCGTAATCAGGTAACATGCCGGTTCCCATAAACCGTCATGTACCGTAATAATATAACCAGGTAACATGCCGGTTCCCATAAACCGTCATGTACCGTAATAATATAACCAACAAGGGTTCATGCCGGTTCCCATAAACCGTCATGAACCATGATACCATATTAAGAGTTCATGCCGGTCCCCATAAACCGTCATGAACCGGGAAATCCATTTAAGGTTCCCTGACCTGAAATCAAAACCGTAAAGTGACTGGGTCTCGTACCCGAACATAGGACACCAACTGGGCACCGTGCCCGGAATCTGAGGTCATATGCCCGAGACAAAACCAAATGGGTCTCATACCCGAGTTTATCATTTTGAAATCCAAATTCAGTTCATTTAAATCAATAAAGAAATACAGACCCGTATAAGCACCGTATAAGGCCAAAACCTGGAAATACGTGCTTATACGTAACCACATACAAATGCACCCATGGCATCATCAAACAAGTAATCAAACATATAATAAACATTTATGCATGCACCAATTTAGAAAACAAGGTCCACTCACAGACCGTCCGAGCTGCCGCCTCGATTTGCGTGCCATACGGCTCCCCGAGCCGATCATCGTCACCGGGACTCCCAAACCTGTCCAAATTTTAATAGAAGGTTACTAACTACTTAATTAACCTCTTACCAAAGCCCCGTAATTTTCCCGTATTTTTAACTATTTTTAATCCCGAACCTAAACCTTCCGATGCCCCGAAACATGTCGAGACGGTGTCCGATCGACACGAAACCAGTCCCAAAATGTTCGTTACATCGAATAGATGATTTCGTATGTTGGAACCATCCCCAAAAACCCTAGCACGCGCCCACACGCGCCGCCTGAAGTGGCTGCGCGTGGGAGCCACGCGCCTGAGCACAGTACTCCTTCAACCTCTCGACGGCCGGTTCAGACCGGCCGGTCCAGTTCGTTTCTGCAACTGGACCGGCGTAACCGGTCCAGACCTCCGACTCCCTCATTTTCGGTCCGATTTCTTCCATTCCAATTTCTAAATTTCTATTTTCTCATTTCCAATCTATCCTAATCAAGAAACCTAGGAAAAACTACCCGAAACCCCTTGGTTCGAAATGGACCTCACGGTCCCATTTTTCCGATCGGTCCCCCACGGCTTCTCAGCCGTTAACCCTCACCAAAACCATCCTAAAACCTTCCTAGCATCCTAATAATCATTCCCTAATCATTTAAAAACAACCATGAAGCTCACATCGAAAAATGAGGAAAAACGGCTTACCGGGTACCCGATCGGGTTTTGGGCTCCCGCCACCGCCCACGGCGGTTCCAGCCACCAGCTGTCGTCCTAGTCCTCCTCTCTCACTCTCCTGGTTCCTCAGATCATAAGGGATGAAGGTTTTGGGATTTTGGGTGAAATGGGATCGGGTAATGGATGGAGGAAAATGGAAAAATGGATGCACGGTTGAGTGTTTTGGTGCATGAGTGGGTGAGGTTGGCCAGTGGATGGGTGACAAGTGTCACTCATCCATTGGGCCTCCATTAAATATCTGGGCCCACTAGAGACAAAACTGCACTTTTTGTCTCGTAAAACGTGCCGTCGTGAATAGTAATCGGGAACTTCCGTGAACCGTAACTTCGCCGTCGAACGTCCGAATTCGACGTGCCGCCTGTCTACGGATTCGTATCGTCCTTATCTACGTAACGGTCTTCGGCCCTCGGCCATCGGACCTCCCGGTCAAAAAGTCAACTTTTGACCTCCTATTCACCCAAATTACCAAAATGCCCCTAAACTTCCGAATGTCATAACTTCTTCCTCGAACGTCGGAATTGAACGTGCCACCTGTCTATGAACTCGTGACGTCACGAACTACGTCACGGTCATCGGTCAAAGTCCATTTGACCGCCCGATTAAAAAGTCAACGTTTTGCCACCACTAGGGGCAAAACGGTCATTTCGCACCGTTCGTCCGATTTCGCTCTACTAATCACGGATTAGCCTCACTAATCGTGATTAGTCACTAATCTAATCATGGAATTTGGGACGGGTCGTTACAACCTTCCCTCCTTAATTAATTTCGTCCTCGAAATTCCAACCGACCTAATCTAACCGTTCTTCCCTCCTTAATTAGTTTCGTTCTCGAAACTCCAACTATCTTGACACGTGTACGCTAGTACACCCACTAACCAGAATAATACTCGTCTGCAACCAGACGTACCGCTAACATCCATATCGTATCGACTACGTTCGACCACGTCGAATGACAGTAGTCATGCGCTCTGAATTGACACTACTTGTCAAATCTACTGTTTCGTTGACACAACCAACTAGACGGTTCCGTGCTCAACCACTAACTATCCTGACATCTACTCCCACTGGGAGTCACCAAAACTCACTAACCGATCCACGATGACACCTCCGACAAATTGTCACCACTTGACAGTCGTCAATCGAAATCTGTCACTATACTCACTCGTGGTTACACTAACCAACAATTCACCCGACCTGTGTGTAACTAGACCCATCAGAAATACCATGACCCAATGCACGGTATCCAATGTCCAGTTCACGACCTCAACTAATCCAATGGTTTCGGAACTAAGCCGACTACCAACACGCTCACCAACGGACTACGAGTATAACCTATATACCGTCACTAGGCACCACAAGTCTGCCCAGTGTCGTACCTCGAGCTACGTACCAGGTACAGACGTCTATCCATCAACCTAACCACAACCACCTAGGTTGTAGTCAATCACGTTTCAATTATGGAGTCCATCTGTCCGATCTAGACAAATCGAAACGCCAACCCATTATCTATTTCCAAATCCGAATCCGAATCCGCAATTTCGTAAGAAATCCCGAATCCAAACCCAAAAATCATATCCATAACATGTCCAAATTCGAATCCAAAATCATTATTCCGTAAGCTAGCATTTGGAATAACCATTCCGAACCCAAATCCATAAAAGAAAATCTATAGTCAAGCTCTAGAATCAAATCCTGAATCGTCACCCAGAATCCGATTCCAAAACCCAAATCTAGAAATCCTTTTTCAAGTTCCAAAATCAAATCCTGAATCGTCATCCAGAAATCTGATTCCAAAACCCAAATCTAGAAATCCTTTTTCAAGTTCCAAAATCAAATCCTGAATCGTCATCCAGAAATCTGATTCCAAAACCCGAAATATCGTTCTCGTCTACCGAGACACACTATATCCGAACCTATCGGATACCTGCTCAGATGATTACACATTACATCTGATTGACTTCATAGGGAAGCCGATCCCAACATCCACACATCTCTAAGACTGACTATATCCGACCACGTCAGAAAAATACTCTTCGGACAACTACTCAGGCGAGTAGTAAGCCATATGGGATTTACCTCGAAAAGAAGTTCAGTCCCATCATGCCCCACTCAAACATCCAAGTATGAGCGATAAACTCTCCACCTATCTGGATCATCAAGACCACGATCCAGATCCATCACTACGTCAACCGATCATAGGCGTCACGATCCCCGATCGTCACGACGTCCAAAGTCCTCAACCATTTCCCACATCTTAAATAGATTAGTCTACGACGAGACACGCCGAGACTGTGGGTTCTCACTGATTACCTCGTATCGATCCTTGTCATTCCACCAAGGCAAAACAAGAATGATCGAATAATCCATCCTACGTGAATGCAAACAACACTCGATGCACTCACCACGTCAGGTAACCTGACATCGTCTGCCACCAAGCAGAAAATGAGAAATCTCAGTCACCTAACTTCGATATACTCAACTCCTCCTGATGATTCAGAACAAATCCCGGGTCCACCAACCAATACACGATCAGTGTACTAGTGGCAACCAACAACACCTATATCATCAACGTCATCTACCACCATCAATTATGGTAGAACCTGAGAAGTCACCCAAAACGACTTCGACATACCCGTTACCCATGCGGAAAACCCGTATTCCACTCGTCACCTCAATCGCAACCTCTCGCGATTCCGAAGTTCCAACAAGATTGGAAACATCATACCCGGACATCAACCACGTGTCCCCTAACCAGTTTAACTCTATCTGAGTTCCACTCCTGAACCACAGATACCGAACATATGCCCATCACGACGGATGTCACATCCCGATACGTAATTCATCGTCATCACGATCACCGGCACCAGCACCAGTACCACGCACTATCACCAAAACTAGTGTCAGTATCAACACGCCGTGTGCAAAACTGACACCCTGGATCTCCGCTCATACCGAGAGACGATCCCGTACCTCTGCTCGAATAGGAGAAACTCTGTCTCCCTCGTACCCGACAATTATGAGTACAGTCATCCTGACCACTCATACGAGAAAAGAAAACGTTCCCCGAACGTCCCCGATCCCCAACAATCGTAACTATAACCACTCTCGGTAGTAGCGCATGCCCCACACTCGTGTAGACCTAACTACCAGATATCGCTATATCCAGACTCCGTATCCAACGAAATCAATCGCCCGTACTAACTACTCTGTATCCCACTCAGGGATTCCATCGACAAGTATCAACCCTGGTAACCTGTCCAACCAAACACTAACCAGTCGTAACTCGACTAAACCATTGTCGTCTACCAGGTCACCCACGACCTTAGTTGCACCAACCCACAACTGAAGTAGCACGACAACCAACTCGGTTTAACCGATACGTACAACCCTGACTGCGAAGTGCAGTCCCAACACAAGCTGACATGACTAGACCGACTAACGAATCCAAATCCGAATAGTCGTCCAAGTCAAACCACCAGTCAACTCACATTTCCGAACCATACACATAAGGTAGGGTTCCACAATCAAGCCCTAGGGTCACTCTGAACCCAACTGCGAAAAGTAGTAAAATCAACAATCTGACCGACTCCGCGGTCTTGACATCGTAATGACGTCAATCCAATCCTACCGTAAGTCCAATCAGGATCCTCGAATCTGGCTGCCAACTACCATAAGTTCAACCAGAGTTCCCCGAAATCGACTACTAACCGCCAACAGCAGTAAACCCATCTAACTCAACCAATCCGACCATCGGATGGTCACAACACCAAATCAGTCGTCGAAACCGATCCTATGGCATCGTGAAGACGATCCCAACTAACCGTCTCACGATCCAAAACTCCAGAATACGAACACGTTAATCCTTCCGTAGGGTCCCACACTGTCAACCTTGACAGAACTATGGCAACCCCGGCCTCAAATGCCGAACCAAGGCATGCCAATCCTACTAACTATCGTACCGGTACCTCAACATCAGGTTGACCACGAACTGCAGCCCCATGAGATATCACATCCTCGACCAGCATACATACTCCAAGAGCTACACGGTTGCTCGAATAGAGACAACCCCGCTCTGATACCACGTTGACAGGACCCATCCCAATCCCCCCGGGATTAGTGCGGGATGACCCTGCTCCCGTCTGACACGAAGTGTCAGACAAGGGATATTTCCGACCTTTGCCCTCCCGGGCTATCAGAGTACGCCAGGATCCGGAGGAGGCATGTGATGTCTCGATCTCTGCTACAGTCCACATGCCGATGTCAACCTGAAGGGCAGTCAAAACATTAAAAACTGTGAGTGGACAAAACAAGAGTTTATAAAAACATTTTAACGAGAAGACCTTTGTACCCTCCACTAAAAAGCATGCATGCATTCGAAAACCATTTATCCAAAACAAACCATATGTGGGACTAAGCCCAAAGCAGATATAAACTAAGGTCGAAAGGACCACAATAAAAACGACCATACGGGCCACTGCCCAAATCCATAAAGGACTCGGCCCCAAACCATAAAGAAACCAAGTACACGAGCCACTGCTCAAATCCTGTGCACACTTGTACACACCACATATCATATATCATATATACATCACATACATATATATAAGTCACACAACCAATCCTGTCACGGTATCCAAAGCTACGCGCGCGCTACCCGGGTCTCAATCCGAGTCATCTCAAAGTCAAGGTCAATGTCCGCAGACCACTGACCCTACCCGAGGTAATAGTAACCATAGCCTTCCTGAGAGTAAGGAACCCAACTGGGGGGTGACTCCACTCAGTCGGTGCTCCGTGACTACTCCGGGGTCCACCCAGGCCAACGACCCTCCCCGGAGGAGATAATAGAAGTAAAGGAAGGTAGACGAACATATATATACATAACATAAACATTCATGACCGGTTCCCCTGAACCGTCATGATCCATAATATCCGTAATCAGGTAACATGCCGGTTCCCATAAACCGTCACGTACCGTAATAATATAACCAGGTAACATGCCGGTTCCCATAAACCGTCATGTACCGTAATAATATAACCAACAAGGGTTCATGCCGGTTCCCATAAACCGTCATGAACCATGATACCATATTAAGAGTTCATGCCGGTCCCCATAAACCGTCATGAACCAGGAAATCCATTTAAGGTTCCCTGACCTGAAATCAAAACCGTAAAGTGACTGGGTCTCGTACCCGAACATAGGACACCAACTGGGCACCGTGCCCGGAATCTGAGGTCATATGCCCGAGACAAAACCAAATGGGTCTCATACCCGAGTTTATCATTTTGAAATCCAAATTCAGTTCATTTAAATCAATAAAGAAATACAGACCCGTATAAGCACCGTATAAGGCCAAAACCTGGAAATACGTGCTTATACGTAACCACATACAAATGCACCCATGGCATCATCAAACAAGTAATCAAACATATAATAAACATTTATGCATGCACCAATTTAGAAAACAAGGTCCACTCACAGACCGTCCGAGCTGCCGCCTCGATTTGCGTGCCATACGGCTCCCCGAGCCGATCACCGTCACCGGGACTCCCAAACCTGTCCAAATTTTAATAGAAGGTTACTAACTACTTAATTAACCTCCTACCAAAGCCCCGTAATTTTCCCGTATTTTTAACTATTTTTAATCCCGAACCTAAACCTTCCGATGCCCCGAAACATATCGAGACGGTGTCCGATCGACACGAAACCAGTCCCAAAATGTTCGTTACATCGAATAGATGATTTCGTATGTTGGAACCATCCCCAAAAACCCTAGCACGCGCCCACACGCGCCGCCTGAAGTGGCTGCGCGTGGGAGCCACGCGCCTGTGCACAGTACTCCTTCAACCTCTCGACGGCCGGTTCAGACCGGCCGGTCCGGTTCGTTTCTGCAACTGGACCGGCGTAACCGGTCCAGACCTCCGACTCCCTCATTTTCGGTCCGATTTCTTCCATTCCAATTTCTAAATTTCTATTTTCTCATTTCCAATCTATCCTAATCAAGAAACCTAGGAAAAACTACCCGAAACCCCTTGGTTCGAAATGGACCTCACGGTCCCATTTTTCCGATCGGTCCCCCACGGCTTCTCAGCCGTTAACCCTCACCAAAACCGTCCTAAAACCTTCCTAGCATCCTAATAATCATTCCCTAATCATTTAAAAACAACCATGAAGCTCACATCGAAAAATGAGGAAAAACGGCTTACCGGGTACCCGATCGGGTTTTGGGCTCCCGCCACCGCCCACGGCGGTTCCAGCCACCAGCTGCCGTCCTAGTCCTCCTCTCTCACTCTCCTGGTTCCTCAGATCATAAGGGATGAAGGTTTTGGGATTTTGGGTGAAATGGGATCGGGTAATGGATGGAGGAAAATGGAAAAATGGATGCACGGTTGAGTGTTTTGGTGCATGAGTGGGTGAGGTTGGCCAGTGGATGGGTGACAAGTGTCACTCATCCATTGGGCCTCCATTAAATATCTGGGCCCACTAGAGACAAAACTGCACTTTTTGTCTCGTAAAACGTGCCGTCGTGAATAGTAATCGGGAACTTCCGTGAACCGTAACTTCGCCGTCGAAGGTCCGAATTCGACGTGCCGCCTGTCTACGGATTCGTATCGTCCTTATCTACGTAACGGTCTTCGGCCCTCGGCCATCGGACCTCCCGGTCAAAAAGTCAACTTTTGACCTCCTATTCACCCAAATTACCAAAATGCCCCTAAACTTCCGAATGTCATAACTTCTTCCTCGAACGTCGGAATTGAACGTGCCACCTGTCTATGAACTCGTGACGTCACGAACTACGTCACGGTCATCGGTCAAAGTCCATTTGACCGCCCGATTAAAAAGTCAACGTTTTGCCACCACCAGGGGCAAAACGGTCATTTCGCACCGTTCGTCCGATTTCGCTCTACTAATCACGGATTAGCCTCACTAATCGTGATTAGTCACTAATCTAATCATGGAATTTGGGACGGGTCGTTACAGTCAGACGGGAGCAGGGTTCGTCCCGGGTATCGAGGTGATATTTGGGACGGGTCCTGACAAAGAATCCACTTTAAATTTCCGAAAACCGAAATCTCGTTAATCAAAGTTACTTTTATGCCCCGAGCATTAAGCCCGAACTCGCCTTTTTCAAAATCCATTTTAATTCCTTGAAATCACTTCATTTTCAAATCTTATTATTAATACCTCAAAACCACAATCATAATCACCAAAATCACGGTCCAATCACACACACGCGAAATCTCGTAAAGCGTGCAAATCCGGGACATTCCCGAAAAACGTGTCAAAACCGTAAACCATATTCACAATCGCAATCAAACATCTTAAAAACATGATACACACAAGTCATATAAAATCTTTCGTTAAATCATCATCCAAAACACACAGGACTCATATCTCGAAATACGTGTAAATTCGTGTGCATATAAAAAATACGTATAAAAACGGAAATCGAAATCAATCACAAAATCATAATCATAATCATAGAAATCATAGAAATATTTATGCATGCATTAAATTTTGAAAGCAACGTCCACTCACACACCATTCTTAAGGTTCGGTTTCGCGCCGCACACGTTCCCGTAATTTCCGGTATTTCCCAGAAAACTCGAATCCTCTCCGAAAACACATTCCAGGGTCATTAAGGGCTTAGATGACAACATACTAATTTCACATAATTTTCCAAGAATTAATCATTAATTACAAACGTAACCTAAACCTTTGGACCCTCAAAACAACATCGAAACGGTGTCCGATAATTTCAAAACCAACGTTAAAATGTTCGTTACAATGTGTAGGACAAAAGTCGTTTTGAACTCACCTTGAAAAACCGTCCCACGCGCCCTCACGCGCCTGCTACAGTACTACACAGTCGTCGTCCTTACCCGGCTAGCTGGTAAACGGGCCATTTCACCCGCGTCTCGACCCGATTCAATCCCTGCGATAAACCATCTAATTTCTTCAATTGATCCCACAAGTAGACTCGCAATACACTCAATTAAAGGTCTGTATCAATTAATCCACTCGACACGGCCTAAAACCAAGTTAATTGAACTCGAGTCGAACTCGAAGTTCATCGTTCCAGTTCATCACACCGTCACTGTTTCCTTCAATTGATTAGTTAGGGAGCATCGTAGACTCACCCAGAGGATGATTTTGAAATCAATTTTGCAAGAGCTTACCTCCAATTGCACGAACACAAGCTCCTGGTTTTCTGAAATTTCGTCGAGTCTGATCATGGCTCCCCGAGCTTCGAATGTCAACTTCCTTGACTTCGATCGACTAAAGAAGGTCCCAGAAAGCTCATTCGAACTTAATTGGACTTTGGACTGGCACAAAACTGGTTTTCGAATTTGAAAATTTCCCAGGGACGGTTCTCGGGTTTCTGGGTGTATTCTCACTCAGTCACTCCGCCACACCTCACAACTAGACTCTAATCACTAACTCACCCTGCCTCAACTCATCCCTGACTTGTTCTAATGGAAGGATAACCAACCTGCTCTCACACTCTGTTTTCCCTCAGAGACACCCACACTGATTTGAGTTCACCATCCCGCATTTGTGTACTCTCAGACCCAAATACCAGTGCCCACACACCCTCTGAGCTCAAGCACCAGCACTACTTGATCACACACTGAACAATACGACTCTCCCTCTCTCTGTCCCTGCTCAACTGTCCCTGTTTTCCAATATCAAAGACACAAACTCAACAAAACTCAGCCCGTGCACAGTCTGCTTCCCACTCAGGGCAAAACCCAGTCCCCATGTGCTCTGATCAAACCACTAGGTAGCAAAAACAACTCAAAACACTCACACCCACACCGATTAGAATCGAAGTGCTCCCCCACGTCTCTGCTTCACGCCTTACAACCAACAACCCGTGCTAAAACCCACCAGTGCACCAACCACGGTTTAATTGCCCAATCTCACCGTCCACACGGCCATGTCTCCCACTAACATGATTAAACAACCCATAACCCTTAAACAACGATTTAACCCATCCAATTTGCCCAAAAAACCATCCACCCGTGCACTGGCATGTCTCCCATTAACAGGTGCTACAGCACCGTTCAAACAGCCCCTGTGAAATTACCATTCTGCCCTTGTGCAGAAAATTACCAAAATGCCCCTCTCGCATCCAGGCCCGTAACTCGGTCATCCGGACTCCGATTGATGCGAGCTGCCTGTCTACGGACTCAGGGCATCGAGACCTTCCTAACGGTCCTTGGCCCTCTGCCATCGGACCTCCCGATCAAAAAGTCAACATTTTCCCTTATTTCGTCCAAATTACGAAAACGCCATTGGGCTTCCGAACGTCATAACTTTCACCTCGAACGTCGGAATCGAACGTGCCACCTGTCTATGAACTCGTGACGTCCCAAATTACGTCACGGTCATCGGTTAAAGTCCATTTGACAGCCCAAATAAAAAGTCAACGTTTTACCCACGACTAGGGGCAAAACAGTCATTTTGCAACGTTCGTCCGATTCCGCCCAACTAATCACAGATTAACCCCGTTAATCATGATTAGTTACTAATCTAATCCCGACTTCCGGGATGGGTCGTTACAGTATAAATTAGATGGGTAAAAATTTACCCATCATCTAATGGGTAGGGTGAGGGTTTACCCATGGGTATTGAGGGTATTTAATACCCATTAAATTCAAAGTATATTCTTTTCTTCAAATTATCTATGAATTTTTAACACTTTCTTTCCTTTACTAATTTTTTTTTCTATCTATTCTTACTATTATTATTCTTTATTAGGTATTATTATTTAAAATTACTTTATTTCAATTAAATATAAGTTATTTCATCTTTCATAAAAAAATTATACATAAAAATGTTATGAATTTTTATTAACATCAATTTTTTTAAGAATTTAAATAATTCATTTTAAATGATTTAACAAAAATCAACGTAAACTATAATTTTTTTTAAGATTTCACAACCATGAAATAATTTAAAGGGAGTTTTATAAATTCTTAAAAATTGTTTATAATAAAATTTCTAACAAGTTTTTTTTTTTTCAAATTTAAAATTCCATTTCAACATTTACTAGTCTTCATTTAATAACTCATTTACTAGTTTTCGTCAACTCGACAAAGTTTGATAATTAAGGATAGAAGGGTAAATTTTGTCATTTACTAATTCTCACTTTAAATTTCAAAACGAATTGTAACAGAAACTCCAATAGAAATTGAAAGGATTGGAAAAAAATGAAAAACCAAAAAAAAAAAGCAAACAAAATTGAAAGAAAAAAATATTAGAAGTCAAAAATAAAAAGTTGAAGACAAGTAAAAAAAAATATATAAAAAAAAGTAAAAGAAAAATGAAAAGTAAAAAACAAAATGAAAAGCAAAATAAATTGAAAGGTATAAAAAATTAGAAGTTAAAACAAAATTAAACACCAGAAAAAAAATTGAAAGGAGAAAATAAATATAAAATCTCATGGGTATCCATTATCCAATGGGTAGGGTTTGGGTAAACTCTAAAAAATTGAGGATGAGTCTAAATGAGTATAAAATTCATTTGTACCCATGTAGGGTAAGGCCAGACCCTCAAAAAAAATCATTTGATTATCCCTAGAAATTATGTTAAAAGGGTATTTTAAGTAAGGGTGGCAATTTTTGACACGACCCGATACACGACTCGAAACCCGCACGAAATTTATGCGGGTCAACCCGCACGATTAAAATTTCGGGTCATTTTCGGGTCAACCCGTTATGACCCGTTTATTAAACGGGTGGGTTTCGGGTCAACCTGTTAACCCGTTTAATAACCTGTCAACCCGTTTAATAAATGGGTAGATTTCGGGTTAACAGGTTAACCCGTATATTGGCTTATATATTGACCCATTTAATAAATGTGTCATTACTAACCCATATATCTACCCATTTACTACATAAATATCTATTAAATTTTATAATTTAAATAGGTTAAACATGTTAAATGGGTTAAACGGGTCAAACGGGTCATAGGTTAATTGGGTTTTGAGTATGACCTGTTTATTAAATGGGTTAAACGGGTTAAACGGGTTACACGGGTCATTAACAGGTCGGGTTCGGGTTGGACATTCTTGACACGATTATTAAACGGGTCGGGTTCGGGTTGGGCATAAATGGATAAAACAGAATTTATGACACGACACGAATTCGACACGACACGATCCATTGCCACCCCTAATTTTAAGGGAACCTAAAGGAGAAACTGAAATTATATGGCAAATCCTAAAAGGCAAATGCAGTAAAAAGCCATTCCTTTATCCCAGGCAAAGCGTGCCTATTCCCTTCAATTTGGGAACGCAAAACACGCCTATATCTCTTACTCAAAAAGACTAATAAACCCCATACATCAGCGTTCAAAAACTAAACACAAACGGAAAGAAAATCATGAAAAACAAGAAAGGGTACAGCGTAATTAATCACTTGTGTTAGGGCAATCTTCAAATCTCATTTTCCCGCCCAGTCACATCTGTGACTTAAAAATAATAATAAATTTGTGCGCTTACTTTACTTGCCTCTGCTCCTCTACTACCCTCTCACTCCTCCCCCACTTAAGTATCTCAAACTCAAACCCCTTCATCTACCCTCTCCTCTCTTGAAGCTTAGAAAAAAAGAAAAAACAAGGTCCGATTTCTCTTCCTACATTCATACTTTCATTTTCCTTAGTTTTCTTTTTCTTCTCATTTTTTTTAATTTCTGATTTGGTGAATACATTTTGAATGGCGATTTTTTGGAATCGGAGACCTAGGGTTTGTGTTTTTTGAAATCGGGAGTATTTTTTCGGTGTTTAGTTGTCGTTTACCGATATGGATGCGCTTAATGTTTGTTTTTCACTGCTAGGTTTTGGAATGACGTCGAAGAAAGATCCGTCTGCAGAGTCTCCGACTTCGGTGCTCGGGGAAGAGGTTTTGCTTCCACTCTTGTCTAGTGGCGTTTGTTTCTGTATTTTTTTTTATATGTTTATTTGACTCTTTAGAATAGTTTTGAATTGAAGGTTTGAACTGATTGAACGATTTGTAACTCTAAAAATACTTGAAATGACCAATTATTATGAACACACACACACATATATATATACGTAGGTGTAGTTTCTAGAAACTATTATAAATTCTGTTATCAGCGAGAAATTTCGAGGCTGTTAGTGTGTGGTTTATGTTGGATTTGATATATAGGTCTAATTTTGTTTCAATCTTCTAGTAATGTTGTACTTCCTTATCTACATTTTGTGGTTGATTTTGTAACGTTGTCCCTTTGCAATCATGTTTAAGGATACGTGCGAGGACGTAAAGTTAGTAGAGGAGGAAAGCAGGCTACTGGAAGCTCGGGTTAAGGAAGAGGGGGCAGAAACAGGAAAGGAGCCTGAGCAATGGCCCCATTTGAATGACACTCAGTTTACCAAATTAGATGAGCTCCTAACACAAGCTCAACTATACTCTCAGTTCTTGCTCGAGAAAATGGATAACATCACACCTGTACATTCTCTAACATGTTAATTGTATGATGGCTTCCTTTTTCCTCTTCTTTATTTTTCTGAGTAAGTTATAAAATGAAATGTATTTTCAGGCTGGAGCTGAGGACCAGAGTCAAACTGTTGAGGAAAAGAAAGGTCGTGGTAGGAAAAGAAAGGCTCATGTCGATAATGTAAAAAGTCATTCCTTTCTTTTAGATTAGATATTTTGTTTGGTAGATCATATTATATATATATATATATGTATATATGTATATATATCTGCATGGTTGATCATATGAATAGATGAGTAATAATTATACACTGGTGTACAATAGTGGACACATCTATTTATTGAGGTGTTTGATATTCTGATTGCTCTTATCTTTTGTATCCTATGGGGTTAGTCTTTTCCAAAGAAGCAAATTATCTTGTTTTTTCAAATAATAAGATACATTCTTATTTTTTGTATCCTAGGGACTAATTCTTACAATTATGGTCTACCTGCTTATCCATCCCATCAGAAGCAGTATCCTTGTTCTTTATTTGATATCTCTAATTGCTCTTTAAGATCATTTGTTAGCACTATATTCTTGTATCTTGACCTTTATAATCTTCTTTTTCACAGAGAAAGGCCACAAGGGCAGTTGCAGCTATGCTTACAAGATCTGAAGAGGGTGTGAAAACAGAGGATGCTCTCCTCACTGTCGAAGAAAGAGCCGAGAAAGAACAAAAGCAACTTGTACCTCTGTTGACCGGTGGAAAATTGAAGTCTTACCAAGTCAAAGGTGTAAAGTGGATGATCTCATTGTGGCAAAATGGGCTTAATGGGATTCTTGCAGATCAAATGGGTCTGGGAAAAACGATTCAAACCATTGGTTTTCTTGCTCATCTGAAAGGGAAGGGATTGAATGGGCCCTACTTGGTGATCGCTCCTCTTTCTACTCTTTCAAATTGGTTAAAGGAAATTTCAAGGTAATTTTTTAAACAGATTGCTTTTTGTTAAACCAGTCTGTGTCTCCTCCTAACTTCTTTCTACCCCAAATATAAATAGGTTCACGCCTTCAATAAATGCTATAGTTTACCATGGTGACAAGAAGCAAAGGGAAGAGATACGAAGAAAGCACATGCCTAGAGAAGTTGGTCCTAATTTCCCCATAATTGTTACTTCATATGAAATTGCAATGTCTGATGCAAGAAAATCTTTGAAACAATACAAGTGGAAATATCTTGTTGTTGATGAAGTGAGTAGACCTAAATTCCTTCAGATATAGTTGCTCTTTTAAAACAAAAATAAATACGATATAGCATGAATGCTGAGCTGTTCTGCATTGTTTTTCTGAAGGGACATAGATTGAAAAATGCGAAGTGCAAATTGGTGAGGGAATTGAAGTTCTTACATGTAGAAAATAAGATTCTGTTGACTGGGACACCTCTGCAGAATAATCTGACAGAGCTTTGGTCATTGTTGAACTTCATTTTGCCAGATATATTCTCATCCCTTGAAGAATTTGAGTCATGGTAAGTATAGTTCTTTAATTAAGAATTTTCTGGATATATATCCTATTATCCTTATGTCGTGCTAAGTATAGTTCTTTAAATCTATAGATTTTCTGTAGCTGTTTAAAGACCATGCTCCTTTTTGTTAAGTCCAGGATGCAGATTGGCTGATTAGAATTTATAGACCTAAGTCCATAAAATGTTAGCTGATTAGAATTTATAGACTTAATTCCAGGATAAAGATTAGCTGTCTAAAGAACCATGCTATATAAGTGGAAATATCTTTTGGAACCATGCTATGCTTTGCTAAACCTAATTCCTTGATATGCTAGGGCAGAACCTGTTAAATTTATGGATCTTCTGTAGGGCTAGATTGTGGTAATAAATTAGATAAGATTAATTACAGCAGAATATGGTTTGTTTATTGGCTAGATTAATGAGTATATTTTATTACAATCTTGTTATCAGGTTTGATTTAGCAGGAAAGTGCAATGGTGAAGCAATGATTGAAGAATTGGATGAGAAGAGAAAGGCGCAAGTATGTGTCCTTGCAAACATCATATCTTCATTTTTAAAAATAATTCAAACTGGCTTATGATGAATATAATGTTCTGTCTGCAGATGGTAGCAAAACTCCATGCCATATTGCGTCCCTTTCTTCTTCGAAGAATGAAGTCTGATGTTGAGCAGATGCTTCCTAGGAAAAAGGAAATCATATTATATGCATCCATGACAGATCATCAAAAGCATCTACAAGAACATCTTATCAATAAGACGCTCGAGACATATTTACTTGAGAAGGGAGACCGTGGTATGAGATCTGTTTGTACTGTGAAACATGGACCTTAATTTTCATTGTAGTAATAAGTGTAGGCCTTAATTTTTTGAACATTGGTTTTGGGAAACCTTCAGTCCAATTGGTAGTCTCTTTTAATCACTGAGACTTAAGGAGACAGATCATTGGTTTAGATTGTACTTTTTCCCTTGGTTTTAGGATTTGTGATAGACTTTTAAATCTTGTGAAGTAATGTGGTATCACAGTTTACTTTGTTTCCTGTGTTGTGGTCCTCAACCTTAATCATGACATTAGGCAAGGGTATGCCGTATCAACCTTAGGGTGCTAGTGAAATATGATGGTTGGCTTTGTTAGTTATTTTTTTACTGCATCATATTATGCAGGTTATTTATCAATTTTTTTTCTTTGCTTTGCAGTACATGGTATGAAGGGAAGTCTTAACAATTTGGTGATCCAACTCCGGAAGAACTGCAATCATCCTGACCTTCTAGAATCGCCATATGATATGTCATGTACTTCACTACAAATTGATTCAATGTTATCATATCCAATGGGTGCTGATTTAGTACTTATGTGGTTTTCTTTTTCATGACAGTTCATTACCCTCCCCTTCAAGAGATGGTTGAACAGTGTGGCAAATTTAGCTTGCTGGATCGACTGTTGAAACATCTATTTGCCCGGAACCACAAAGTATGTCTTCTCTCAGTGGGTTGCTAATTATCTTTGAATCCCATTGTTGCTAATTATCCCTTATTGGATTTCTATCCAGGTTCTAATCTTTTCTCAGTGGACTAAGATTTTGAATATAATGGATTACTATTTTAGTGAGAAAGGATTTGAAGTTTTCAGAATTGACGGCAATGTGAAACTAGGAGAACGGGAAAGACAGGTTCGCGTTGGTCTGAAACAGAATCTTTCATTAGAAGCATTAAAACTAGAATTATTCTGCGGAACTTAGCACTGTACTAGTCTGTTTTTTCAAATTTGTTCTTTGTAATCTAGTCATTCTGCTGAGTGTTATTACCGAAATACATGTGATCATAACGGTCCAGTTTTGGGCGCAGGTTAGAATTCTGACAGTAGGTTGAGTGTTTATCTCCTCCTCCCATGACTGGTTTTCTTATTCATGTTTAGTTGCACCCTTGTCGGTTTGTTGCTTATTGGTCATAAACAATAGTTAATTGATAATTAGTCTATTTCTGCAATCAGATTTCCGAGTTCAATGAGAACAGTGAGTGTAAAATTTTTCTTCTAAGCACCAGAGCTGGTGGACTGGGTATCAATCTTACTGCGGCTGATACTTGTATACTGTACGACAGTGATTGGGTATGTTCTTTCTTTGATTTCTCTTCTGCTGCAATTCAACATTCAGGAAGGATTAATTTGTTTTGTCACATTTCATTTGCATACCAGAACCCTCAAATGGATTTGCAGGCCATGGATAGATGTCACAGAATTGGTCAAACCAAGCCTGTTCATGTTTACAGGTTGGCAACAGCACAATCTGTGGAGGTAAGACACCATACGTGCAGCTAAGTAAGATTTTATCATATAATCAAGTGCAATTACAATAGCAACTTTAATTGGCGTTGCTAAATGTTTTGTTAAATTGTGATTATACAGGTTCGGATTCTGAAAAGAGCTTACAGCAAGTTGAAGCTAGAACACGTAGTGATTGTGAAAGGGCAGTTCCATCAGGAGAAAACAAAGGCTAATTGTACTGATGTTGTTGAGGTTTGCTTGCTATTAACTTTTCTCTAAATTAACTCATTGTTTCCAACGATCAGTTTCGTAAACCTTCAAACACCAAATATGGTCGTTGATGTGCCTCATTTCAGGAATGTATGTACCTGTAATTTGGAGTCTCACTGATTTGTACACGCTGCTAAACAATGTTTTCAGGAAGAGGATCTTATGGCATTGCTCCGAGAGGAAGAATCAGCCGAAGAAAAGATGATACAGACAGAAATTAACGATGAAGATCTGGAGAAGGTGTTGGATCGCAGTGATCTAATGGGCATTCCCGGTGATGGAGATGACAAGGGCAATGTGGCAGGTGCTGTTCCTCTTAAAGGCCCTGGCTGGGAGGTGGTGTTGCCAACTGCTGGTGGAAGCATGCTCTCCACCCTCAACAGTTAGATTTAAAATTTTAAGTGTTATCGGAACCTTGAACTCGGTAGTATAATATGGTTAATCTGTTTCCGTGGATTTTCGGTGTTGGGTGTTTTTTTGAAAATGGAAAGTTACCCCACATTAGTGATGTGGTATTGGGGCTAATTGCCGGGCTCTGATTATTTTGTATATGTTAGATTGTTAGAAATCGAGCTCTATATTTTGTATTGGAATGTGTCCCATTTCCATGACTAGGTAGTAGGTACTCCCTCAATCCAAGTCAATTTACTTTGTGCAAAAGCCACATGCCAGTTTTTTATTTGCTTAATGAATGAACTTTTATTTATTTATTAATAGTTTTTTAGTTTTTTGGTATGGGTATCGATGAATGTTATGAAAATATTTTCATTTAGCTCATGAATAATTTTTTGAAATTAAACCAAAAAGGATAGTATGGCTCGATGAATGTTACTTGAATTTAGCTCATGGATAAAGTGAAAAATTAGTTAAAATTAAAATGTAAAACTAAACCCAAAAAGGTCCATTTCTATATGGTTTTTTTTTTTAAGTTAAATTTTAAATGAACTCTTGTAAAACTGATTTGATTTAATTATTATTGACTTTTCAGTTTGAATTTGATTGGATAAAAGTTAAAACGGTTTGAAAATTTGGAATGACTTAGTTTTGAATTTTGAAAACTGTTGGAATCCAAATTGAATTGTTAAGATTTTTATTATATATATTATTTTGTAGTTAATATTTGTCACCCTCAAAGTTGTTAGTGTAAGTGTTTATAATGGACTCCATCCCACCCATATTTAAAGTTCCAAATGTTGGAATTTTGAACTAGTTGATGCATACAAATGAAATCTTTGTGTGAAAGTTGGAATTTTTTAAATGGCGATGTTTTGGAGGATTCTTTGTTAATAAGATTGAATTGGAACAGTTCCAATTTTATTTTTTGAAAATTAAAACTATATCAATCTGTTAAAATTTTAGCAATATGGATTTGAGATTCCCCTACCCCATTATGTGGTAAGATTCATGTAAGATTGAATGAGGAATTACCAAAATTTACCAAATGAAAGAATTCAAGAACAAAATTGATTTTGGTTATAAAATAATAATAGAGTACCAAAGTTAAATTTTTTTTTTTAATCGAAATTTCAAATTTGCATTTTTGACTTATAATATTCAAATGAACTTTAACGTTTAATCTTAAGGATTGTACAATGAATTATTATTTTTAATCATTTAATTTGGATTTATCATATTAAAGCTAATGCAACAAATAAAGTAAGATTGAGATTAAAGCCTGTTTTTCGCTCCCTCTATTGACTGTATTGATAGATCATGGGCCCCCCGAACATTCTTTAGAAAATGCATGTAAAAAAGATTCAATTGGAAAATAAATAAAACAACATATGCCCGTAAAATATATTCACGTGTGGACCAAGTTATTTTGGGTTGGGAAATTCCACAACAAAATATATTACATAACACCACTTAAGACTCGTGACAGATATTTTCAAATCCCATGTGCTCTTCATTCTCCATCTTCTCAACCATGTTTTCTATTCCCACCCCACCTGAAGAAAAAAATAATAATAATAAATTAATTAATTAGCTGAAAGATTGAAATTTCTTGACTGACATGGTGTTACAAATACATTCAACTTAATACCTAAATTGACTGTGCTAAAAAAGATCGTCAAAACTAAAATGAAGATGACAATGGATGCCATAGCTACCAAGGATTGCAATCTTTCTCACTACATGCTGACCAGTAAATGCAGCAATCGTTGCAACTAAAACAAAATAAGCAGCTGCAGAACCAAGCAGCAAACTTCAGGCACTTAATTTTTTTTCCCTCTTTCTTTTTCTGGTGTGCATACAAAATATGAACAGCTATAAGCTGAATTTGAAATGTGTTGAATCTGATAAGATATTTTCTGCTACTCCTTACCATACGGGACCGGGAATCGGTTGAGAAGGTAATACTGTACAATTGACATGGAAAATGAGAATAGCATTGCAATGGTGGATCAAGGATGTAGAGCACTTTCAACCTGGGAATAAAAAGGGTTTTTTTTTTCTTTTTTTTTCCTCATCATTTCAGTTATTCTCTGTTAATTTTGGTTATGGAAGTTGTAGATGATTTGGTTTCAGTTTATAGGACTTCTCGAACCATACATATCTGAGGTATCGATTTCCCAAGTAGCCCAACCAACATACCAGCCACAATCCCACAACTGCAGTAACGAAAAATATGGTGCAACTTCCAGTTTGTGATTTCCTTTCCTTTCGACGCAATCACTCGTGTGCCTTTGCATAAGCATATGGTTTCAAAGAGCGTCATAGAGATCGCAATTGGTGCCTATATAGTATATACATGAATGAAAATATTTGTAATATCCGTCAAATTTCTGTCTTTATATTCGTATTTTAGGGTTTCGACATTAAAATATGGGAGAAGAAATATCTGCGTATTTTTGTGAATATACCCGTATTGAAGGGTCTTGATATAAAAATAGGGAGTGAAGAAAAATCTCCCTCCGTAAAATAGGTATTAGCTTTATATAAATATTATTGAGAGTGCTTAAGTTATTTCTAAAATTTAATTCGAAATTGGATTATTTTTCGCGAAACACTCCAGAGGTTGGACAACCATCGAACTCAACTTACTGAGGTTGAAGTTTTCCATGTGCGGACTAAGCAATAATATGAGTTTGTTAAACATATGCGAGATATGGCTCAGGAAAATTTCCAAGGAGGAGAAAACCTGGCTCGTGAGCCTCTCGCGAAGATGCTGCCCTGTCACATAGTATCAAGATTCAGAGGATGCGCCTTCAAGCTATGTTTAGTAGATTGTTCGACTTGTAATTTTTAAACTCCATCCTTTATATTAGGGTTATTAATTAGTTTTTCAGTTTTTTTGCCAAAATCGAAATCGAATCAGTTGGAGAACCGATTTTGTTATTGTGGAACCCAAAATCACCGGAAAAATGTGGAGCTGCCACGTGGCCCATAATTCTCAAAATGACCAAATTGCCCTTGGCAATAATACTTGTAAGCACAAGCACCGGACATGGCCCAAACCAGAATGACATGTGGAAGCCTCTCCACCCTCGATTTGTATAACACGTGTTAGCATGCAAATTGATGAGCATTTGTCCCACATCGAAACTATGGAAATTGAACATCTCACTCACCCCTATATAAGAGGTAAATTGATGAGCATTTGTCCCACATCGAAACTATGGAAATTGAACATCTCACTCACCCCTATATAAGAGGTAAATTGATGAGCATTTGTCCCACATCGAAACTATGGAAATTGAACATCTCACTCACCCCTATATAAGAGGTAAATTGATGAGCATTTGTCCCATATCGAAACTATGGAAATCGAACATTTCATTCACCCCTATAAATAGCAAGGCACATTTCATTTCCAAGTTAAGTTGATTCTTCGCTTCGAAGTATATCCTTTTCCTCTCTCAAAGCTAACTTAGGCATCGGAGTGTTCTTGGTCGAACAACCCCCCGGGTAAATCGATCGAGACAACGATAGCTAATTGTTTGCTGTTTGCAGGAATTGTGAGAACTTTTCGCTGCGGGTTCGATTTCTGCTTCAACAATTGGTGCTTTCATTGAGAGCTATTGAGTTATACTCAGAAGAAGCTCTCTCATTTGTTCATCGTTCATCTTTCTTCGTTCGTCGTTCATCGACATTGTTCGAAGATTTTGAACGTTGTTCATCACTCATCAGGAATTTGTTCATCGTTCATCTTTCTTCGTTCGTCGTTTATCGACATTGTTCGAAGATTTTGAACGTTGTTCATCACTCATCAGGAATTTGTTCATCGTTCATCTTTCTTCGCTCGTCGTTTATCGACATTGTTCGAAGATTTTGAACGTTGTTCATCACTCATCAAGAATTCGTTCATCGTTCATCTTTCTTCGTTCGTCGTTCATCGACATTGTTCGAAGATTTTGAACATTGTTCATCGTTCATCTCTCTTCGTTCGTCGTTCATCGACATTGTTCGAAGATTCTGAACGTTGTTCAAATTACCCATCAACAGCTTTCCAAATTCAAAATTCTTCGAATCGGCATGGCTAAGGCTCGTCGATCCGCTCAGTCAGCCGGAGAAGGTATTTCTGCCTCAACAGCTCAGACGAGGAATGAAGCTCACATAGAAACTCCGGAGAAGCGCCCAGCTCAACTCAGGCGCGTGTCTATGGAAGCGCCCCTTGAGACACTCGAAGGGAGGCCAACCTTCAGTTTTGGAGCATTCCCCTCTCCAGCTAACCAAGTACCCGCGCTAGGGGAAGGAACTTCGACTTTACAACAAGCGAATGAGAGGTTGATGGGAAATGCATCACGACATGTTCGACCCATAACAAACATGGTCCTAAAGGACTTTCTGGACGGATGTCATGACATCTCAGGGAGAAGTCGTCACCAACCTCCCCAAGACAATTTGGCGCAGCAAGTTGAAGGGTTAAGCAAACAAATTCAACTTCAGTCAGAGCTCTTGCAGTAACTCCTAGCAGGGAGACCAATCCAGGAGCGGGACGGACGATCCACGTCACGTGGCCGACAAGAGAATGCCCAGGGACGACCTAGGAAAGAGCAGGCCCGCTGCCAAACAATGTCACAAGATACTTCGCTGGGAAACTCTGGAGAAGAAAGTCACGCTCATCAAGCAAAAATCCCACAATGCCTAAAGCCGTTAGTACGTGAACGGCTAGGAGGTAGGACTGGGGCAACTTCATGGGCAGAGCATTCACAGCACTCACGTGGGGGCAGGGGGCAACTTCGAGCTCAAAACAAAAACCCAAAACGATCTGCCCACGACAGTAAAAGGGAAGAAGCTCAAAGAGTTTCTCAACAATTAGCAAAAGAGGACTCATCGGCTCAGCAAGGAGCATTGCGGGCTAATGATGTTCAAAAAATGCTGGACATGCACCTTCGTGCTCAACAGGGTGGCGATCTAGAAGACGATCTACGTCGCCAAATACAGCTCTCTTCGCCCTTCATAAGGGATATTGAGGAGGAGCCATTCCCCCAGAGGTTCGCAACACCAAATTTCACTCCATTCAAAGGATCCTCCGACCCAGTAAAACACATAGATCATTTTCGAGGAGTCATGATCCCCCACAGGTCTAACGATGCACTCATGTGCAAAGTTTTTCAAGCTTCCCTTCAAGGCCAAGCCATGACTTGGTTCAATCATCTCCCCCCGAGGTCGATTGAGTCCTTCGAAGAGTTGGCTTTGACATTTGTGAAGGAATACGCACAACTTCGGACAATCGAGGTGAAAGACGACCATCTTTTCTCTGTCCGAAAGAGAGCAAAAGACACTCTGCGACAATACATACGGAGATTTTGTGAGGAGAAGTCTCGCATTATCGGCTGTAATGACTTTGTTGCGGCAATGGCATTCAAGCAAGGACTCCCTCGAGACAGCCAGCTTTACGGGGACATCGTCATGAGCAATGCGCGAAGTCTTTCCGAAATACTTTCGCTAGCAGAGCGACATGCAAGTTGGGAGGACGAGAAGCGCGCCGCTCATACTCATGGCCATGCTGGGACTAGCGAAAAGGCCTCCGATGAGGATGAACCCCATGGAAAGTCTGCAACTGGAAAGCTCAACAAGCGAAAGGCAGGGCAACACTCCCAAACGCCAGTTATGGGGAAGCCTAACTTGCAGCTATCTTTACCAACCCATCAGATCCACAATGAAATTAAGAACAAGCCATGGTTTAAGAAGCCAGAGCCAGTCAAAGGCAATCAAGAGAATGCTGATAAAACCAAATGGTGCGCCTATCATGAATGTTATGGGCACAATATCAGCACATGTATATCTTTCGAAAGATATCTCCGAAATCTCCTGAGGGAGGGGCATTGTACAGACTACATCAAAAACAAGACTGTAAATCACATGGAGAACAAAGAGTCAAACGAGCCAGCGTCAAAGGTGATCCGCATCAACTAGACGCAAGTCAACATTAGAAAGACATAAAACTCTATGGAGCTTTTCAATTTTGCTTTTCAAGTTGCCTTCTGAATTCAAGTATCAATGAAATGAGATTAACAAATTGATTTGTTCACCATGTACAATTTTCAAAGCTTATTCTCTCTAGTGTAAAAAGCCTTCATGATCGAAGCATCCAAGCCTTCGTCATCGAAGCATCTGAGTTTTCGCCTTGCGAAGCATCTAAGCCTTCGCCATGCGAAGCATCCAAGCCTTCGTCATCGAAGCATTCAAGCCTTCGTCATCGAAGCATCTGAGTTTTCGCCTTGCGAAGCATCTAAGCCTTCGCCATGCGAAGCATCCAAGCCTTCGTCATCGAAGCATTCAAGCCTTCGCCGTGCGAAGCATCTAAGCCTTCGCCATGCGAAGCACCTAAGCCTTCGTTATCGAAGCATCCAAGCCTTCGCCCTGCGAAGCATTCAAGCCTTCGCCATCGAAGCATCAAAGCCTTCTGAGTCCTGCAAATTTCTGTGCAGCAGGGAGAGCTCATCTCGAGTGGTATCTCGCTCATTTTCTATCAGCATCCTCTCTGCACGGCTCATCTCCAACTCGCCCATTTTGGCTTCCGATGTGAAATTGAGACCTCAAGTTATCTTAGTTATCGCAATCTCACATCAACAACATAACTTTCCATTTCTGCCTGCCCTTCGCATCAAGATGGCACATTCGTAGGGCCAGAACGGAAAGGTTAGGAAAGAAGTTGCTCGGTATGCTTATGGGTTAGGAAAGAAGTTGCTCGGCATGGTTTTTTCTCCCAAGAACCAGTAAGTCCTTGTTTATTGTCCTTCTTCTGAACAACGGTCTCCTTCAAGCACAGTGGAACGCACAACCACTCCTTGATCGGGATGTCTGAAAGCCTCGCGCCATTCATGGAGAAAGCAGCCGGCTCATGTCCCGGAACTCTGGAAGAACATCTGTCGCCAAGCTCCACGAGAACGTCGTTTGGAAAGGAATTTTGATTGCAAGCCTTCCACTCCATGAGGTCTTCAGGCTTCTCAAAATCCATATCTTTCCCTCGGAATGGACTTAGGCCACGAAAACCGCCACGCTCCCACAGGACAAATTTGCTAGGTCTCTCGGCATCTTGACGCATGGCGAGCATGTATGTGGTACTAGCAAGAGTCACAGTAGGTGTGATCCTGCCTACCGATGCTCACTAGTCACGTCCGTAAGTGCACTCAGTCACCACCAAGTCCCCGTCGACTGTTCGGCCAAACTCCGTCCACGACGTGACATCGTGAGAGTATAAGGAACGATTTTACAAGATCAATTTGATAAATCCTTACCTCCAGCTAGTAGAACTCAAGCTCGATTTTTCGAGGATTTTGAAGCTTCTGTTCTTGCTCGATACGGCCTCAATCCTCCCCGTTTTTGATTTGGATCGGTTCGAATTAGTCCCAGGAGACTTAATCCAGTCTCAATTTTGATCCTCAAGACTCACGAATTCGAATTCGAATTTTTACCACAAATTTCCAAAATTTCGAAAATCTGCAAAACCAGCGACCCTCTGTCCTTTGTGTTTGTTTTGCTCCAATTCAGACTCTCTAATCTCTCATTCTCACAATCGAATTGCTCTGCTATTTAACAAAATCAAGGTTTGGACAAAATGATTGAGTTTTCCCTAATTAAGGGTTTAGGGTCCCTAAAATCCTTGATTTCCTCCATGTTGTCTAGACAAAGCAGCAAGAATCATTGGTAGGTAGCATGAGTCAGCGTCCACCGTTCGCTTGTCTCAAAAAGACCGTTTTGCCCTTCGCTTCCAAAATTACGAAAATGCCCCTCGCCTTCGTAGACACATAACCTTCGCATCCGATCTCCGATTTCGGCATGCCACCTGTCTATGGATTCGTATCAACTCGACCTACGTAACGGTCTCTGGCCCTCGTCCTTTGGACCCCCCGGTTCAAAAGACAACATTTTGCCCATGCTTGGGGGTAAAATGGTCATTTTGCACATTATGTCCGATTCACACCACTAAACCCAGAATAGTCATTCTAAAACTAAAAATGGACTTTTTACCTTTATAACCAGGGGCAAAATCGTCAAATAAACACTGAATCGATTCTTGAACCCAACGGTAACTGGTAACCCGGTAATATAAGACTCCAAACAATGTACATCCCTCCGGATTCCCTGAATACCGAATCGATGTGGGGGCATTTGTGGAACCCAAAATCACCGGAAAAATGTGGAGCTGCCACGTGGCCCATAATTCTCAAAATGACCAAATTGCCCTTGGCAATAATACTTGTAAGCACAAGCACCGGACATGGCCCAAACCAGAATGACATGTGGAAGCCTCTCCACCCTCGATTTGTATAACACGTGTTAGCATGCAAATTGATGAGCATTTGTCCCACATCGAAACTATGGAAATTGAACATCTCACTCACCCCTATATAAGAGGTAAATTGATGAGCATTTGTCCCACATCGAAACTATGGAAATTGAACATCTCACTCACCCCTATATAAGAACATCTCACTCACCCCTATATAAGAGGTAAATTGATGAGCATTTGTCCCATATCGAAACTATGGAAATCGAACATTTCATTCACCCCTATAAATAGCAAGGCACATTTCATTTCCAAGTTAAGTTGATTCTTCGCTTCGAAGTATATCCTTTTCCTCTCTCAAAGCTAACTTAGGCATCGGAGTGTTCTTGGTCGAAAAACCCCCCGGGTAAATCGATCGAGACAACGATAGCTAATTGTTTGCTGTTTGCAGGAATTGTGAGAACTTTTCGCGGCGGGTTCGATTTCTGCTTCAACAGTTATGGTCCGTTTTCAAACTGAAAATCAGTTGAATTGGTTCAACTCAACTTTGGACCGGTTTAACCAATTTTTTTTCCTTTGGACTGATCAAGGGAGAGAGAGAGAGACGGAAAGAGATTGCGATGGAGAGATCGAGGGAAAGAAGGAGAGAGATGGTGACGGAGAGATCAAGGGAGAGAGACTGTGATGGGTGGTTTTTCAACTCGATCTCTCGATCTTACAGGCTAAGCCTGAGGATGAGGGAGAGATAGAGGTTACGTCTGAGGAAGGCAATGAGGCATGAGTGAGAGAGGGATATTACGGAAGAGTGAAGGCTGAGAAAGAGAAATGAAGGCTGAGGTGAGTGTGCATCAGGGAAGTGAGTCTGTGGGTGGCTCTGAGCTTTGTGAAGGAGACGAGTGACAAAGTGAAGAGAACTGGAGGATTCTTTGACAGTATCAAAGGGGGACTCCAAAACGGTACCAACCTAAATTAGGATTTTGAATCAATCCGATTCAGTCTGGTTCTGGGCTGTTAAAAACCAAAATCGAACCAATTCTAATTCGGTTCGGTTAGTTATCTTGTTTTGGTTTGATTTTTTTTGTTTCAATTTTATCTAGGATGGTTCTAATTCAGGTATTTCGATCGATTTTTTTGAACCGATTAGCAACCCTACTTTGTACTTTTGGGCCTTTCATGAGCTTTATTAATATGGGTTGCTAATTTTGTTTGGCACTTTTATTTTCCTTTTCTTTGATCATCTCGTAACAGGAGCAACTCTTCTTTAATTCTCATTTATTTCGTTGTTGTATTTGTCTAAAAGTTTGCTCTTTCTAGTAATATTCTCTTCACAATCAAAATACCTTCCTAAGAGTATGACTCCATTGGTCTCCCCATTCCCTATATGGTAGGCTCATTCAGTGTCTTCATGCTTAAACTCAAGAGCAACTGAAGGTCATTATTGACCTGAGAAAAGAGTTGCATTGCGATCATCACTCAATATGTAAACTTTTTTCCCTCTGTGAGAAAACTAGGAAACTCAGGATACTTTGCTGCATGTGAAGGGTGAAGTTGCCATTATGAAGGACAAGAGGGAACAACTCAGGGCCGAGATGGGTTTGATCAAGGTTTCTCGTACGGTGCAGTCGGGAAGTCCCATCCTAGAGTTGTTAAATATTAGTTCTTATTTTTAGGCCCTGTAAAAATTATAATTGCACTGTAACCTTATCTTCTCATATTAAGATAATATTTCCCTTGCCTTTCACCACTTCTCTTCTCAGTCTAGGTTTAGGCTTATGTCATTTTTACTACTCGTGTCAGTTTGAGATAAACTCAAGCTTGTGGTAATAATAATGGAAAGACATTAGCCATATTAATTGGCCTATAAAAGGTAGCACCAATCTTCATGTAACCAACCAACGTCTTTATTTTAAAAAATCAAGGATGGCAAGTTCCAACAATCCCGTCGATGCGCAAACAGGTCCTTCCAATCCAAATAATGCTAAAAATATTTTAATCTTTTTGGAAAGCCAAACCTTTACTCTTGATCGCCTGGTGGAGGCACAATCGGTAGAGATCCAGTATTTGTAAGACTTGGTGTACACTCATCAAGCTAATAAGTACAACATTCTCCATTTCTCTGCCGCCTCTTTGTTGTCCTTCCAACATAAAGTCCAAACTTTGGAAACCTACTATCAGAAATGTTGCTTAGATCTTCAAAAGGTTCATGGAGAGCATGCCATTTCTAAGACACGCATTGCTGACCTCCTGAAAATGATCAAGAGTCGCGATCACAGCATTGAAACCATATCATAGGTTGCCTTTGAGAATGACTATGATGAAGGGTATATAGCTAACGCTTCAGGCTGTCCGCATCATGATGAATGGTTTGAGGAGAAGCAGGTTGCCGAGATCGTGGCCAGGTCCCATTTAAAACATAGCCGTAGCCTGTAGGTCGGGCTCCTCTTTAATAGCGGGATGAGGATCTTCTAGGCCCTTGCGAAATTTTTAGCCATGCCTTTGTAGATTAGTCACTTATGCCAATCTTTCTGTTGGATTTTTCTTCCTTATTTGTATCTTTCGTGTTGGGTAATATTTCTTTAAATGAATGACATTTGAAGGTTTTTATCCATTTTTCGATCTTCGCTCCTTAGATAATAAGAGCCCTTCATGTTCACCTTGTGGATTATGAATGATCGTCCTTGCCAAGTTGGGCTCCATTTTCCTCTTCCAAAAACAATTCATCCTAGTGGTAAGACGGTCTTCCATCCTAGATCTCCGTCTTGGAAAGATTTTCTTTAATCTTTTTGTTATATTCCATTGCGACTACTGCTTTATTAGCCAAAATTTTGTTCAATGCATCCATCATTTTTTGTTCTGACTCATTAACACAAAACTTGTGTGTATTCGTTAGTGTCTAGACCATGCAATGATCTCGTAGTCGTAATGAATTGACATTTATCTCGACTGGGAGCATAGACTAGGTCTACGGGGGATGTTCGATAAGATCACAGTGTGTAGATCAACCGTTGGTACCATCTGTAGGATAATCCCCTAGCATTTTCTTCATAATGGTGATGATACTTTTGTTGCTCGCTCCGCCTGACCGTTGGCTTGGGGTTAATAATGGTTGGGTTGCACAAATTTGATTTAGAATTGGGCACTAAACTCTTGCAACTCTCGGGACATGAACGATGTCCCACGATAAGTGATGATGGTTTATGGTATTCCGAACTGGCTGAGAATGGTCTATTTTAAGAAATTTATTAAGGCTTGTGATTTGTTTTAATGTTTTGGCTTCCACCTATTTACTGAAGTAGTTAATGGCCACCACGATGAAGTTATGTATATGAACTTGGACATGGACTAGAAAGCTTCACACTGGGTGTGCCATATTATGTTTTTCCCAAAATGCGTTGTTGCGACAGCGTGTCCAAAGCCACCTTTGATGGGCCTCTATATATGCGGAATGAGTGAATAAGCAGACTTCACATGGGTCTATTTTGTGTCGTATAATGCGAACTATTGGATGGGCTGAAAATAATGGACTGAAGGGTCTTCCAGCCACGGTCTATCGCTAGATTGACTATCATAACCCGATTCACCTAACACGATATTGTCCGTTTTGAACTCAGTTCTCAGAATCTCTCACAGCTTCTACGTCTTGAAAACATCCCTGTTGCAGTGGTCTTGAAAACATCCCCTTTGCCTTCTTTATCTCTCGTGCGCCAGAGCTGATCTTTCCTTTCCTCACAGCTTCTACGTCTGCACGTTCCAAATAGGCGTCTTTGGGCTAGCTTTTCGCGATTTGGTCCCTGTAAACAATTATCTACTTCAAATTTTGGTTGTTGAAATTTGCGTATTAAAAATGTATATATTTGGTGTAATTAATTAGGTGCTGCGCTAGCTGCGAATTGCCAAACTTTACGCGTATGGAAAGAAGAACATGATTGGCTACCCAAACTTTATTTCATTTTATTTGTTGGTCAGAAAGCCAACTATTGCCAAATAACAAACTAATACAAATTTAAATGTTACTCTCACCAAACAAGATGTATAAAGTGCTGTCAATATCATCTTTAAAAATACAGAGTAAAGTCTCATAGTAAATACACGAGTTAAAATGTTGGATTAAAAATTAAATAATACATGGGCATCAAATGAAATTTCAAAAATTCTATTTCAAGACAGGGCATATGATATGACAATCCATATAATCTTTTTTAATTAAATATTTCAAATTAAAATCAAACATAAAAAATAATAATTAAAATTAAAAAAAAAAAAACCTTAATCTATTCCTCACTGTCAATTCAGATCATCTCCCTCCCTCCCTCCTCCTTCACCTTCCCAACCCCCATATATGAATATAAGATGATTGTTAGGGAGTCTTCGCCCACCCGCACCGATGAAGCCATTCCATGCCCTCCCTTCCAGCATCCCTTAATCAATGGATTTCAGATGAAAACAATTATCCAATCGAATGATAAATATGATTTATTTCAAATGATTGATATATAGTATCGATCGAGAATTATCATGACGGAAGTGTGAAATTCTGACATAGGAGGTTGCGTTGAATTTTTAAAGCTGAGAATGAGCTAAGGTTATGGACTTATAATCTGATGATCGGGTCGATTCCATAATTATAAGTTCATTTCATACCGAACCAGATCGGAATAGGGTTATATATATTCGAATAATGAGAAAGGGTCATTTGAGCGTATGTAAATGGGTACTATGTTTACATATAGATCCCTACGTTATTAAATTCCATTTAGGAGTGTGCAGAGGCTCAATTGGAAGTTTTTCTAACAAATGGAGTTGACTGCATTGTATTAGCAAAAGAATCCTGAAACTTCAGAAAAGGTGAAGGATACACCTATCTCCGTATAGTATTGAAATACTATCTCCAAATGATTAATAACGACCCAAATCTGTATTTTTTTATATGGAAAATGAAAGAATTGTTGTGAATCGGTTCCAAATTTTTTTTTAAAAAAAAAAAATCGAATATCCATGGATCAAATCATTCACTCCATCATAGTCTGATATACCCCTCAAGAAAGGTTTTTAATCTCATGGGCATTCAAAATTAACTTAAAGATCATTTTAATCTCATGCTTTTACTGATATAATTTTCTTAAAGATAACTGTATGAAAATTTTCAAATTTAGTAGTCCTTTTCTTAATCTCACATGTAAGGTCTTACGATGAATAAAAACAATAGTCCAAAGAATGAATAGTTGATGCACGTTTTCTATCAGCAACCGAACAATCAAATCTTTAACTCAACACGCAAACTATTCTACCAATCTCTATTTTCATCATATATGTTCATATGTGATACGAGCACGTACGTTTTGTTTACCTCCATGAATCATGTATCTCCCCTTGCTCAAATAATACACCTACCTAATCTTTCTCTTTCAAACATTTGAGTTCAAGACTTCAAATACACCACAAGTTCAATTCAATTATTAAGTTGCTCCTCATCCTAAATTAACACAAATAATAGCCAAAAGGAAGGAAAAAAAAAGCTAAATCCTATTACCGGTTCGATCTGGTTTTACGTTTGAACAAAATTATTTTAAATTTGACAAAAAAAAAAAAAAACAATTATTTGAACAAAGAATTTCATGAACCCGATCGTTACAAACCAGTCCGGACATGCATGGACCTAAGAAGTAAAAATGAAGTAGACAAAATTTTAGTTAGGATAATTTTTTTTATTAAATTTTGATGATACTAAGTAAATTTCATTGATTAACAAAATACAAATAAAAATTATATATTTTATGCAAAGAAATAACAAATAATCATACAAATAAAATATAATAGCACCTACAATTAAAACAAACTCATTTTTAACGTGAATAAAACATTATATAATTTTCAAAAAATATCACCATCTCTCTTATTTAATTGTAAAATTAATTAATAAATGAACTATATAAACTAGCATTACAAATTTTTTTACTTTGGTTCATTAATTTTGGGTGTGCATGAGCACACTCTAGCCCATGGCAGCAGCCTGTGCCAGCGTCCGAGTACATTTTTGGACATAAATTAACGTTTTTTTTTTCTTCTAGTTATAATAATTAGAGGAGAATGTACAAATTTGGACTAAGTTCCACGTTATTTATTCTTACCATCCTAAAATGGAGGTTGAATGCTAATTGTTTAATACACAGTAATAAAAAGAAGGAAAAAAAATATATTTTTCCGTCAATCAATTTCTTCCTAGTTAGTTCGGGTCATTACGGATTACGGTGCATAGACGTATCGAATGCATCCTACGGACCGAACCCAATTTCATAAAACAGGCCTAATTGAGCAGGCCCATCATAGGCTTTGGGCTCATAGTTATATACAAGCCTTTTGGGCCATCCTACTTTTAATTGTGTTCGCCATTTATCTTTGTTTTGTTTGTCTTGAGGTATACATGAAATTAGCCCTCATCATTTGGCCCAGAAGCCCACGGGCTTATGGGTACCCAATAGGCCCGATGACAAAAAGCCCGACCCGGCCCGCATGTTGACGGGCTGGACTTGGGCTTAGGGTATTCAAGCCCACTAGGCCCGAGCCCGATAAAGCCCGGTAAGCCCAACCCGACCCGCCCAGGTAAACCCGACCCATAAGTCCGAAAATATAAAATAATTATAAATTAAGAATTGATACTCAGTCCAATCTTGTTACTACTATCATAGCCAAAATCCAAAACTCCAACCAAATCTCAACCTAGTGTCATTTGAAAGCCCAATGCCCAAACCAAACCCTAACCCTAAATTCAAAAAAACTCACTAGGTCTCTGACTCTCTTATCGACCTCCTTATCCTATTTCGGCTTTATGGTCGAAAAGTTAAGTCAATTCTCCAAATCTAATAGTACCTCTCCTTAGCTTATTTCAATATTCGATAATAATATTTAAGCTCAACTCACTTTTTTATTTTTACAATTAAGTAGCTACAAATGGGCTTAGTAGGCCCGGCCCAAATGGGCTTAGTAGGCCCGACCCGTAATGTAACGACCCGTCCCAAATTCCAGGATTAGATTAGTGACTAATCACGATTAGTGAGGCTAATCTGTGATTAGTTGGGCGAAATCGGACGAACGATGCGAAATGACCGTTTTGCCCCTAGTGGTGGCAAAACATTGACTTTTTAATCGGGCGGTCAAATGGACTTTGACCGATGACCGTGACGTAGTTCGTGACGTCACGAGTTCATAGACAGGTGGCACGTTCAATTCCGACATTCGAGGAAGAAGTTATGACGTTCGGAAGTTTAGGGGCATTTTGGTAATTTGGGTGAATAGGAGGTCAAAAGTTGACTTTTTGACCGGGAGGTTCGATGGCCAAGGGCCGAAGACCGTTACGTAGATAAAGAAGATACGAATCCATAGGCAGGCGGCACTCTGAAATCGGACTTCAAACGGGAGAGTTATGGGTCACGGAAGTTCGATTTCACTATGCACGAACTTCGAGACGGGGCCGATTTGGCGAAATCTGATTGGGCAGATATTTTGGTGGGTCCCATGGAAGTGTCACTCATCCTATTGGCTAACTCCCCCAAAATGTGGATCTACATAATTAATTAATATTATTTAATTAATTTTATAATCAAATCCACCAACCATTAATCCTAACCATCCATTTCAACTCATCTTTAAATCCTCACCCTCCATTTCTCTTCTCTCATCAGCTATCATCTCCTTCTTCTTTGTTTCCTCACACCCGAAACCCCCCCCCCCCCCCCCCTTCACCATTTTCTCCATTTTCTTCAAAACACAAACACGCATATTTCCCACCTCCATCACTCATCTTGTGAGTGTGCTACAATGAATATGACCGTGAGGAAGTGGTGAGAGGCTGAGGATGGCAAGCCACGGCCGGGGACGGCGGTGGCCACGGCGGGGAGTCGAACCCGTGAGGTAAGAAAATGTTCAAAAATTCGAAATTGGATTTTAATGGTTTTTACTCGATTCCATTAATTGGGTAAGGTTTCTAGGGATCCCAGGAGAAGAATGAGATTGGTTTCGAGGCGTTGGACGGCTTGGAACAGCCGTGAACGGCGGGAGAAGTCACGGCCGCCATGGCTGGATTGAAGGTACGGGTTTTCGATGTTTTTTCTTCCGTTTTAAGTCATAGGACGGTAGGTTAGGTTGAGACGAAGAGAATGGGACAAACAGGGAGTGTTTTGGTGGCCGGAGCTGGGAGAGCCGGCCGGGTCAAGCCGCGGGTCACGGCGACCCGGTTACTGGTATTCGGGTCGACCCGCGGGAGGACATAGATGACAGGTGACGTCATCCTGCTGACGTCATCATGTCAAGGATGACGTCAGCATTGTCAGATCTGACAATGTCAGCTGACATGTCAGAAAATGGGCCAATAGGAGTGCGACACGTGTCACATGTCAGTGCACAGTCAGCACTGACATGTCAGTGACGTGGCCCAATCAGGGGCTGACACGTGGCACAGACGTGGACCAGTGCCGTGATGACACGTGGCACATGTCAGACAGCCACGTGGCACATGTCAGCATAGTGACGTGGACCAATGGGAGCATGACACGTGGCACCTGTAAGAGTCTGACATGTCAGACCTGACAGCTGTCAGATGACGTCATGCTGACGTCAGCGATGACGTCAGCAGGTACTGTAGCAGGCGCGTGAAGCCCACGCGCAGCCACTTCAGGCGGCGCGTGAGGGCGCGTGGCAGGGAATCTGGGGAAGGTTCCAACATACGAAATCTTCTATTCGATGTAACGAACATTTTGGGACTGGTTTTGTGTCGATCGGACACCGTCTCGATATGTTTCGGGGCATCAGAAGGTTTAGGTTCGGGATTAAAAATAGTTAAAAATACGGGAAAATTACGGGGCTTTGGTAGGAGGTTAATTAAGTAGTTAGTAACCTTCTATTACGATTTGGACAGGTTTGGGAGTCCCGGTGACGGTGATCGGCTCGGGGAGCCGTATGGCACGCAAATCGAGGCGGCAGCTCGGACGGTCTGTGAGTGGACCTTGTTTTCTAAATTGGTGCATGCATAAATGTTTATTGTATGTTTTATTACTTGTTTGATGATGCCATGGGTGCATTTGTGTGTGGTTACGTATAAGCACGTATTTCGAGGTTTAAGCCTTATACGGTGCTTATACGAGTCTGTATTTCTTTATTGGTTTTAATGAAATGGTTTTGGATTTCTAAAATGATAAACTCGGGTATGAAACCCATTTGGTTTTGTCTCGGGCATATGACCTCAGATTCCGGGCACGGTGCCCAGTTGATGTCCTATGTTCGGGTACGAGACCCAGTCACTTTACAGTTTTGATTTCAGGTCAGGGAATCTTAAATGGATTCCCAGGTTCATGACGGTTTATGGGAACCGGCATGAACCCTTGTTATGGTATCATGGTTCATGACGGTTTATGGGAACCGGCATGAACCCTTGTTGAATATTATGGATCATGACGGTTCAGGGGAACCGGGCATGGATATTATGTTATGTATATATATGTTCATCTACCTTCCTCTACTTCTATTATCTCCTCCGGGGAGGGTCGTTGGCCTGGGTGGACCCCGGAGTAGTCACGGAGCACCGACTGAGTGGAGTCACCCCCCAGTTGGGTTCCTTACTCTCAGGAAGGCTATGGTTACTATTACCTCGGGTAGGGTCAATGGTCTGCGGACATTGACCTTGACTTTGAGATGACTCGGATTGAGACCCGGGTAGCACGCTCGTAGCTTTGGATACCGTGACAGGATTGGTTGTGTGACTTATATATATGTATGTGATGTATATATGATATATGATATGTGATGTATATATGATATATGATATGTGGTGTGCACATGTGTGCACAGGATTTGAGCAGTGGCTCGTGTACTTGGTTTCTTTATGGTTTGGGGCCGAGTCCCTTATGGATTTGGGCAGTGGCCCGTATGGTCGTTTTCATTATGGTCCTTTCGACCTTAGTTTATATCTGCTTTGGGCTAGTCCCACATATGGTTTGTTTTGGATAAATGGTTTTCGAATGCATGCATGCTTTTTCGTGGAGGGTACAAATGTCTTCTTATTAAATGTTTTTATAAACTCTTGTTTTGTCCACTCACAGTTTTTAATGTTTGGACTGCCCTTCAGGTTGACATCGGATGTGGACTGTAGCAGAGACTGAGATATCACATGCCTCCTCCGGATCCTGGCGTACTCTGATAGCCCGGGAGGGCAAAGGTCGGAAATATCCCTTGTCTGACACTTCGTGTCAGACGGGAGCAGGGTCATCCCGCACTAATCCCGGGGGGATTGGGATGGGTCCTGTCACGTAAAGCCCGATAAAAGCCCGGCCCGACAAAGGGCATGGGCTTTCATATTTATGATCAAGCCCACCCGACCCGGCCCGATATTTTTTAAATTATGAAATAGGCCCGGCCCGGTCCGGCCCAAGCCCAAAAATTTTGGGCTGTGCTTGCCCGACCCGGCCCAATGACGAGGCCTACATGAAATTTGATGAAAGTAAACATGCCCTTCGCGTTAACACATTAACTTTAAACATGCCCTTCGCGTTAACACATTAACTTGCACGCAATACTCAGAATTTCCAGTGTGTTATGATATCATATATTTTTCATGGCCAATCATTGTGAGAGGCAGCTTTACAGCCAGCAGAAGCAACGTGTTCTGCCCAAATGACGTAGCCGGTCCGGGGTCATCATTCGATGCTTCCTGAATAAATTTTTTGGCTGTAAACACAACGTTAATTATTATTTGGATCGTAAATTTTTATAATTTATAAAAAAATATTAATCGTTGGAAGAACATGAATATTTGAGTTATAATTTCAGTAAATCACAGAATTTATGTGATATGGAATCATTCCATGATATGCTCTAGGGCTGGTCAATAGGGAAGGCAGAAATGGCATAGGCCCCAGACTTAAAGATGAAATTAATTTTTTTTTTCATGTTTATTAAAAAAATAGGAAGATGAACGATAATTTATACGGGGTATATGAGGGAGCGAGTAACGGAAGGAGAGTTTCCTTCAAAAGTCCAAGAAGAAGGCGCAGAGTTTCAATGTTGAAATTCAATGTTTCAAAATTAAATATCAATCTCAAATTCTCAATTGTTCTAATTTTTAATTTTTTGCAATTTCATTCAAACTCTCAAACTCTAATCTCAAGTTCTCAACAATTGATTTTTCTAGTCGAAGACATCCATGCCTTTTCACCTCCAATTATGAAAACCCTATCCGAGATATTTCTAAGTTACAAACTTCAAAAAGTGGTAATTTAATTTAATAGAATTTTTATTACAGTTTCCCTGATTGAACACCTTCATTTGACAACTTTCCCTTATGGATGCTGTAGTTATTGACGACAGGAAAACCCCTTCATATAATTAAAGGATCAATGTTTTGAGTTTAAGTCGCGAATCTAATATTACAAATCCCATTTGTTAGAAATTAGAAATTGTGTCTCTTTAATTTTTTTTGTCTTTGAATATTTAATTACATCTTTTTTCGCATGACATGAGGATTTCAAGGAACTCGCCTAAACTGATAATGCCGTTGTTACAAAGGTTCTTAGTTTAACAATATTTAATTACATTCTTATATTGAATATGAAAGTTTGTATATATTTGCAATTTGCTTATCGGTTTCACTAAAGAAATATAAAATTTGTTTAAAACAAAAATGTAATGTTTTGAACATGAGGTACTTTTTTTCCTTTGTGTGAAGTTTTGTTCCAATACTTTTTTCCGAACAAAAATTTTAACGATACCTCTTAATATAAATATAATATAATCAATTTATAAAATTTAATAATTAAGTAGGTGAATTGATATCCCCTTTTTTTTATCTTTGCCTTAGACTTCTAAATGGTTGAACAGGCACTCTAATACATTCTGCAGGCGTTGCCATTCGAAAGCGCGTCCGTTACATTCCCACCACCATTTTTCATGTTACTTTTTCAGACCAGCCTTCCTTTTCAACCAGGCAATCTCATTCGAGGATTTCTTCCTTAAAAGACCAAGATACACCCTCAAACATCAACCTGCATTTCACATTGCCAAAGGCCATTTAGTCATTTTACTCCAAGTCCCAATGCTCTCAAGTCTCCAGAACCAGGTGTGAACACATTGTTTCAACACAGCCACCAATGGATCATGGATAAATGGATATACATCCAAAAGCCAAAAACAAAAGTTCAAAAAATCTCCAAAAATTTCAAAAAAGGCCACAATCAATTTGAGATTCTTTTCCAATCTTGATCAGATCACCAGCTATAAAACCAGAAATGAAACAATTTCCTTCACATCAGATTATCTGAAGCTACAGTGATCTTGAGAGGAATGGGAGTGATGGGGTGTGTCAGAGTCCAGATTGTTGCCCTGTCCTCTCTGCTGCTTCTTTTTCCTCTAATTCATGGCTGGGGAAATGATGGCCATCTCACTGTTTGCAGAATCGCTCAGGTTCTTATTTTCTCTCTTAATTTCTTCTTATTATTATTATTGACCGATTAGCATAAAATTTTTGTTATGTGACTTTTTGTGGCGCATGTGACAAGCACAGTCTAGGCTGAACAAAGCAGCAGTAGATGCAGTGAAGCAACTCCTTCCAGATTACGCCGAAAACGATCTGGGAAGTCTGTGTATATGGCCGGATCATGTCAAGTTTATTTACCACTGGTCATCTGCCCTTCACTACATCAATACTCCCGACAACCTTTGCACTTACCAGTATAAAAGTACGTTATGCTCTTCCAACACACGACATGAATTCAAGAACCTGTATGTCATCACCCTAACATATGATTAATCTGCAGGGGACTGCAAAGACGAGGATGGAGCAAAGGGACGTTGTGTTGCAGGAGCAATCAACAATTACACCACACAGCTTCTCACCTACAACAACCCTTCTTCTCAGCCTAAATGTAATTACTTTACACTGCTTGAACATCTTCGTCACGCGATCTAATACGCAATTTAATTGATTAAATTCCCAATATGATGATTCTCAGATAATCTGACGCAAGCACTGCTGTTTCTTTCGCATTTTATCGGAGACATCCATCAGGTATGTTTATGTGTAGTACTATTGTGTATAGATTTTCTCCGTACAGGACATTATGTTTTTATTAAAGAACGTTGTGGTTTGATGTTACACAGCCTCTACATGTGGGTTTCACTTCAGACAAGGGAGCCAACACAATCGATGTGCATTGGTACACAAGGAAGGAAAATCTTCATCATGTGAGGGAGTCTTATTGCCAACTTCATCCCCTCTGCTTCAACCTTTCCACAACCTGGTACTAACAGACTAACAGTTAAAAAAAAAAAAACAATATTGTTGTATACAGGTATGGGATGACAGCATAATTGAGACATCAGAAGAGAGATTCTATGATTCGAATGTGAATGAATTGGTTGACGCGATCAAATACAACATTACGAGTGAATGGGCAGATCAAGTTAAGGGCTGGGAAACCTGCAGATTAAACGAAACAGCGTGCCCCGACGTGTATGCATCTGAAGGCATCAAAGCAGCTTGTGATTGGGCATACAAAGGTGCAGATGAAGGCTCAGTGCTCGAAGGTAACAAATGGATGCCTTTCAATTCAACAACGGGCTTATAATCTTTTTTGTTCCTCAAAATTTAAAAAAAAGGATAAAACTTTTTTTGCAGATGATTATTTCCTCTCCCGGGTACCAATAGTCAACCGGAGGTTAGCTCAAGGTGGAGTCCGTTTAGCTGCCATTCTGAACCGCATCTTTGGGTGACAGAATTATTGTAATATATATTATGCGTTGTTGTGGTTCATAAAGTTTCTGTCTTTCAGCTTCAGAAATGTTTCCTAGCATATAAACATCGAATTCTAATAACAATTAGTATGTCTCGTTACATTTGTCTGATCCAATATACAACAATATCAAACAGCTTCAACCTGTGATTTCTTGACGACAAGAACTGGGCACTTGGCATTTTGAACGCAGTAGTTGCTGACACTCCCAAGAATAGCCCTGAAAAGGCACAATCAGATTATGAGACCGCGAAACGAAAGATGATTATAGAACAAGAACATGGCCGCCGAAAACCATCAAACTAACCTTTTGATTTTTCCAAGTGCGCGCTTACCTACAATGAGCAAATTAATGCCATGTTTTTCGACTGCATCACAAATGGCTGCTTTCGGATCCCCAATCTCAGTAACCGTGGTTGCATTTACCTGCGAAAATCAAAATGATATAAACTAAACATCTGAATACAACGTTTTCTTATCAAGAAATCGAGAGCTGTGGGCTTACCCCGTGACTAGCACATAGGTTCTTGGCTTTCTCCAATAGGGCCAATGCAAGCTTCTTATGATTCTCCTTGACAGAGTTAACATACTCATCTGAGTATCGCGGTAATTTGTTAGAAATTTCCTACTTCGCAACAAAAACAAAATGAAATTCATACGGAGTTGAACATAACTGGATGTAAGATTTCAATACATGCGAGCAGAGCCGAGATTGGAGGAGAATGTGATGTTGCCGGTGGTAGGTGGCTTAGCCATGAAGATGATCAAGGGATGAGATTTAGTTATGGAGTCTTTGAGGTTGTCAAGAACCCACATGAGGGCGTAGTGACTGCACTCACTTTCATCAATCGCCACCATCACCTTCTTCTCAGTTCCTCCTTCCATTGCTTCGCCCTTTGTCTTTGGTCACAAAGCTCACAGAAAACCAGATGATATTTTCAATGTTATCTTGAAAAATAAGCCTCTCTATATATCATATATTTTGGGGGCGATGTTCCCCTTTTTTTGTGAAGTGGTAGTTGAAGAAACAGAGAGCGGATTTTCTAAGTCATAACTGCCAGTCAAACATCAAGTTTGTCCCCCTCATATTAAGGATTTGGATAAGTTTGCCCTGTATTGGTCATAATCCTGTTTAATTAGCTAGATCATTTATACAATCTATGTTGACGTGGGGGAGATTTGAACATAAAACTTCCCATGTCCGGTAAACGCTATGAGCTACCGATGTTATATCTCATTTAGATATTTTCCATTGGAACTAACTCAGAGCTTTTATTCGAAGGTTTCATACTTGGCTTGTGCATCAACCTCATTTTTTTATAATAGTTAAATTCGACACCTCGGGAAGAATAATACCACTAGACCGTAGTGCTAAGTGGCAACACCTTATCACTTCATAATCGTAAAAGTAAAACTGAATTAATAACTACTGGTTTTATTCAATCATAAATTTCATGTTTATGCACGACTTCGATTTCAGTCATATCATCAAGCAGACGCTTGCTGAACATACAACTTTTTATTGCAGAAAATAAAGCTGGTTTGATCGAAATCAGTTCTAGCAAAATTATCTGGTTTGGATCAAGCATCATTCTGATTTCCTCACGACAAGAACAGGGCACTTGGCATTATGAACACAGTAATTGCTAACGCTTCCCAGAAAAGCCCTGTCCCAAACAGGTGCATCATATGAATTAGAATTCGCGTTTTACATCCACCTTAGTCTCTATGGAAACTTTCAAGTAAGTATCTAAAAATTGGAACAAAGCATACCTTTGTATAGCTCCCCGGCTGTGGCTGCCTAAGACAAGTAACTGGACCTTGAGCTTTTCTGCAGCCTGACATATTGCCTCTTTAGGATCCCCGGCCTCTGTCACTGTCTCTGCAACAATCTGTTGTACCAAGCAAAACTAGCTCTTCAATTCCATCTCCATTAATTTGTGAAAAACAAAAGAAAGAAAGATCGGGAAGAGACAGACCCCGTGGCTGGCGCAGATGTCTTTAGCTTTGTCCAACAAAGCCAATGCGACCTTCGTGTGGTTTTCTATCAAAGATGCTATCAACTCAGGACCTGCAAAGTGCAAAGAGAAAATCAAAATAGGAAATGTTTTCAACCATACAATTGCAGAGTGTAAAGATTGGAGGCCGTACGGGCAACGCCGAAACTGGAAGCATAAGTGTAAGAGAAATCAGTGGTGGTGGGCTGAGCAGTGAAGAGAACTAGCTCCGATTTGTGTATGGTATCACCCAGATTTTCAAGAGCCCAAACAAGAGCGTAGTGGCTATACTCGCTCTCATCAATTGCCACCATCATCTTCTTCTTCTCCTTCTCCTTCCTTTCCTCCTCCATCCTCTGTCTATCAATCTGTCAATCTCTTTGCTTGCAGATAAAGTAAATCGGGCGGTTTATTTAACGTGCTGGTGCCAATGGTTGTCCTTATGTTCTCCCCTACTTGTCAGTCCAAACTAACAATCAAACACTCAAGGCGCACGTGTATTGTGGTAATCTCACGCTTGTGTGCACCTAAATTTCAGTCACAAGGGCCACTGCCAAACTCATCAAAGAACAATGACAACACACATAAAAATAAGTAATAACACCTTTTTCTTATTGGAACAGAAGATCGGTGGCATCTTAATTTCATCCACAATTGTATACAAAGTTGTTTGCATCCTAAACATCAAAGACCAGACACGTTCAATAAATTCTATTACAAGTAACCACTGATATGTTTCTTTAGCATTACTAATATACTTTGTTGAAGGGTAATTTCCCTGGTTGAAGAAGGAAACAAGATACAGATCCAACTGGAGCTTGAGTAATGGAGTCTATCCCTCCACCAACTCCATGTTGCAGGAAAATCAATTAGACTCCTCATGGCGAACAGATTGTACAAATTTTGATCTCACCTCTGGTGGAATACGGACAGGACGGTAGCTTTTATCAAGCCAAACTGATGTGGCCTTTGCTTCCAAGATAGGCTGTTCCGAAGATATTACCAGAGGATCAAACTGTGTGTCAACTGTCAAGACAACTTAATAATGACGTAAAAGATTTTAGAACTGAAAAATAACTGACCTCTAGATCTGGAAGCTTGAAAATCATGTGATCAAAGTATAAGCGAGCTGCTGATGAGCCACCCAGCCTGACCTTTATGACAAACTTGTCTCCACTCTAGTTTCACAGATCATGTTAACAGAAACAAGAATGAAACCTCACAATCACAGATACAAGCATACACAAAGCAGTAGGAAAAAAATCATGTAATAAGACATACTCTGAGAGGTGCAAGGAATTTGAGTGACAAATCTGACAATGCTAATGCATCACCAGTGCGGGCAACTGCATCGGCATTGATCCCAACCCTTTCCAGAAGTTCATGACGACCTGATCAAAGTATTCAGGCACAACGGCTCAGTTTGTCTAAAGAATGAAAAAAAATGCCATTTTTTGGTTCAGGTCCGATGCAAGTTCCAAGTATAAACCATGAATTCATGTCTCATGAGAAAATATAAGCAAACACGATCTGTAGTACAGGAATTCGGTTGGAAGGAGACCCATGAACATATGAACGAGGGAAATTTTGGAAATGAAGACCAGATGTATAAACTGCACAATATTAAAACACCTAATGAGAAGTTCTTATAGAGAAAAAATAATTGTTCAACTATGATCTACGAAGGATTACTGACACAAAAGGTTTCAACTTCAATCCCATTGCAGTATCACTGTATCAGTACAAACTATTGACATGGTATTATCACAGTGATTAGCCAAGCATCATAAACTGTCTTGAAATTTAAGGCCATTCAAATTCAGAATTTAGAAATGTTAAATATAACAATTTCTGATGGGAAAAAATGAATGTAGCAGTCTCACCATGCTGGCAATAGCTTGCATAAACAGCATTGTTGACGACACCATACTGATCAAGTTCATAATCACGCACTTTCAGCTCAACATCAAGAAACTCACTCATTCTGCAAGTACCAAAAAGGAGAAGCCTTTGCCGTACAATCTAGGCACTAGTTATTAAAATTCCGACCTAAAAACTTCAAAATCTGAACTTCAAAGAACAAAATGAATGCACATTATAAAATTTTGATCTGATATTCAACAAAACCATGAACGTAATAAGAAAGTACCCTTTGCCACCTTTGAAATCAAATGCCAGAGAAGTAGAGCACCTCCTAACGGTGGGGAGTGATCAGAGACACGGCCGAGCCGTCGGAAAAGAAACTGACGGTGGGGATGGAGCGACGTACGGACGACACGTGAGGAGGGAAGGGTCACGTGAGTGGGGTCGGCAACTGAAAATGCCCGCAGGCTCTGCAACTGCACCAACATCTCTCTGTTGAACGCTGATTTGCGTTGCGTGCTGTGAGCAGGCTGAGTACGGAGAGATTCACCAGAAACGGACGGTCACGGTAGTGGGGGATGCCGGGGTTTGGTTAACGGAGGCGTTAAAACGCATGCTATTCATAGACCGAAAAAGATAGAAAAATATTTACAAGGCCCATTGGGCAAGAAACATTTGGATTCAAATTCTACTGTCAACTTTTCAATCATATAGGCCTTGAATTGAAGCCTCGAAGGTTATATAGTCCACAATACTTATTCAGTTTTTAATGTTTTTTTGATTTAAATGATACTTTATTCAGATTTGATTTACTAAATTGACACCGGCTGCAACTACGGACTACCACAGATTTTGTGTAGATAACAAATTCATGCTTTGTTTAAATAAACATTTAATTTCTCCTCAGTAAACCAAATTGTGGTGATAGTGGTGTAGTTAGGGTTCAATTTATAGGAGGGCTTTTCATAAAATGCTGTTAAAAAAAATTAAATTTTTAATGTATACTACCCATAATTAATGTACAAAAAATGTTCAAATCAATAAAATATTATCATTAATAATATATTATTAAATTAAGTCAGGATTCAAAAAATTAAATTAAATTATTAATTGATTATATAATCGACGAGTTCTATTTTTTAAAATCAATAATATTATTTAGTTAGTATCCAGCATTTCATAATAATGGTGAATGAGGACCCAGGACCCAGGACCCAACTGGACTCCCTTTTCCTCTACCTGTGCAGGTAGGTGGTGTTTGATTTAGAGATGAATGATGGGACCCATGGCTCATGGTTCTTGCTCTTTCTGGGCACTGTTGTTCTTTCAGCGTCCTTAATTAAAATTATTAGGAGATAATAAGGAACCGACAGAGAGTCAGGAGTCATGACAGATCATACATATGACCCTTCATATTGTTTGATATTATGAAATATCAGCTAGCTAGGTCCCTTCTTATTAAGGATCGTGCAGTGCAGGGTGCACCTGCACGGCTGCACTTGCCCAGCTTCTCCAAAACAAAAATCATATGAAAATAATCCACCAACTCACAGAAAGTAACACATATAATTACGAATTGAAACTGCTAATTAACTGATTAATTAGAGACAAGTACAACAACTATATATTAGGGATCGATACAATAGTTAATTACTGCAGGCAGCTAATTATATATTTGACATTTTGACCCTAGCCATTAGCTTGCTACATGTATATTTTATATACATGCAATAATATGCAACATCTTAATTAAGATATATAGTATTTTATTATGGGATTCAACAAACTAGAGAAGATAGATCGGATATATTGATCAATCTTTTTTTAAGTGCAAGTATGCATGACTTTCGATATATATAAATATCTATGAAGGAGGAGTATTTATGGGGACGATCTGATCTGGTAATGAAGATTGATACTGAATTCAAATAGGCCATGTTGAGTTATTGTAAAGAGCACTAGGAAGCCCTCCTCCTCCTCCTCCATACGGTTCCTCTTCTTGTACCTCATCATATCCATTCACATTTGTCCCCTGCAACAACAATATATATATATATATATATAAGAAAACAGCATCATATATATATATATATAAATTAATGAACTCAATATACGTTACACATAGCTTATATTATCAATATTATTAAGAAAAATGAATCATCATGAAATTGAATTCATATATATATATATATACCTGCTGCTGCATTGCATCCACAGCATCCAAACCTGGTGAATTGAAATCGTAGTACACACTTGCTGCTGAAAGCTTCATAGACAGAAACTTCCAAACACAAACCAAAAACATAAGAACACACAAGGGTACGTTCATAGATATAAGATCATCAACAATCCATTATATATGAAGATGAACTCCACCATATACATATATATATATATATATATAAACTATTCTACCATTATTACCTATTATTCTTATTCTAAAGTACCATATATAACCGTTCATTTTCCCAACAATAGAACAGAGATCTGAGAAAGTCCCAACAATAGAACAGAGATCTGACTTTCTCAAGTCGTACGTTTTTTGCTCAGACAATAGTTTTACCAGTATATATATGTATATATATACACATAGTTTACTTAGTTAATTATATGCCTCACCTCAATTTGATTCTGCAGTGATTGGACATAGCTGATAACCACATCCAGCATTACTGCCATTCCCATTGTCTACAAAAACATACACATAATCGATGAAAATACGAATAATACATTGATAATTTGTTCTTATAATTAGTTTATTATTGTTCAAGCCAAGAACAAGATAAATTCATGTACGTAATAATTACCTTGTAGCAGCCCGGAACTAAATTTTGCAAGCACCTCAGCCTCTCGTTTATTTTCTCTCTTCTCACCTATGAATAATTTATGCATGTTCTATAAATTTGTCACCATATTATCAATATTTTCCATTCAAATTTGAATAAGGTATTTAAATATGATGAATTGAAAATATATAATATATTTTTTACCCTCTCGGCCAAACTGTGGCTATCAGTGGCTTGTCCTCTCTTAGCTCTCACATGAATCACTTCTTTTAGCTTCTGCACATCTTTCTCATTCTTTCTCTTTCTCTTTCTTCCTCCTAAGCCCTGCCAACCCCCACAATTATGCATGTCGTTAATCAAACATAACAGAATTCATAAAACAACTACAAATACAAAACCTTGCTAGCTAGCAATATTAATTAATTACCTTTTCTTTATTTTCAGTCTCATGGCCAAACTGGTCTCCAATCAGGGCCGTTGGATGAGCAGCTAACACATCATGATCATGACGATGAGCGAAGTTCATTGGCAGCTGCGCTTGTCGTCGGCGAGGATGATGATCATCAGTAAATCCCATGATTTCATGATGATCACCGGTGCTGAGAGTTTCCAGTTCACCAAGATTGTGTATGAGTTCCATGTGTTGATCGATGATGTCCAGTTATATATTGTAACTTTCAGTCTGTCTAAAAAGAAATTTAATTTCAGTTTTATTGCATGCCTTTTGTAAACTTAGCAAAATCAGACACCAATCGATTGTTTTTATATATAGCGTACACATTTACATTTTGGTTATATATATATTGACTTTATATCCCATTACTCATCTTTTTATTTTTGTTTTTTGGATTATATCTTAATTTACTATAAGTTGGATCATATATGTAAGTTGGTGGAGTTATTTATACAAACATCCTCTAATTTTTTTGTGTTTTCGCAAACATCACTTTAGGTTTTGGATCTTATACAAACACCTTTTTAGTTTTCAAAAACTTATTTGTTAAGTGATTATCAATTAAAAACTAACATCAATCTAATAATTGACAAAATTGACCTTCTCAAGTAATATCTTTATATTTTGTGTTTTCGTAAACATCTCTTTAGGTTTTGGATATTACACAAACACCCTTTTCGGTTTCAAAAACTCACTTGTTAAGTGATTATCAATTAAAAACTAACATCAACCTAACAATTGACAAAATTGAACTTCTCAAGTAATATCTTTATAATTGGAATGAGAATATATTCAAATCATTATAAAGACATTTTAGTATATATCTACATAACTTTTATTACATTTAATTAAAGGTTTTTCATATTTTATGAATTATGTTTAATATTTTTTGAACTTAAGAAAATGATTGCGTAAAGTCCATAATCTAAAGAGATGTTTGCATAAACAGAACAAACTTTAAGAGGTGTTGGTGTGAATAACTCAGTTTGGTGTGATTAGTAGTTTAGATTTTGGCCTAATTATCTTTGATTTTGCTTCTTGATGGTAACATATAACATATGATAAGTTTAAAATTGCAAATTATATAATTTTATAAGATTGTCCCTATAAATTTTTTAATACGACTATCCTTTTGTACGGCTTTACATATCAATAAAGAACCCTCTACTATATCTCAAGAAAAAAGGTTGTAAAACCAAAAATAAAGACTGGCCTTGATTTGGAGGGCTCGCAATCTAAAGAGTGGGTGAAAATATTGACTGAAAAGTTTCTAAATTTGGAGGATTTGATTTCTGAATTTGAGAATACTCGGTATTCCAAATGCACTTTGAGAACCCATACCCAACCTTTGACAACAACACTCCCCATCCCCTCCTCAAAATCCCATCCCAACCTATAACTATGCCTTGCTTGGCAAGTCAATTTGGATTTTGGGAACTGTTTCTTTTTCAAAACCTAGAATGTATATATATAACAGCTATAGATCGGTACAAATTCAGTACCATTAATTACGTGTCAAACTATTCTTCACCAAATAAACCTTTGCTCCTTATGCACCAAGTTAGTCATCTCATCCATCAATATCGATCGTCCACGTCTTGGAACTATTTAATTTGTATTATTGTGTGGCCAATTAAGCTGGCTACCAGACTTTTGAATTATGATATGCCAAACTATTATATCTTCAATGGTGGAAGCATAGGATGGTTATGGCTTGCAGATTTCATCATCATCATTCCAAATAAGGTTAAATGAGACTGTCATTGTTGTTTCCATATCCAACTTCTTTTGAAAATACTTAGCAAATCGAATTTTATAATCGACCTTAATTCACTTACTTAAGCCTAAATTTTCATATCTACATGCATACATTTTACTAAACCGGTTAAGTATTACTATTACGTACTCATATATATACGTGAAATATTCCCTTGTTAAATCATTATCTATATATATATATATATATATATATCCACAATTAGCTAGGAAGAGATCAATGAATTTTTCTTTGAAGAAATATAGGCTTCAATATTTGGTAGGTAGGTAGGTAGGCAGTGTTTTAGGGTACATAGATCGATCGAGATGTACAAAATTAATGGAGGTTTCGTTCTTTTATTAGTTCATATTTAATGTCCATCTTCTCAGCCTGTAATTTTGCATAATGCACTAGATCGATCGGAACGAGAAGCCTTAAATTAAAGTTGTGAGAAATTTATTTCATTGAAATTGATCTAATCATGGATTAAATATCGGTATCCCTATTTATCTTATTATAAAGTAATATAATTCACATACGTTCTTATAAAATAGAGACAAATATTCAATTTATATAATCATGTCTCCAAAATCCATACAACCCAATTTCCAATATCAATAAGACTACATCTTAAAACTGAACCGACCCGAACCAAAATACTTTAGGTTACTTTGTAATGGACATTGATTAGTTGTAATGGATATTAATTAGTTGTAATAAACATTAATTAGGTTGTAATGAACATTAATTAGATAATAAATATTGATTATTGTATAAAAGTGCAAAAAAAAACCGGTTTTTAGAGAAAATTGAACCGGTTCAACCAAACCGATTCGCGCATGATTTAAAAAAAAAAACCGGTTTTACCCGAAACTATACCGAACCGAACCGAATATGAGAAAAAATCAAACCGAACCAAACCGAAACTGATTTCTCAACCGATTTAATTTCGATTTTGATAAAAAAACTAAACCGAAAAATCGATTAATACACCTGCTACGACCCAATGAATCCCCTTCCTTCCGCCCTCGCATGTTATAAGCATTTGAGAATAATTGGATCATTGGAGCAATATGGTTTGTTTAATGATGAATGGGCCGGCCCAATGGTGAAGCTCACAATATACTGCTCCCTACAAATACCGGAGACCCAAATTTCGGAATAAGTCTTGTTTTTTCTTTTTCCGAGTTCCGACCCAGAAGAATATTAGCAGATGAACATAAATTATGAGTGTAAAATTGAAGTCGGTGAAAGCTAGCTGCATGCCAAAAAAAAAAAGTCAGCAGTCAGCACCATATACGTAGCTTGTAACCACAAGCGATGATGAACTAGATGTGAACTCTCGTTTAATACGATTCGAGTCTTCTTCTCATACTTGTAGTCGCCGATTTATTTACAGCGATATTTTGTAATTATTGAATTGATCGTCTATCATCTGTATATAAAATTTATCAAGTATTTCATTAAGGTCGGGTAGTTTCTAAGAGCTCGTGTAAATATATAGTGACTTCAAAATCATTGTGAAGAGGAACTTAGAACACGTACTGCTGTTTCCACTCACTATATCATCAAATAAGATCATGATGTCGAATTCGACCCAGGATCGATAGTTTCTGTGATTTTTCATCGAACCTAGACGAAAACAAATGGACATGGAATGTCGACCGTTAATTTATATCCACGTAAACTCTGTAAGTAGGTGCATAGTTAGTGCTTTCACATATAATTTCTTTTCGATTAGGTACGTACGTTCGCGCGGTACTTAGGTTGGTTTATATTCATTGCACTTACAATATTGGACAAATTACTATCTGCCATTTTCTAGAATATGTTAATGAGGAGTGACTGCGATTTGAAACAATACAAATATATATCATTCAAAATTAAATTTAAACCGGTGAGATATTAATGGCTACGTGATTTGTATTTTCAAAAAATAGAACTAAAATTGTACCAATCCTATGATTGGTTTAGTTTGATACGGTTTGGACGTTTAAGAATAAAATTTTCATGTAATTTATTTCATAGCAAAAAACTCCTCCAAAACATTGTCATTTCAATAATTCCAACATTCACGTCAACATTTCCTTCATTTACTTTAAGATTTTATTCATATACATCAGTATTTCATACATATATATAGATCAAGATATTCAGACATATATACACCAACAAATTAATTTTTTTCCAACATTTTAAACTTCGAATATATTTAAATTTGAAAATAACACAAAATGAGTAAAAAATTAGTGAGGTATGGTCACTCGTAAACACTTACAGTCTTACACTAACAAACTGAAAAGTAAGAAATATTAACTCATAATAAATAAAAACTTTAACGTTTTAGTTTGGATTCCTATGATTTTCATCAAAATGAAAATCGAAATTATGAACGTTTTGCATTTTCTTATCATCTAATCGATCAAATCCAAACTAGAGTACCAATTACTATTTGAATTAAATCGGTTTTCAATTATGTCTACCCTTAATGGGACCCATATGATAATACGAATACAATATGCGCAACCTAAACTTATAACTACGTATATTATGTATAATTATTTATGTTATTATAAATTTTAAAATGATGAAGTGTGATTTAAGATTAACTTGAAGTAGGTTGGACAAAGTAACATTTCTATTTTGTTCCTCCATAACCATAGTTTCTAGGTTTGGCAAACATCTCTTTCTTCATTTAATCTTTTTCCCCCTCTTTTGGTAGGTAGTGGAAGTGGCACCGTCACCCTTTACAACCTTAACAATTTTTATTATTTTATTATTTTTTAACATTTTGAGTTTAGAAGAGGCGGGTCATTATTTCATTGTTCCAATCCAATGTTCAAAATCTACCTGACCACCGTCATATATACAAAGTGAGCCATTGTGGATTGAATTCATAGCAGATATCAATCGAACAAATTAAAAATCATCCAAATTGAAGGGAAAAGGAGAATTTAATTTTTTTTCAACACATGAGAGGCCTTATTCTTCAATTGAATCTTTAGATCCATTTGTTAGGTTTCTTGATCTTTAGATACAGTCCTCATGTGTTTATGTACATAAGCCAATAGCTTTTAGGGTATTTTCCATATAGGTTTCTATTTGAGATTTACTAGATAATTAGAAATTGTTTTAATAAACAAGCTAGCGGCTCTTGTTTTGGTTAAGAAGGAAATATGGAGATGATGATGATAAAAAAAAAAAGTGATCAATGATAAGTTTTGGTATTATCTTAATATGGTTAAGGTGAGTTCTAACAAATGAGATTAGTATTTTGAAGTTCAAATGTTTTTTCTTCCAAAATTTTAAGTTTGGATTGTGAAATTCGGAGGTTTATATGAACTTTAACATTTGAATATTTGATATTGGGGATTGAAGAATGAATTGTAACTTTTAAATTTTAACTATTTTGAGTTAAGGTTTACCATAGTAATGTAGATGTAAGCTATCTAAATAAGATTGGGGTTTCAAAGTTCAAATTTTTGCTCTTTCCAAAGTTTCAAGTTTGGACTTTGGAATTATGAAGTTTATATGAACTTTAGCGTTTGATATTGTAGATGAAAGAATGAATTCTGAATTTTTTACTTACAAAGTTCATATCAGCACCCACACTATGAGATTAGGTTTCAAAGTTCTTTTTTTTCCCTTACAACATTTCGAGTTTGTATTTTAAAGTTCTAAAATTTATATGAGTTCTAACGCTTGATACGTTTGATATTTACGGGTTGGATAAAGAATTTTGAATATTTTCTATTTTGAGTTTGATTTTAAGTGTGAATAAATCATGTCATCATAGTACATATAGTACTATCTCATTCTCCATCAGGGTTTATACTTTATAGCTAGCTACTTAGGCAGGCAGTCCCACATAACACGCGTTGCCTCCATTCCATCCATTATGCCATTGTCATTTTCATTCTGGCCACAATAATTGCATATAATTTTGTTTATAAGGTGGTGGAAATTAAGAAAAAGAGAACATTATATTTGATGCCATGTATCCAGGCTCCAGCAGATATGAGCTCACATGAATATGAATATGAATATGAATATGAATATGAATATGAATATGAATATGAATATGAATATGAATATGAATATGAATATGAATATGAATATGAATATGAATATGAATATGAATATGGGGTTTCTGAGTTCTTTAGCTTTGGGACAAGGTTCAAAAATAGGTAAGATGACAAAGGCATCTCTCCCTCCGATGATAGAGCCCTTTGACTGAAAATAGAAACCTTTATCTTCCAATAATTGATTCTCATTGATCATCTCCTTTGAATCTATTCAATCCTCATCTAAGCCCCTCCCCATGGCCACCTCCCCTTGTCATTTACTCCTTCAATTCAAATGAACAGCTGTTGATAACGGAAAGACAGTGAATTACAATGTATGTTACATCAAATTAACGAAAAATGAAAACTAGTTACTGTGCATAAATGAAGTATCGTTATATTCCAATTAAAGTGTCAATATCATAAAAAGTTTCAAACATGCTTCATGCTTCAATGCCGCCCAACTAAAATTCCCATATTGCACTTTGAACATTGTAGGAACTTTGGAGTTTTGTTGAGCAAATATATTTTGTTTAGTCAATCACGTTTCTTTCTTTTTGAAAGGGAATCCAGATATAAGAGAATAGGAATGGAAGAAGGAAGTATTTCCCCTCAAGAAACACCTACATTTCATTTTCATCAACTAGTAATCATATCAAAATCGGGGGATAATGATTTTACATGAGAAATCAAAATAGAGAATGCTTTCGTGTTTGTTTAAAGACTAATAAGGCCAACATGAAGTCGACTGTCATATCATCGAACTTCCCTTTCAAATCTATCTAAACAGTGGATGAAATAGTTATAGACTTTGAAACTTAAGCACCTACCCACATGTTCAAAAATCTAGATCCTTGAATTGCCCAATTTATGTGGTTCTTACTTGAGCAAGAGATGACTCACTCTCATGGGATTTATTTTCTTGTGTCGATGAGGCCCCATATCCCACATCTGAGGCTAGCTTTGACACCTCTTCAGGCTAATTAATTGAAAATCCATTTCCCTCATTGAACCCCCACATTTCAAAAAATCCCATTTTGGTCAGTTTCTGAAACCCAAAAGGCATGTGGGAAAACCCTTTTTGGGTTTTACTTTTCTAGACTTGAATAGTAAGTCGGTCAATATTTGAACTTTGTTGGAAGGGGATCTATAAATATTTGGCTTTCTTTGGTTTCACTTTCATCATCCCTCTTTGCTCACAAAAAAAAAAAGGACCCAACTTGTAAAAACCTCTGTCTCTCACTAAAGAGCTGCCATGGCTGCTGATACAAAGAGTGTATGCAACCCAAATGAAGAAGAAATCGAGCTCAGAAGAGGACCGTGGACCATCGAAGAAGACACCCTTCTCATACATTACATTTCCAGCCACGGCGAAGGCCATTGGAACTCCTTAGCAAAATGTGCAGGTAACTATTGGATTCGTTACACACTTACACCATGCCCTTCACAGTCTTTTGATTACGTTTCAATTTCATTCAATTTTTTCTTTCTCCAGGACTGAAGAGGACCGGAAAAAGCTGCAGATTGAGATGGCTAAATTACTTAAAACCCGACATTAAGCGCGGGAATCTCACTCCACAAGAACAACTCTTGATCCTTGAGCTTCACTCCAAGTTGGGTAACAGGTCATCTTCTGTTCATCATGTCACAAGTCACAAACTTGAGCATCAAGTAACTAAATCCTAACAGTTACCTTTCCTTTTCTTTTCTTTTTTTCTTTTTACTACTTTTAGGTGGTCGAAAATTGCTAGGCATTTACCGGGAAGAACCGACAATGAGATCAAGAACTACTGGAGAACAAGAGTTCAGAAACAGGCACGACAATTGAACATTGAATCCAACAGCCAGAGATTCCTCGACGCGGTTCGATGTTTCTGGATGCCAACTTTGGTTCAGAAAATGGAGCATAATTCTTCCCAGAGCTCTTCATCTCCATCTCTGTCGTCTGCTAATTACTCATCATCTGTTCCTTGTGTTTCATTCCAAGCGTCTCCGTCTGCAGAAACGACACAAATGTTTGATTATCCCATAAATTTTGGAAATTCCAATTGTGTCACAAACCCTCCAAGGAATAGTCTTTACTTGGATTCTCTTATCTCGCAGCAGCCTCAGCCAATTCCGCAAATGTTTGATGATCCAGCTCCAAATGAGAGTTACTATAGCTATGACATGGAAATGGAGGGTCTGACCATGGACCCTGCATCTGCCATGGGCAATTTTGACAATTCACAGTTTGGGTGCCAGGTGGGAGCAAGTGATTGGATGACTGATAGTTTATGGAACATGGATGGGATGTGACAGTTCACTTGAGAAAGTTACAGATGAGGAGAATAGGAGATGGCTTTGATCAATATTCAATGTATTGACTTACCAAAAAAATATATATATTTAATGTATTGTCCTTTGTTAATTAATTATTCATGTTATAGGGTTTAGGGTTTTACCCTTTTACAGAGGAAGCAGGGGAAGAAAAAGACCTTGGTATTATTACACAGCCTAAGGCATTTCAATGTTTTCACTGGATCACGATTCTGTGTTGTAGTCAGTTCTATCTTCAAAAATTTGTTAGTAATGTGACTTACAGGGATTCTTGGGTATAATGGAGATGTATGATCCCGAATATAAAAAGTTATATATCATCGATTGTATGGTAGATTCTGTTAACTTATAAAATATCTTTTATACGTGAAGAATCTCAAAAGTTTTCTTTCATCATAACTTAAATTTAATGTAATATAAATGAATTTAATTAGAATTATAAGCTTGTTGTAAATATTTATAACTTATCTGGCTATTTTTATATGAGGACACTTAGGCCATGTGTATAACCGAACCCTAGCTCTATATAGGAAGGTTAAGGCGAATGAAAGAAGAACATTTTCTGCATCTATCTCGTTTTCCTAACTATTTCGCAACACGTTATCAGCACGACGTTCTAACCCGTTGAAAAATCCCAAATCAATTTGCTGCATCTTTTGTAAACAATGTCCTAATTCTTCTCTTATAAAATTCGTAGAAGAAATAAAAAAACAAAACAAAAATAAAAGGCTAATCGGGATGATGATATTCATCATCATATCATCATCCACTCTATCTCTCTCGTTGAAAAAGGCAACCAAGGTCTAAGAGGGTTCTCTCACAAACATCAACTTGAACGAGTTCCTCGACCTCATCCCATAATCCCTACCCATGTCCCAATTTCCAGAACCACAAATCGAAACCCCTCAAGAATTTTAAACTCACATCGAATTCCCACTAGAAAGATGCTTAGCAAGTACGCCATAAACTCACGAGTGGAGCAAGGCGAGTTCGTGAAGAGGGAACGACAATCTGCAACACTATTGCATGACCCAGGGCCGCCCAATATGGAGGGCGAGAGGGGCCTAGGCCCCGGGCCCAAAAATATCGAAGGGCCCAAAATTTTTTTTTTGTTATATTAAAAAAAAATAGTAAGATGTATGATAATTTAGACGGGGGATATGAGTGAGCGGGAAACGGAAGAAGAGTCTCCTTCAAAGTTCCAAGAAGAAAACACAGTGTTTTAATATTCTAATTCAGTGGTCCAAGGTTAAATATCAATCTCATTAAATCTCAAATTCTCAATTGTTCTAAATTTTTAATTTTTTGCAATCTCATTCAAACTCTCAAACTCTAACCTCAATTTCTCAACAATTTGTTTTTCCAATCGAAAGCATCTAGACTCACCTTGTAACAACCCGTACCTTCGGGAAGGGTATAAATGTAATTTTTGTAAATATTTGTATGAAAGGACGATTTTGCCCTTGTGAATAGTGCGTCAAAAGTTGACTTTTTGATTTACAGGTTAGATGAGTGTTGACCATTGACCGTGACGTAGTTTAGGACGTCACGAGTCCGTAGACAGGTGGCAGGTTCGATTCGGACAATCGGAGAAAAAGTTATGACGTTCGGAAGATTGAGGGTGTTACCGTAATTTTGACTAAATGAGGAAAATGTTGACTTTTGGTGGACTTGTGATTTTCTCGTAGACCGAGGACCGTTAGATAGGTTTCGACGTCCTGAGTACAACGACAGGCGGCACGCTGTCATCGGACGTCGGATGGAATAGTTACGGGTCTGAGAAGTTCGAGGGTAAAATGGTAATTTGTACACTTAGGGGCATTTTAGTCTTTTTCTCCTCAGCCCAATCAGATCAGAACAAGTGGCATTAGTGGGCTGGGATATTTGTGCTGAGACCATGGAGAGATGGACACGTGGGGGGAAGCTAGAGGCTTCTGGGAGAGTCTAAGTGTGCACGGCCACACATTGTACACGTTCAAAATCGTGTATTTGGGCTTTGAGAATCAAAAACAGAGAGGAAAAATTGGTGAGATTGTGATCGATTCAGTGCAAGAGTGAGTGGGTGGTGGATTGTGAGAGTAACAGAGAGACAAGGCTGAGCTACTGATCGTTTTTTGGAGCTGCAACCGTGCACGGAGGCACGACGGTGGAGGCTGGAAGTTTTGGGAAAACAGAGAGGCGGTGACCCTGTGGCGGTGGTTGTGCCGTGTGGTGGCTCAAACCAAGACAATAGAAGACTCAGGTGACTGTAGGGAACCCAACGAGCACCGTGGCACGCGGCGGTGCAGACGGCAGAGGCTGAATCGCAGGTGAGACTCGAATCCCCTGTTTTCCTGTTTTTCTTGTTTTCAAAAGTCGTGGACTTAGGGCTAGAGTCGAGGGATTTGGAGGTTAGGTTGAGGTTCAAGGAGGTCCTAGGAGTTATCTAGGATGGTCGCTGTGGCGGGGGAGGACCTGGGTGACCGGCGGCCAAAACAGGGACCACGGGCCGTCTGTTTCGAGGCCGTGAACGATAGGTTTTAGGCTTCGATTTTCAAAAGTTAGGAGGGGAAAGGATTGCTGGGGACTGGACGGTGCAATTGGGATTGAAAGGATGAAGAACGGTGGAGGCCGTGAATGATATGATCATCATATTTGATGATGACATGATGACAAGATGATTATATATGTTATACGATAATATACGTGATATATGGTGTATGATGACATGCTATGATGTATGATGATGCTATGATATGTTGATGATGATATATCATGAGCATATTATGATATGTGATGTGGTATGAATATTGATGATATGATGATGGATTGAAGCTGCATGACATATTGAATTTGATAGCATGGGTTTGTTTTTTACATTCAAACCAAGCACCTAAATTGAGGAAGCAAAGAAATGCTCTCTACCAAAGCTAAGATGTTCATGATTTTCTGCATAATGATTATAATTGCACACGGAACAACAGCCTAGTGCGAAAACAAAGGAAAATCGAAAACTCACATTACATGAATTAATTGTCATTAATTGACACAAATTAATTGTCATTAATTGACACAAATTAATTGCCATTAATTCACACAAATTAATTGTCATTAATTCACACAAATTAATTGTCATTAAGCTCAGCCCATAGTCAGCAGCCCAAAAGCTACACAAAATTTGTTTTAGGGGCTTGAAGTATAAAATTAAATGCTCGAAACATCACATCATTTATTTAAATTATCTTGTTCCAGAAGTATTTGTTTAACGTATACAATCATTTTATACCTGAAACATTTATTCAAATTATTATTAAGTTTTATTTAGTGTTTATTTACATTGATTAATTGTTTAAATGGAAAGTATTTATTTAGTACTCGTTTAGGAAACATATGTGTTTAAATGAACCAGACATTCATTGAATCTGTAGATTCAGTAATGCTATGGAAAGAAAAAGGGAATCCGAATTTTTCTTCATAAAGTCACCTAACATATTAAAACCAGTAGTTTTATATGTTTCAAATCCGATTTATTATATCATATCACAGAGCCTACAATTCTTATTAGTCGTTTGTGGACAATTTTACCCAAAGCCCTAACTACAATTCTTTGATCATTGCAAAGAATCTGAACGAGTAGAATAATCATCATCATAACCTCTTCTTGCCTGAAGTAAGAAATGAATGGTATATAATCCATTTTCGGGATTTCAAATCCACATATGAATCGGAAATAATACCAAACTTAGTCCATATTGCAAGATGCAAACGAGTATCACGCTAGTTACGGAACCCGAGATACGAAGTTAGTGAAATGATCAGTTCACATATACGGATTAAATCAGAGATTTATGTTTTTTGAATTCGAAAATGTGGTTTTTCGCTTGTATATGATTTAATTCAATACAAATATTTATCCTCATGCACGTGATCCATTGAATTGAATCTATGAATATGCATGTTTTTTGGGAAAGCTTGTTCTCAAGTTGACAGTGCTGCCACACACACTATACTCAGAAATCGGAAGTAATTTACAAGCTTTTTGCCTGATAATACCCCTATGACAACTGTATCAACCAATCTAAACTAATTGAGGGTCATTTCAAAGCCCAGTTTTATATTATTCAATGGTACTGAATTACCATCAATGAGGTATTATATTCGCTACGTCCCAGAAGAACGTTCTTGAGATTTAGGAATATTCGAGTCAACGGTTATCGCCTTGAAATCACTAACGAAAAAAAAGTGAAATAACTTTGCATAACCTCCAATATGTATGGCTAGAAGTATACATTGGAGATGTAACGACCTGTCCCAGAATTCAGGATTAGATTACTAACTAATCATGATTAGCGGGGTTAATCGGTGATTAGTTGGGCGAATTCGGACGAACGGTGCAAAATGACCGTTTTGCCCCTAGTCGTGGGTAAAACGTTGACTTTTAATTCGGGCGGTCAAATGGACTTTGACCAATGACCGTGACGTAGGTTGGGACATCACGAGTCCATAGACAGGTGGCACGTTCGATTCCGACGTTCGAGGTGAAAGTTATGACGTTCGGAAGTTCAAGGGCATTTTCGTAATTTGGATGAAAAGGGGGAAAATGTTGACTTTTGTCTGGGAGGTCCGATGGTAGAGGACCGAGGACCGTTAGGAAGGTCTCGATGCCCTGAGTTCGTAGACAGGCGGCACGCGTCGATCGGAGCTTGAATGACCAAGTTACGGGTCTAGGGTGCGTGAGGGGCAATTTGGTAAATTATCAAGAGAGGGCAAAATGGTAATTTTGGCTGTGTTCTTGGGACATCCGCGTACGGTGTTGGTTCCTCCTCAGAAAAACAGAGCACGGGCGATTTTTTTAAGAAACCAATTGCTTGGGCTTGGCGTAGTGAATTGTTTATGCCTTGGTAGGAAACAGAATTCGTGGGACAGTGAAGCGCAGTGCACGGTTGCTTCTCTATTGCCGGGTGCCGTTGGAAATGGGAAACAGAGAGCACTGAGTTGGTTCGTGCAAGAGAGCAGGGCACGGGTGGCAGGAATGTTGGTTCGAGTGGCTAAAACAGTTGCTGGGGGAGAGACAGAGGGGGAGAGTGAATGTTTTGTTGAGGAGGAACGAGGCGACTGAGTGAAGTGCACCCAGAAACCCGAAACTGTGCTTGATCAATTCAAAAGTTCAATACCAAATGTAGGCCAGCCCAAGCCAATTCGAGGCTCAATTCAGTCTTCTGAGACCTCATTTAGTCGATCCAGATCAAGGGGATCGAAGCTCGAAGCCTGGGGAGCCATGGACAGTCACGACTGAGTTGCAGAAAATCGAACTTGGAGTCGTGGTCATGGAGGTAAGCTCTTGTGAAATTGAGTTCACAATCATCGTGGGGGTGAGTCTATGAAGCTTCATAGCTAATCAATTGAAGAAAAACAATGCCTATGTGATGAATTGGAACTTCGAACCCGATTAGGACCCATGTTCAATTGAGTTGGTTTGGGACTGTGTTAACGTGAATGTGGGACACAGACCTCTAATTAAGTATGTTACGAGTCCATCTGAATGATCAATTGAAGAAATTAGTTAGTTTATCGCAGGGATTGAATCGGGTTTTGACGCGGGTCAAATGGCCCGTTTACCAGGCGGTCGGGTGAGTGAAGATGGTGACCGTTGGGGTTACTGTAGCAGGCGCGTGGGTGTCACGCGCAGCCGCTTGCGGCAGCGCGTAACGACGCGTGGGTCCGATTTTCAAGGTAAGTTCAAAATGACTTTTGTCCTATACATTGTAACGAACATTTTAACGTTAGTTTCGAATTTATCGGACACCGTTTCGATGTTATTCCTAGGGTCCGAAGATTTATGTTACGTTTGTAATTAACGATTAATTCCCGGAAAATTATGGGAAATTAGTGTGTTGTTATTTGACACCTTAATGACCCGGGGATGTGTTTTCGGGCAGGATTCGGGTTTTTGGAAAATGTCGAAAATTACGGAACCGCGTGCGGCGCGAAACCGAGCCCTATTGGACGGTGTGTGAGTGGACGTTGCTTTCAAAATTTAATGCATGCATAAATTATTTCTATGATTTTATGATTATGATTATAAGTTGTGATTGATTTTGATTTCCGTATTTATACGTATTTGATTCCCGTATTTATACGTATTTTTACTATACATGTGAAATTACACGTATTTCGAGACTATGGTCACTCGTGTGCTTAATGATGGTTTAATGAAAGAAGTTATATGAAATGGGTGTAAAATAATTTAAGAAGGTTGTTTATGATTTGCGAGTGTGACTTACGATTTTGACACGTTTTTCGAGAACGTTCTGGACTTGCACGTTTTACGAGATTTCGAGTTATTGTGATTTGACCACTGTTGATGTTTGAATCTGGGAATTGAAATGAGACTTGAGATTTTGAGGATTTTAAAAATGGGTTTTGAGTATGTTTGCTTGGATTACGATTTTGGTGATTTTGGTTGTGGTTTTGATGTGTTGAAAATGAGATTTGAGAAAGAAGTGATTTCTAAGAATTAAAATGAATTTGAAAAAGGTGATTTCGGGCTTGATGCTCGGGGCATAAAAGTTATTTTAACAAACGAGATTTCGATTTTCGGAAATTTAAGGCGGATTCTTGGTTTGGGTTCGGGATGATGCTTCCGGATGCCGGCTTACGGAATCATTGTTGCGAATTCGAATTCGGGAATGAAAAAGGATTTAATAAAGTGATTTGGTGTGATTGTGCATGCCCCGTGTGTAATGATGATTTGAATATGATTTGTGAAGTAAGATTTGGGGATTTGAATGTGGAAATTCGGACTATGAGTCCTGTTGTGAAAAATGTGATTTTGGGATGAATCCCACGTTGTTGTGTTTGACAAATGTTTTGGGGTTTAAAGACCCGGGTGCTATTGCTGGAGCACATTTTGAGTTTAAAGACTCGGTTAATTGATGACGGGGGAGGGCCCTTAATGAGTTTAAAGACTCGTGAGTGTAAAGACTCGGTTACTATGATACCCCCGAGGCCTATAGATTATGTTCTGAGTTTAAAGACTCGTTGATATCCTGGGAAGGCCTGTTTATGCGCATGGTTTTGAGTTTAAAGACTCGGGCGCACTTGATATCCAGCAAAATGATTTACTCGAGATTTATTGATGATTTCTGATGTTTCGGTTGAGTTGGGCAGTGGCCCGGTATAGGGTTGTTGGTTTTGGATCATGTTGTGCATTTGGTTTTTGATTCGTGGTTTTGGGCTGAGGCCCGGTGTTTATGATTGCGGGCTAAGACCCGATGGTCAAGAAAGGAAAATGATTTTGAGGTTCATACGAGTTTTTCCTTATGTAGAAATTTGATACACAGTTTTCTTATGTGGAAAATCTTACCCGATTGCGAAATGATTTTTGTATGCATGCATTCGTTTTTACGCGGAGGGTAAAAACGTTTGTTGTAACTGTTTTGCTAAACTGATTAATTTTTGTCCACTCACACCTTTTGGTTTTTTTATTGACCCTCCAGGTCGTGGCGCGTTGTTCGAGGCTGTACGAGGGGCAGAGGCATGAGTAAGTACGTGTGGCTATCCCTGGTTTGGCAAGTACTGAGGGTAACTTGGGATTTTCAGTCATCTTGCCAGACGGGAGCAGGACCGGGCACGGCTATCGATGCCCCTTTCGGGGGCGGTCCTGTCAATTTGGTATCAGAGCGCTAGGTTGCTGATTCTGTTGCCACATCATGCCTCCGGAGCGTAAGCCTCGTGCGCGACCTGTTAGTGAGACGAGTAGGCGAGGGTGTTTGGGACCTCGTGTTAGATCTCGGGTGAGATTGACCCTAGTTTGAGGGTCAGATGTCGGGTAGTGGACGCTGTGAACCGCGATTTGTTAGGCGTAGAATTGTGTGGGTCGCAGGGACGAACGAGACTGGTGGCTGGAAGGCCGCATTTTTGGGCAAACTGTACTTTCTCTTAGGCCCTATTGGTCGAATAGGAAGTGGTTGAGCATTGGATATTGCTCAGGGATTGGGTATGTCAGTGATGACATGATTGGTTTGGTATGAGATCGGACTCAGGAGGAGTCAAGATGTGGATGTGGGACTCACGATGAGTTAGGATTTTGGGTTAGGATCATGAGGTGAGTCATGATATGGTGTCAAGGCTTGAGTAGAGCCAGAAGGGCGGAGTGAGGAACGTTTGGCACTTAGGATTCCAAGGATCGATCCATGGTCATTTATTGGGTGAGTTAGGAAGTTATGGCTTGGCTTTGTGGAACGGTGGTTTTGTGGAGGTAGCTGATTGTTGTGGGTGCTTGGTGTAGTGGTAGTGGTTGAGTATCAGGGAGCGTTCAGGGAACGTTCATCCATCCTGACGTGGATTATCGGGAGGGTGGTACCCATGGTTGCGGGGTACAAGTAGTGATGCGGGATCGTCGCTCGGTATGAGCGGAGATCCAGGGTTACCCACTGTGCACACGGTGTGCTAGTGTGGATGTTTGTATGTTGGCGCTGGTACTAGCACTGGTGCTAGTGTCAGTGAGTGGGATTGTGTTGAGCCACGAGTTGGGGGTGTGACTCTGTCATGATGAGAGTGCGTTGGTATTTGAGATTCGGTAGTGATTGACTCTTGGACTGGTTAGGATCCAGCGGAGATTATGAGGTATTGGGGTAAGTCCCAACAGTGACGAGGTGACAAGAGTTGAGTAATTCCCAGTCGGAATCGGTGTATGTGCATAATTAGCCATTAATTGACGTGAGGTCTGAGTATTGGGCTGATTGTGGACTCGTGGCTATCCAAGTGAGTTACGGATGTAGGGAGTCCGGCGGTTGGACCTGACATCTCATGGGGAGTGTGCTTATTTTCAACGTGGGTGGAATCTTAGTTCCAAGGAGAGTTGTGACTGTGGGATGAGAGGAGTGTTCGTTTCCGCATTGGTATTAGGTATTCCGAAGTCATTAGGGGATGACTTCTTATTTTCTGCCCTGGTAGATGTTGATCACGGATACCAGTACGATGAGCGTGTGTTGGGTTGTGGACCCATGTGTGTTTTGGGGTCATCGGGTGGAGTTGCAGTTCTCGAGGTTGGGGTAAACGGGATTCCCATTTTCTACTTGGTGGCAGACGATGTTGGATATTCGGTACGGTGGGTGCAGCGAGTTATGTTTGCACTCACAGAGGATGGATGTCGATGACATCGTATCGGATCATCCTTGGTCTCTCCTAGGTGGAGTGGCAGGGATCGATATGAGGTAAATGGAGGGGATCCACATAGTGGATGTGTTACGTTGTTGAGTGATTGATTAGGGGAGAAAATAGTTGAGGAATTTGGGGTGGTTGACAAGAAATCTAGTGGGTGTAAGACCCTATTATCGGGTTCCAGGTGGATTGCCAGCTGTGAGCATGTGCGGATCCTAGGTGGATCTGGTTGATGAGGTTGTGGGCCTTGGACGTGGTAACGAATTTGGACTGTGATCGCCTTGATCGGGCTAGGTGGAGAGCTTATCGCTCTGTCATAAATGTTTGGGTATGGGAATAGTTGGACCGAACTCCTTTTCGAAGTTAATCCGTACTCGAGTGAGTGGGAACGTTTATGTTTTGGACTTGAGGCTTGGCCTGTGGATGAGTGGATATCCAGCAGGGACTAATTGGTCAGTCATAGAGATGGGCGATTGGGATTGGCTTCTTTCGAAGTCAATCGGATGTGACGTGGTAACCATTGAGAGAGTATAGATTCGGAATTGGTGCGCCTCGGTAATTGTGAGAAAGATCAGATGCCTTTTCGGCATGACTGTACACGCCTTGGTGAGCGTGCTTGGATTGGTACATCTTGGATGACGTGTTTGGGAGTCGATTTTGTGTTACTGGTCGGGTGACCATGGGACCTAGAATGGATGTACGTATCTTGCATGGTGTACAAGATCGGTATTGGACTGGCCGTGTGGTGCTTGGTGACAGCACATGTGAGGTACCAGTGGCGTAAGGTTATACGTGTTGATGGTCGGCTTAGTTCCGACACCATTGGATTTGGTGGTGGGTGTGAACTGGACATTGAGTACTATGCACTGGGCAAAGTTAATTTTGTTGGGTTCAGTGAATTCATGAGCATGCGCCCTTAGCCACAGATGGCTAGTGAACCCCAGTGTGGAGTTGGGCGAACACTGATGGGCTAGTATTCAATGTGTGTCAGTTACACCACCTGATTGAGTATGATGATGGTATACGTACACTCAAGATGAGTGAGTTGGAGACTACGTCACTACGTGTGGCCTTGCGTGATGTTATCACACCGGAATGATTCCAGCGTTGTGGTTCGCTGAGGGAATTGACAGTTATGGACTTGAGATGGATATATGTCGCAGGGTTGGGCTTGCCCTGCGAGATGAGATCGTGTTATTGATCTTACGCGACTTCATGTGACACCAATTGGCTGTTGATTTCTGCTTTACTGGTGGGGTTTAGTGGTGACCGTTTGGCTGGTATCGTCAACACGGACTGACGAGTGAGAGTTGGTGACTCCCAGTGGGAGCAGACGTCAAGTGATCATTTTCACTCGAGGTGGTCGAGTGTGGTCGGCACGACGTGAGACGGCGATGGGACGTCTGGGTACAGATGAGTTAATGGGTGTACGAGTGTACACGTGTAGCATGGTCTAAAAGTTTTCCCCGAGGTGGATGTAAAATAAGGATAATCGGAATTTCGAGAACGAAACTGGTTTTAGGAGGGAGGAACAGTTGAGTTTTGATCGGTTGGAATTTCGGGGACGAAATTCTTTAAGGTGGGGGAAGATTCGATCCGTCCCGGAATTCGGGATTAGATTACTAACTAATCATGATTAGCGGGGTTAATCGGTGATTAGTTGGGCGAATTCGGACGAACGGTGCAAAATGACCGTTTTGCCCCTAGTCGTGGGTAAAACGTTGACTTTTAATTCGGGCAGTCAAATGGACTTTAACCAATGACCGTGACGTAGGTTGGGACGTCACGAGTCCATAGACAGGTGGCACGTTCGATTCCGACGTTCGAGGTGAAAGTTATGACGTTCGGAAGTTCAAGGGCATTTTCGTAATTTGGACGAAAAGGGGGAAAATGTTGACTTTTGTCCGGGAGGTCCGATGGTCGAGGACCGAGGACCGTTAGGAAGGTCTCGATGCCCTGAGTTCGTAGACAGGCGGCACGCGTCGATCGGAGCTCGAATGACCAAGTTACGGGTCTAGGACGCGTGAGGGGCAATTTGGTAAATTATCAAGAGAGGGCAAAATGGTAATTTTGGCTGTGTACTTGGGACAGCCGCGTACGGTGTTGGTTCCTCCTCATAAAAACAGAGCACGGGCGATTTGTTTAAGAAACCAATTGCTTGGGCTTGGCGTAGTGAATTGTTTATGCCTTGGTGGGAAATAGAATTCGTGGGACAGTGAGGCGCAGTGCACGGTTGCTTCTCTATTGCTGGGTGCCTTTGGAAATGGGAAACAGAGAGCACTGAGTTGGTTCGTGCAAGAGAGCAGGGCACGGGTGGCAGGAATGTTGGTTCGAGTGGCTAAAACAGTTGCTGGGGGAGAGACAGAGGGGGAGAGTGAATGTTTTGTTGAGGAGGAACGAGGCGACTGAGTGAAGTGCACCCAGAAACCCGAAACTGTGCTTGATCAATTCAAAAGTTCAATACCAAATGTAGGCCAGCCCAAGCCAATTCGAGGCTCAATTCAGTCTTCTGAGACCTCATTTAGTCGATCCAGATCAAGGGGATCAAAGCTCGAAGCCTGAGGAGCCATAGACAGTCACGACTGAGTTGCAGAAAATCGAGCTTGGAGTCGTGGTCATGGAGGTAAGCTCTTGTGAAATTGAGTTCACAATCATCGTGGGGGTGAGTCTATGAAGCTTCATAGCTAATCAATTGAAGAAAAACAATGCCTATGTGATGAATTGGAACTTCGAACCCGATTAGGATCCATGTTCAATTGAGTTGGTTTGGGACTGTGTTAACGTGAATGTGGGACACAGACCTCTAATTAAGTATGTTACGAGTCCATCTGAATGATCAATTGAAGAAATTAGTTAGTTTATCGCAGGGATTGAATCAGGTTTTGACGCGGGTCAAATGGCCTGTTTACCAGGCGGTCGGGTGAAGGTGGTGACCGTTGGGGTTACTGTAGCAGGCGCGTGGGTGTCACGCGCAGCCGCTTGCGGCGGCGCGTGACGGCGCGTGGGTCCAATTTTCAAGGTAAGTTCAAAATGACTTTTGTCCTATACATTGTAACGAACATTTTAACGCTAGTTTCGAATTTATTGGACACCGTTTCGATGTTATTCCTAGGGTCCGAAGATTTATGTTACGTTTGTAATTAACGATTAATTCCCGGAAAATTATGGGAAATTAGTATGATGTTATTTGACACCTTAATGACCCGGGGATGTGTTTTCGGGCAGGATTCGGGTTTTTGGAAAATGTCGAAAATTACGGAACCGCGTGCGGCGCGAAACCGAGCCCTATTGGACGGTGTGTGAGTGGACGTTGCTTTCAAAATTTAATGCATGCATAAATTATTTCTATGATTTTATGATTATGATTATAAGTTGTGATTGATTTTGATTTCCGTATTTATACGTATTCGATTCCCGTATTTATACGTATTTTTTACTATACATGTGAAATTACACGTATTTCGAGACTATGGTCACTCGTGTGCTTAATGATGGTTTAATGAAAGAAGTTATATGAAATGGGTGTAAAATAATTTAAGAAGGTTGTTTATGATTTGCGAGTGTGACTTACGATTTTGACACGTTTTTCGAGAACGTTCTGGACTTGCACGTTTTACGAGATTTCGAGTTATTGTGATTTGACCACTGTTGATATTTGAATCTGGGAATTGAAATGAGACTTGAGATTTTGAGGATTTTAAAAATGGGTTTTGAGTATGTTTGCTTGGATTGCGATTTTGGTGATTTTGGTTGTGGTTTTGATGTGTTGAAAATGAGATTTGAGAAAGAAGTGATTTCTAAGAATTAAAATGGATTTGAAAAAGGTGATTTCGGGCTTGATGCTCGGGGCATAAAAGTTATTTTAACAAACGAGATTTCGGTTTTCGGAAATTTTAAGGCGGATTCTTGGTTTGGGTTCGGGATGATGCTTCCGGATGCCGGCTTACGGAATCATTGTTGCGAATTCGAATTCGGGAATGAAAAAGGATTTAATAAAGTGATTTGGTGTGATTGTGCATGCCCTGTGTGTAATGATGATTTGAATATGATTTGTGAAGTAAGATTTGGAGATTTGAATGTGGAAATTCGGACTATGAGTCTTGTTGTGAAAAATGTGATTTTGGGATGAATCCCACGTTGTTGTGTTTGACAAATGTTTTAGGGTTTAAAGACCCGGGTGCTATTGCTGGAGCACGTTTTGAGTTTAAAGACTCGGTTAATTGATGACGGGGGAGGGCCCTTAATGAGTTTAAAGACTCGTGAGTGTAAAGACTCGGTTACTATGATACCTCCGAGGCCTATAGATTATGTTCTGAGTTTAAAGACTCGTTGATATCCCGGGAAGGCCTGTTTATGCGCATGGTTTTGAGTTTAAAGACTCGGGCGCACTTGATATCCAGCAAAATGATTGACTCGAGATTTATTGATGATTTCTGATGTTTCGGTTGAGTTGGGCAGTGGCCCGGTATAGGGTTGTTGGTTTTGGATCATGTTGTGCATTTGGTTTTTGATTCGTGGTTTTGGGCTGAGGCCCGGTGTTTATGATTGCGGGCTAAGACCCGATGGTCAAGAAAGGAAAATGATTTTGAGGTTCATACGAGTTTTTCCTTATGTAGAAATTTGATACACAGTTTTCTTATGTGGAAAATCTTACCCGATTGCGAAATGATTTTTGTATGCATGCATTCGTTTTTACGCGGAGGGTAAAAACGTTTGTTGTAACTGTTTTGCTAAACTGATTAATTTTTGTCCACTCACACCTTTTGGTTTTTTTATTGACCCTCCAGGTCGTGGCGCGTTGTTCGAGGCTGTACGAGGGGCGGAGGCATGAGTAAGTACGTGTGGCTATCCCTGGTTTGGCAAGTACTGAGGGTAACTTGGGATTTTCAGTCATCTTACCAGACGGGAGCAGGACCGGGCACGGCTATCGATGCCCCTTTCGGGGGCGGTCCTGTCAGGAGACACTAGCTAGAAGCTAGCCACGAACTAGTTAGAAGCTAACTAATATGAGTAACTGCTAATTGGCATGTGTAACAACCCGTACCTTCGGGAAGGGTATAAATGTAATTTTGTAAAAGATTTGTATAAAAGGACGATTTTGCCCTTGTGAATAGTGTGTCAAAAGTTGACTTTTTGATTTACAGATTGGATGAGTGTTGACCATTGATCATGACGTAGCTTAGGACGTCACAAGTCCGTAGACAGGTGGCAGGTCCGATTTGGACAATCGGAGAAAAAGTTATGACGTTTGGAAGATTGAGGGCGTTACCGTAATTTTGATTAATTAAGGAAAAATGTTGACTTTTAGTGGACTTGTGATTTTCACGTAGACCGAGGACCGTTGGATAGGTCTCGACGTCCTGAGTACAACGACAGGCGGCAAGCTCTCATCGGACGTCGGACGAAATAGTTACGGGTCTGGAAAGTTTGAGGGTAAAATGGTAATTTTTAACACTAGGGGCAATTTGGTCTTTTTCCCCTATGACCAATCAGATAAGGGCAAGTGACTTGAGTGGAGTGGGATATTTTTGCTGATGTCCATGAGAAATTGGACACGTGGGCTTTGCTGGATGGTTCTAGGCGTGTCTAAAATGTACACGGCCACAAAGTGTCCAAAATTAAACCGTGTTTGTACTGTGAAGAACAGAAATAGAGAGGGAAGAAAGTGAGAGGACTTGATCGATTCTGTGTGGGTGTGAGAGTTTTGTGAGCTGTGAGAGTGACAGAGAGAAGAGAGGGAGTTGGTGACTGAGTCTGGGAGTGGAATCGTTCACGAAGACACGGTGGTCGGAGGTTTGAGTTCTGAGAGAAAACAGAGGAGTCGTGGGACTGTGGTGGTGGTTGTGCCGTGTTGTGGTTCAATCCAAGCTGAGGAGGAGTTAGGACGACCGCAGAGGACTCATTGGACACTGTGGTACACGGCGGTACAGACGGCGGAGGAAGAATCGCAGGTGAGACCCTATTCCCCTGTTTTTCCCGTTTGATTGTTTTCAAAAGTCGTGGACTTTGGGCTAGAGTCGAGGTTTTTGGTGAGTGATGTAAGCTTCAGGGAGGTCCTAGGAGTCGTCTAGGATGGTCGCCGTGACGGGGGAAGGTCTGGGTGGCCGGAGGCCAAAACAGGGCAAACAGGCCGTCTGTTTCAGGGATGAAGACGATGGGTTTTAGGCCGTGATTCTTCGATTTTAGGACGGGAATAGATTGCAGGGAACTGGACGAAGCTTGTAGGATTGAAATGGTGGAAAACAATGGCGGAATCGCGGAGAACCGGTCACGCTGGTTCAACACAGTTGAACCGGGTGACTCGAGGTAGACGATGCACTGTAGCAGGCGCGTGAGGCCCACGCGCAGCCACTTGGGACGGCGCGTGGGGAGGAGTTTGAGAAATTTTCCAACATGGTTTTTGTCCTAAATTTTCTAAGGAATCCATTGGGACAAGTTTCGGGTAAATCGGACGATGTTACGGGATAGTTCGAGAATCCGGACGGTTTAGGGTTTAAATTTAAATTACGTATAAATTCCCGAAAATTTGGGGAAATTAGGGTTAGCATCTTTGACGTATTTGTGACCCTATTTGATGTCTATTGACAGGACGGGAGAGGCCTGAGACGGTTGAAGAGCGCACGGAGCGCGATTGATACTTTCTGATTCGTGAGTGGACTCTTTCTTTTCTTACGAGCGTGCCTAGCTGTTTTTATCTATGTTTTATGATTTTAAGTATGTTTTTATGCTTGTTAATGATGATTATATGTGATAGATATGCTTGCACGTTTTTCGAGACATTTTCGAGTTTTCGCACGTTTTTCGAGGAAAAGATGGATTTCTGATTTTGATGTTAAATTTTCATGTTTTCAATCTATAATTGTTTTCCGATGATTATAAATGGATTATGAAATATGATTTTTGGTAATCACGATTTTCGGTTTAAAAAGTGAAATTCCGGATTTGGGTTCGGAATGACGGTTCTGAACGCCGGAAGGGCTTCGAACCGGGGATTTCGGATTCGGGTTTGGAGATGGATTTAGAATTGATTTTAAATTGGTTTGGATTGGATTTGCTGGATCTGGATATTGGGTTTAAAGACCCGGATTCTGATTGACGGGGGACGGGCCCGGATTGAGTTTAAAGACTCGGGAGTTTAAAGACTCGGATATTTATGATATTACCCCCGTATGCCTATTGAGTTTAAAGACTCGGGAGTTTAAAGACTCGGATTACATTTGAGGCCTGGTTTGAGTTTAAAGACTCAGATAGACCCAGCAAGTTTGATCGGACTTTGGAATTGGTGGATTTGTTTTTATGATATGATCTTGTTATACTGTTTTATATTGTGGTTTCCTGGTACTTAGTTAGGCATGCATATTTTAAAACAGAGGGAAAACCCTTATTGTTTTCTTTAAACTGTTTTATTCTTAAATCGTGTTTTAGACCTTTTATTTCTTTTAGTCCACTCACACTTTTTGGTTTTAACTTACCCTCCAGGTCGTGGTGATAGCGCTGGGGTGAACGTTGAGGCAGAGACCGAGGCATAGAGCTTACGACGTTCTTCCGTTGCGAGATTAGTCTAGTGGGACTTTTGTGCCTGTTTTGTATAAGCTATGCTCTGATTTACGGTTGTATTATATTTCTCCCTTGTCTGATAGTTATGCTTATGGTTGTGTTTGAGGTTATTTTGGTACTTTAAGTGTGATTGTCAGACGGGAGCAGGGTTCGTCCCGGGTATCGAGGTGATCTTTGGGACGGGTTACAGCATGACTGGCTGGGACACCCAAGTCGAAGTAATAATGTGTTGTATCCTCAATATATCACACATGCATCCTCTTACTAGTAAGCACATTGTGTTTAATGAAATATTATGTCAAGCTTGCTCACTAGCCAAAATGAATATTAGACCATCGTATGCTAGCTGTGGGCATGGTTCGTTCGTTATGGAGGTGATATCGGAACCATATGAAATAATTTTAACTGGTTCGGTATGTTATAGTATTTCCAAATATGATATTGATATCATACCGTATCGTATCAATTGTGTTCGATATGATTTCAGTTTTGAGCCAAAATTACTAAATAAAAAATTGAGCCAAAATTTATACAAAAAAATCTAAATAATCTATTCATACAAAACTATTTTGTACAAAGAAATTTGACTCTAGCCTTTAATTTGCACAAAATTACAAATCTTCATTATCCATACCTACCCATCAAATGATCACTTGCTTATTTGCATAGCTAAACCTACCAAAATGATTAAGAATAAAAGCAGGATCCATCAACCATGTTGAAAGTGAGACCCGAAAGCAATGGAGCCCGAAACAAATATGGAAGCAGGTACACATGAAGGTCATCTAACTCTAAGGTCATCTAAAAAATATGGAGCTAGTAGCTAAAAGAATTGCGATTCTGCAATTGGATTAGATTTGTTTCTAGCTTCTCTGAGGATCTTGAAGGCCAATTGCAAGATTGCAGTTTGAAATTTCAATTCGGAAAGATAACAACACTATAGGCTTGTTTTAAGGATAGAATAAATTTCAATTTTTAGATTTAATTTAATTTTTTAATTAATTAAAAAAATCAATCCAGTCTGGTTTCGGTATGAAACGATATTCCCCAACATCGAAATTGATCTCGTACCAGTTCCAATTGGTACGGTATCGGTATTGTGCTGATCATCCATTCGATTTTACTATTCAATTTTTTTTTTCCGGTTTGGTATGATACGGAACGGTATGATTTCAGTATTTCAGGACAATATGCCCACCCTTATCGTATGCAAAGATGAGTAAAGTCTACATCATTATCTTGTATAGAATACGAGGGGATATTTGTGGATTTTTTTCAACCACCATGTGGACCATTTAAATAATTCATGGGTCTCGTTGAGGTATCGAAAAAGTGGTGATCACATGTTACCCTATTGTCCAACGCATGATACGTTTGCTAAACTCTTTGCTCAGATCATTAAATTGAGGGTCCCACCACCAAAATTATCTTATACAGTATATAAGGCTTGATATTGTCGGAGTGTTTACATCGAAGTCATTCGATGATTATTGCATGCCACTTGGGATTGATGTTGAACATTCGGTTCCTTGATAAAAAGGAAGGTGTTTGGACCTGTAGTTCTCTCACCTCCCCATGTTAAACCTGCAGGATTTAAATTCGTAGTCGTAAAGAAGCGTAATAAGAAAGATGAAATTGTGAGATACACAACTCATTTAGTAGCTCGTGGATTTTCTCAACGCCATGGGATTCACTGCGAGGAGGCGTATTCTCTCACAATGGACGTCATAACGTTCCACTACCTTATTAGTTTTGTAGTTTCCGAAAAACTGAGTATGCAGCTTATGTATGTGGTTATAACATATCTCTACAGAGATCTGAATACAAAGATAAATAATATATATATATATATATATATATATATGAAAGTTTCTCAAGCACTTAAGATACCTAATGCAAATGGTTCCAGACCACGAAACACACTCCCTACTCATTTGTGGCGTTCACTTTATAGATTAAAATAATACAGACGGATGTGATATAACTACCTTAGTTAGTATTTGATCATATTGAGATATATAAATAATGAAATATGCCCATGCACGTTTATTAAGAAATCAAGTTCCGAGTTTGTTATTGATACTTTAGAAGAGACAAAAGAAATTGTTAAGCACCTAAAGTTGGAATATGAAATGAAGGATCATGGGAGAACAAAGTTCTGTCTCGGCATGAAGCTCGAACACTGTGCGGATGGGATTTTAGTCCATCAATCAAATTACATCCAAAAGATGTTGAGATGCTTTAATGAGGATAAAAGCAAAAAAAAAAATAAAATCAAGCACACTCATGATCATCTGTAGTCTAGATTTAAAGAAGGACCTGTTTCAACCCCGTACATGATAACGAAGAGATATTGAGACTAGAAGTCTCATACCTAAGTGTAATAAGAGCATTATTGTACTTGACTCAATGCCCTAGACCAGACATTTCATTCTCTGTGAACATGCTAACTAGATTTAGCTCTGCGTCAACACGCCGTCACTGGAATGGTATAAAAGACATTTTTTGATACCTCAGAGGTACAATAGATATGGGGTTATTAATTATATTCCTATGCATCGAGGAATGAATCAAACTCACTTGGTTCTCGGAATGATGCATTTTCTTGATGGAATCCCACATAAGGCGCATTCTCAAATTGGTTATGTATTTACCAATGGAAACACAGTAATATTTGAAAGGTCTACGAAACAGACCTTAATTGCTACGTCTTCGAATCATGCAGAGATTCTAGCTCTTCACTAAGCAGCTCGTGAATGTATATGGCTAAAAGCCATTATGGGGTATATTCGAAGTACATGTGGACTGCATTCTATCAATAATGAACCGAAGATTATCAACGTAGATAATGATACATACATCGAGCAGATGAGATCCAATTTCATTATAAGAGACAACAACAAGTCACTACCCAATGCAACATTGCAGTAGCATGTTCATGGTATTGACTTGCGTAGACTAACTGATCTATTTAATTCTTAATTTTCAGGGGAAGTCGATATGAGGGGGAATATTTTGAAGAATACTAAGTATCGTAAAGTATATTGTGTATCCCAAACCATACCGAGTATTTTGAAGTATATCAAGTATCTTGAAATATATTGAGTGTCCTGAAGCATACTTACAAGACTATCAAGTACTCTTTTGTCAGAAAAATATTGTGTATCCCACTATTTTGTCCTACAATCAGGGTTATTTTGTTACCTAGTTAGGTCTTAATGAGGTATAATTTTGGTACGATCATCACATTAATAATGCATCCTAAAAATATCATGATTCGACTCATATGCATTTACTTATCTTTTCCTTTTGACCACAATTTTTTTCCACTGGGTTTACTGGACAAGGTTTTGGTGTAGTAATTCTAATGCATCATATCCCAAAACATATTATCTACTCATGATCCAGAAGAAACAACGTCAACTATCTCCAGAGAATTTGATGTAACTACTTTGTATCCACGCTCGTTGCACTCTTTTTCTTTCGACTAGAGTTATTTTTGTCTCATTGGGTTTTTGTCACCTGACAAAGTTTTAACGATGCAATACATAAGCACGCAGCCAAGCAACACTATTACATGAAATATCCAAATGGAAGTGTTGTAAATATATGTAACTTATGTGGCTATTTCTATGTAAGAACATTTACACCCATGTGTAGAATTGAACCCTAACTTTATATAAGAGGGTTAAGGCGAATGAAAGAAGAACCTTTTCTGCATCAATCTCGTTTGCTTGACATATTTCGCAACAAATCTTTTTTTTATTGCAAAATTTGCAATTCGTTCCTCAAAATATTTCAACTTTGCAGTTGCATGTGTAGCTATGAATAAATTAATCAATCAGTAAAAAAATGGATGTCATACGATTTCGTTCAGTTTGGTTTGATTCAAATTAAACCGATGTTAGAAAGTTTGGTCTGGACAATTTAATCAATTGATTAAAGGTTATATATTAATTAATCTTTGACAACATTAATATTTATTCAAAATTCTACTAACTATACTTTTGAAACTTTGTAATCACTAATCACCATAATAATTACTCAAACACCCTTTAAAATTTTTAACCCCTATTAATAGTTATTTTTTTTCCTTTCAAATTATGAAAACATTACTTCTATTTATAATTTTTTTTTACTTGTTAATTTTAAGGAGTAACGTGAGTATCTAATCCAATTTAAAACAAGATAATTAAGAACAAGAAATCTTCAAAAATACTTAAAAACTTTAAATTTAAAAAATCTTTATCATCCAATATTAAATAGTTTGATTAATTACTTATGGTTTAGGGTCTAATTCTTAGATTTTGTGCCAAAATCCAATAATTAAACTCTAAACATACGATTTTCCACATCACTTCATCCCTTCCACAAAACTTTCTATACACTACCGTTGAACCTCAAGTGATATGAACTTCATTCTTGATTTCATAAAAAAAAAAAAGTTTAATTGTAATTATATATAATATATGTGTATATTTATATATATGTATAATATAATAAAGGGCTCACGAGGTCGAAAAGATCAAATACTAAAAAGCACATAGAGGTAAAATGATTGAAAAAATAATGTTATTTTTAATTATTTGAAGGAGCTCCTAATAAAAATAAATTAATATAAATATTTGAAATAAAAGTAAAAATTATCGAACGTGAACCAATAATTTACTCGTTGATTAATAGCCTTTTATTAAGGTCAAACTCAAAACTCAAAAACTATCTAATAAAACAAATTAGACGATGATGGAGAACACGGAGATAAATGAGTTGGAAGTGGAGAAGTAAACCTTGTTAGCAGCAGTAGTTGGAAAACGTTGTCATCGACAGGACAATTGACAATGACTAAGAGGAGCATTGAACTGTTGGATTCAAAACAAACAAACTTAACTGTACAGCAGCAACGTCGGCTGACGGAGGAAAATAATATCAAAACACTTCATGTCTTTCTCATCAACCCTTTCTTTCGTCCTTATTCTGATATATAATTGATGATTGAAACAGCCTATTTGTTTGAATTATATTTCAAACGTTACTACATAGCTATGATTTTTAATTCAAAATGAATCAAAGTTCGAAATATGCCGTTAGGGTTCGAATTTGAGACCATTGATCTGCAAATTAAGGCTATAATCATATAAGTTAAATCCACTTGATAAGTAACTTATTCTTTGATGTTATTTATGATGAAATTTTGTGGAATCAATGAATACAATATCACTAAGTTCAAAATGAATCACTAAATTTATATGATCAAGAGTAATAGGAGGGGTATAACGCGTGTTATTAGTCCGATTGTATTACTATACACACTATATAGTAAATTACTTTGGATTATATGATTTTCGTAATTTCATAAATGACAAAAGTGAAACTGTAGAATTCCTCCTTGGATCCTCCCTAATATCCCAATATCCATGTAAAACAAGAAAGGGAGAATTGAGAGGGATAGGGGGATGCGGGTGCTGCAACGTTTATCTTTGAAAAAGTGGCACCACAGCATGTGACATGAAATTGGTGCTGAGTTTTCATGTGGAGGCTGGAACCTCAGGTGCATGCTGATGATGATGGGATAACAGAATATATGGACTCACATAGGTAACGCTTTATCCTTTCAATCTCTCTCCGTCAAATCAAATCAAATCAAATCAAATCAATCTATCAGTTTTCACAAACAATCGTGAATAGACCAAATTCTCTCCTGTCAAACGAGAAATTCGCCTATAGAACAGGAGCGAATTTAATAGGGAGGGACCGTGTCACAAGTCCCACTCTCGATCCCATCCTTGTGTGAGAGCTTAACAGCCATACACACAACCTTTAGCGGCCGATCCCTCTCAGTTGCGTGAAGATGAAGAGTGGAGAGAAACAGAGTTACCAGCCGCTTATATTGCTCCCTTTCCTTCAAATTTTGGGCGCAATTACAGCGGCCACAATTTCATCAAATTCTTAAGTGATAAGCAGTCCAATCCAATGAACTTAAAGGGAAATAGTAAATCAATAATAGGTAGAAACTAGGAAAAGCCACAATGGTTTTCCCTTTTTTAGGAACAAGTTGAAGCCCATCTACTTTTGGAACCAAAGCTTGTTAACAAGGCATTTTCTCGGCTGTTTGGGATAGAAACAGTGCATGAACGTATAAAACTGTATACGTGACTTAATAGAACAATTCCACAGTATATATGAATTCGACGTATAAGTGGTCAAAAACGATTTCAACTGTATACACAGTATTCAAAACACGCAAGCTGTTAACAAAACCAAATTATCACACTGCTCGTCTGGTATCTATGGCTTCTTCCCACCTTTATAGCTATCTCGAAGTGTAACGGTACGATTAAAAACAAGATTTCCAGGGGTCGAGTCTTTATCGACTACAAAGTAACCTGCAAAGGCAGATGGATAGAGTCAGATGATGGCCGGGTTCATGACATGTGAGACTGACGTCGATAAACGAAGAATACCTCTTGCCTCAAAAACCTAATTTCTAAGTACAATCATGGAAATTTGGTCAACAGATTAAGATTCATCCTTGGAAAACCAACAATGAAATTGACAGTAACCTTTTAACATACAACTTTGGCATAAGATGCTTTTGACCTAGGCATAGTGGAACTAATTTATTCAGAATAACACCGAACCATGGAAAATTTTACCTTCTTATTTATCCGTGCCATGCAAAATGTGAATATTTATTTTAGAAAGAGGTCGAAGGACAAAAGAAGTTAAAAGGCCAAAGCAGAAATATACCAAGCCTTTCAAACTGAAATGTGTCCCCAACAACAGCACTTCCAAGTGAAGGCACCGCATATGCATTGGGTACAACCACTTTAGATAGTGGGTCCAAGTCAGCAAGCCAATCGTCGAGCTCAGCAGGATTCTGACACATACACAAATTAAGATACTGAAAGTTTTCAAAGAGAGAGAGAGGGGTCTTAGAAAGTAATGATTTCCAACCTCTGAACGGAACAGCCTGTCAAACAATCTGATTTCCACCTTGAGTGGATCAACTCCCGGGGAAGGTTCAGCAACCCAATGAAGTACCCCCTGAGAATATGTAAATTGACCATTAAGAAACAAAAGACTAAGAACACCAGAACATAGTTTTCCAAGGATGAGAGAACATTCACAACTCCAGCATAACAGATAAGATTACACACCTTTGGCTTTGACTTCTTTGTGGGATCGTATTCAGCCCGTATCTCAAGAACAGTTTCCTTATCATCAGCTAATATGACATCAGTGCACTTAATAGGAAATGCATATCTGCAACCATGAAGATAAAAATTGTTACTCTGGAGCCCAAATCTGCTTAAGTGCAAAGGAAACTGACACTTCTAATCTATATGTACCTGAGTAGGGCAGATTTACCAGGAGCAAGGCCAAAGTAATCTTTTGAGTCTTTAAGCCGAAAATCAGACCGGTCAATGTAAACAGTGTTGGAGAATGGGACCTGGTACGAAAGGAAAATAAAACAATAAAAGACAACAAAAGTACCAAAAGCTGGGAGCAAAATTTATTGAAAAAAATATACAGCAACAGAAATTCATACAAGTGACATTAATAATAATCAAGTGATATTAGATAAATTAAACAAAAAGGAAACACAATTCTTAGAATTTACATTTTGTAAACAACCAGCAATGACAGATTTATATAATCACATAAGACTGGTTACAAAGTTAAGCAGCTATAAAAAACATTCATTATCTTATTTCTGAGCATAGTCCTTTACACATGGGACATTTTATGTGCAGCACCAATGTTACCTTGTAGAAAGCAGATGCATCATCTGTCTGAGCATCAGGCCATTTCCTTGCATCTAGATCCATTGTAGTGCTAGCTTCGAGGTTTGTAATAACCACCTAGATGATAAAGGATCAGTCATATGCAGATAAAAATATAAGCAACACCAACAGGATACACACCTTGAGGGGATGTAACACAACTATCGCCCGAGGAGCTGTTTTATTTAGTTCCTCTCTAATGTGATACTCGAGGCGACTTAAATGTATCATACTACAATCACTGTCACAGAAGGAACAGATTCATATCTAATGAGCACAATAAAACAAGAGAACTAAACACGTGCTCAATAACCAGAAACACGCGCATTCAAACCTTCTAGTGATTCCAATTCCTCTAACAAAAGCATTTATTGCAGTTGAAGTCACACCTCTACGTCGTAAACCAGCCAGTGTCATAAGGCGTGGATCATCCCAACCGTCAACCCACTTCTCTGTAACGAGTCTATTTAGCTGCAACATAAACAGTAGTTGTTAAGCATGAAAAAGGCTCACAACAAGCAATTCTATATTAAACTTTTTTTTTATCAGAATCTATATTAAACTTTATGACAACATAAGAATGCTCAGTATTGACTCACCTTACGCTTTGACATTACAGTATTACTGACATTCAATCGTGAGTATTCCCAAACATATGGTTGATAAATTCCAAGAGCATGTAATAGCCAGTAGTATGAAGCACGACGCGTCTCAAATTCAAGAGTGCACAGCTGCCACATTCATACACAAGATTACTAAAGAAACCTTCTTTGCGAGACAAAAGCTCAACCACAATAAATTCCCTCGACCTCAAGACTCAACCATCCTCATTCGCATAAGGATGAAAAAGCGAAAATACAGAGAGAGAAGGTACGAGAATCACAAGATGGCTAAAGAAACCTTCATTGCAATTCAAAATCTCATGGACAATAAATATGCCCTCAATCTCGAGACTCAAACATCAACACTTACATAATAATGAAAAGTCACACACAGAGGTAGGGAGGGTATGAGATTCATAACATGACTAAAGAAACCTTTTCCAGCCAAAAACTTAAGGACAATGAATATATCCTTGATCTCAAGAATCAACCATCACCATTTTATAATAATGAAAAAGAACCCACACAGGTACGTAGGGTAAAAGAAAAAGCTTGAAATATCTAACTATGCCACAATCACACCACTGAGATAAAGCATTGCTTTTTTCTGCGAAATTATGGTTACACCGACAATAAACCTTGTGATGCTTTCTTAAGAGCATTAGTTCCTCTGATAAATCAGGCATGAACCATAAACACTAACATGCATTAAGAATGAGTGACAATTTTAGTAGAAAACATACCGAATGTGTGATATTCTCAAGAGAATCAACAATGCAGTGAGCATAATCATAACTTGGATAGATACACCACTTGTCTCCAGCATGTGGGTGAGGAGTAAACTGAAAAATAAAAGTCACACCATATTCTTATGATGAGGCACATGAGCTTGAGTAATCATAAAGTATATTTCAGGTTCATACTTGCCTTGATACGATATGCAATAAGATCATACATATTAAAATTATCGCTTTGCATGTCTTGCTTCATTCTAAGGGTTGCTTTGCCTTCTTCAACCAGACCTCGTCTCATATCCTCAAAAAGTTTCAATGATTCTGTAATTGGCCTGTCCCTCCAAGGGCTGTTCATTTTTTTCTCCCTGTACTCCTTTATCTCATCAGGTGTCTAAAACCATTAATAACAAAAATAAGAATCTTTATCAAATCCTGTTACTTAGTAAGAAAACCAAAGTAATGACTGCAAAGTAGAAGTGATAATCATCAATAGTATCACTGCACTCTACAGAGGATTTGCAAAGCATGTAGAGAATAATTACACAGCGTATAAAAGAACTAACCAAAGTTTTCACACAAAATGGGAAATAGGTTATGAAATATATTTTGAAAAAAAAAAACCTGATGATCGACATAAGCGTGACCCCTTCGTATGAGCTCCACTGCTAAATCATACAGATTTTGAAAGTAATCACTAGTGTAAGTGATCTGTAGAAATCCAACAGGCGGTCAGCTGTTGCAAAGAAACAAGAAAATTGGCAAAAGATGTACCAAACAGCATTTTTACCTTGTAGGGCTCCCAACCCATCCAGTTCACAATTTCCTGAATGTGATCAATGTATTCTTTCTTTTCAGCTTCGGGATTTGTATCGTCAAACCTAAAAATGACAAAATAGGTATCAACACAGAAACTAGCAGAAGGATTTTTTTTTCTCTTTCAAGTTAAAGAGAAAGTACAAATTTGAAGTTCATAAACTTCTTAAACAACCAATGGTTGACATACGTTATCCCGAAATGAAAAATTAAACTATTTATGTAACAGCTAGATTAATTATGCAATTATCCATAATTTTTAAGATAAAAAATTAATTAGTTTGAGATATTCCAAACCCGAAATTTAGGCATACCTACTTCAGCAATAATATAAAGAGCACACCATATATTATGGCCCATATCTTTCCATGTTCATTCCGTTTTCCTCTTTTTGAAAACGAAAAGTATAATCTAAGAAGATTGACAAGGAATGACTCACCGAAGGTAGCAGCCTCCGCCTCTCTCTTTTGCCAGGCCAAAGTCAATAAACATCGCCTGATCAATAAATATAGTTATAATACAAGGAAACGAAATAAAGCAAATACTGAATTCATCATAGAACACATAAATATAGTTACCTTAGCATGACCTATATGTAAATATCCATTTGGTTCAGGAGGAAAGCGAGTCAGAACTTTCCCTCCAGTCACGCTTAAGTGCTTTTCCAGCAGTTCCTTTGTGTTTGAACATCTCAGAATAGAGCCATCACTGAAGAAAACTGAAGTATGCACCTAGAAACTCACGAAAGAATAACAAAATGCTTAATCAATGATTTTAGATAGTTGCATATGTGATATTGTGGAAGCGAAGCTCACAGCTCAATAACAGAATGTAAAAAGTACGAAATGTACAAATATCTCATACTTCTACGTAAAAATAGTGAACATGAGCTTGATCCTATTTCGAAGAATGATTGGGAAGACCATAAAAAAACAAAAAGTACACTCCCTAGTTAAGAATATATAAAATTTAAATCTTGTGTATCTTCAGTGTTTGTTCGAATGTCAAAAAAATATTGGTAAAAAGAGTTGGAGGTATTTTGTAATACAGGAGGAAGAACAAAAAGAAAAAAATAGACACTTTGCAAACCTTATAATTTTCCTCCGGTTGAGGGAAAATTGAATATGGATTAAGAACTTCTTCAGATGGCTGTTCTGGAGTAGAAACAGCAATGGCTTTTTCCTACACAAGTGGAAGGAGAGATAGAGAAATATTCAGTCATCTCTCAAAACATGTCAAGAAAACTAAAGAAATATTGCAAAAATGCTAACCTCTACTTTAGCAGGCTTCTCTTTCTTCTTTTTAGGAACCTTTTCATTATCCGCTGCAGTCCTTTCACCAAGTAATTCGTGCAATTTTGCATCAATGAATTGCTGCTCACAATAAGATATGGAAGTCAGAAATGTTTTTGTACCAAAACGACTTGCCTGTCGCTTATTTTTATACTAAACAAGAAAATTATTATTTGACAATAAGATCAGAGGAAGTAAAATGGTAACACCTTGACAATTTTTGGATCAGCCCAGGGATGCCTCTTCCTAACATGTGCAAATAAATCACCCACTAGAAACAGAAGAGAAGAATATGAAGTTCAGTAGTTTCAAACAGGGATGCCTCTTCCTAGCATGTGCAAATAAGGTTCTCAAAAGATTAGAGAACATAGTATTCATGTGTCGTGTGCATATGTTTTCCTATCATAGCAAAAGTTATTTTTGGTGGTTGAGTGAGTAACAAAAAATGCATTAAAAAGTTAAAAATAAAATAGACAAAATTAACCATTTGTTCTATAACGCTGCTCCAAAATTGCAGTCTTATTCTCTTCAAAAACCTCGTTGACAGTTTTGCTTATTTCTTCTTCTGAAACTTCAACACCTGGTTGTCAATGCAATAAGGTTACCAATGTCTATGATTGTCGAAAGAAAGCAGGACAGTATGATACAATTGATTCAAACTGAGAAGCTGTAACCTCCAAAGAAACCAATTGCAACTATAAGCACACCATATAAATTGAAAGAGTAGGAACTTGGACTAAATAGAAGTAAGCCAGAGAATCATACCGACACCACATGCTTTTTCAAATTCACTTAGTTCAAAATTCTCAGGCCCCGTAGTTGCAAAAAATGAAAAAGCCGCTTCCAACTGAGCCGGGGTTTTAATCTGGAAAAGATTATTTGTGTAAGAATTTGAGAAAATTTGATGCAATCATATTCTACAACAATTGAAATACAGCAAGTTCTTTAAATTAAAACATCTATGCTGACCAACCTTTGATGACACAATGTACTGCACCAATGTTGGGCGATGCACAAGAGCATTTGCTGGGTGCTTTGTGGCAACCTGCGTAGACGATATAACACTAAATTATAGGGAACTTCAGATTACGCTAATAATACTCACTATATTAATACCGAAAGCAGAAATGTAAAGAGATGGCTTAAAATACTACTTACCGTGTACAGGAGATTACCAACAGTTCGACTGCATCCATCAGTAACTGAGGCCTGAAATTATTCAACAACAAACAAAAGTAGAACAAAGATTAAATACGCTGGCTTATAGACAAGAACTGAAGAACATATTGAATTTCTGCTGAAATACTGAATACAAATCACATGCATTTGAGTCGGTAGACATCGAAAATCAAGAGCAACGATTGAGCACCTCGTGAATGACAGCAGTGAGATTAGCGGTGACTTTGCTGTTGGCGATGGTGTTCTCGGCCGTTCTTTCATCTAATCCGAGCTTCAAGAAGAGCTCCAGGTTCTCCTTGTCGGAGCCGGTATATTCCTTTCCCGGCATGTCTAAGACGGGAAAGGATCTTTTAGGGCTTTCGAAGCGTATGCGTGCTTGATGGCGAATCTGTCTAAGCTACAGTTTAGAAATAGAAAACCCTAATTAAAACTTAGAGGGAATCGGTTTTGTTGCAGTGGATTCTAGCTGGTGGCGCTAATTGTGATGGAAACGGATAAGACTAGAATCCGGGCATTACAACAAGAGTGTATTTAATTAAAATATTTAAATATTTTTAGAGACTTTAATATATAAATATATTTAATAAAGTTATTTAAATATTTTAAAATATTTTAAAAAAAATGTTGGTATATTCCATTAGAACTTTTAATATTATTAAAAATATTAAAATACGTCTTGAGTTATTTAATTGAGATTTATTTTTGAAGTACTTGTTTAAGTTGTGAATTTTGTGAGATTGAAAATTATTTTAATAAACGCATGATCAGACAAACAAATGTCAAATTGATTTGAAAAAACATGCAAGTTATTTTAATAACGCATGAAAGTTATTTTGTGAATTTTTGAAGTACTTGTTTCACAAAACATTTTTCCCAATAACGTCCCTTTCTTTTGAGAAGGTTCACACGGTAGTAAAATTGATTTGAAAAAACATGCATCAAAAGGAAGTTAAAAAGTCTTTATTTTAGTGCATATTTTTATGTCATAATTCTATATAATTTTTCTAGAAATTGTCACTTTTGCTGCTTTTTCCCGCGGTGTTCTTTAAGTTTTTTATCGCCAAAAGTGTTCTTCAACTTTGAGTGACGAAAACTTCATAGTAATCTCATATTTTCCAGAAAATCAAGACATAATTCAGAAAATTACAGAAAATTTCATAACCACTTTATAACAGTTCCAAAACATCCAACATATTCAAAAGTATCCAATAGATCAATTCTTAAGTGTGATCAATTCCAATAGAAAAAATGTGATAAGTGTGAGTGTATAATACCAAATTATGCGAAATGTGTAACTCAAGATGATGATAATGGAGAGATAGACTCAGTCATTAATGTTCATATGAAAAAAAACCATTGTAAGAAAAGATAATAAAATTGAGAAATCACAACATCCACCAAAATTTATTAAAATATGTCCTCAAAAATTGTCAAAATGAAGAGAAAGTTCAAAATAAGATTTATAAAAAATGTTTGGATAATACCCAAATTTCCATACCAGTTTATTAGATTTTTAAAATGTCTTTAAAATTTGTCATTTAAAAAATGTCTTTCAAAATATTTAAATGTCATAATCTAATACACCCTTCCTGAGTTTATGAGTACTATCACCAACAATGAAAATATCAATATAAACGAAACTATCGACAATTAAATTTACAGTTATATTGATGGATATTAATATGAAGTCGTTTATGCATAATAAAATTAGTGAAAATTTAATTCAAAAGTTGGAATTTTTTAAAAAAAAATTGGGAAAAATCAAAGAACCTAATAATGGGAAAATTTGGAAATATGATACAATATGGTTTGATGATTACTAATAATATAATTCCTTAAATATAAATATAAATTAAAACATGATTTTATTAATAATTTTGCACCAATGATACTTTACTCGTTGAATTTCATTAAAAAAAAACAAGTAGATTTCATAATGTTAGGGGTGGGCACGGTTCGGTATGGTACAAAATTGATCGATACCAGAACCATACCATTTAATTTTAATCGGTACGGTACGGTTCGGTATTCAATATTTTGAAAGTGAAACCAGATCGTACCGTACCAATTAAGTTCGGTACGGTTTCGGTTTTGAGCCAAAATTTTGTTTGTGATTATAAAGCAAGGAAAAGACTAAAGAAAAAACAAAACTACATTTATGAAGGACTTAAGTTTTCAAATATGTATTGAAAAAGTTGCACTAAGTTAAAGATATCAACTCTTAGAAGCTAAATTAAGACATGTATGATCATATCAACTCTTGAAGAAGGCCTAATAAACCAATAAGAAATAAATTTAATTATTAAAAAAGAATATTCTAATTCGGTACGGTATCGGTACGGGACGGTTTTTTAAAATATCGATACCGAAACCGTACCGAATTATATCGGTACGGTTTCGGTACCGTACCAATCATACAACGGTTTTACTATTCGGTTTTTTTTTTCGGTATGGTTTGATCTGAAACGGTACGATTTCGGTATTTTGGTTCCATGTGCCCAGCCCTACATAATGTAGACAACATTCAAGTTCAGATATTATATCATGTCTTGGAATTTCAAACTAAGAATTATTAAATTACCCTTGTAAACTAATCGTTGAATCTCGTTAAAGATTTCTTAGTTGAAAAACATACTAATTCGGGAGTCAGACTCTGAATTTCTCATATAATTCGAGAAATTGTGTAACGACCTGGAAATTCGAAAAATGTAATTTTAGAAAAATTTAAAAGGAAAATTAGAATTTCGCCCTTATAAGGTCAAATGTTAACTTTTTAACCTGGACAATTTTTGAATATCTCGTGAGAACCGTTACGTAGCTCTCAAAATTTTGAGTCCATAGACTGGTGGCATGCTGAAATCGAAGATCAAATAGAGTCGGAGGGTCAAAAATTACCTAGGGGCATTTTGGTAATTTTGACATAAAAGGTATTTTGGTAATTTTATAATAGAGTATTGTGTGAAAGTGACAAGTGTCTAGAATTCTCTCATTCCCTTCAGAATTTGCTTCCATCGACTTAGTCCTTCTATGTGTGTGTGTGTGTGTGTGTGTGTGTGTGTGTGTGTGTGTGTGTGTGTGACAGGACCGCCCCCGAAGGGACATCGATAACCTTACCCGGTCCTACTCCCGTCTGGCAAGTCGACTGAAATTCCCAAATTACCCTCAGTACTTGCCAAACCAGGGATAGCCACACACGTACACACTCATGCCTCCGCCTCTCGATCAGCGCGCCAGGACCTGGAGGGTCAATAAAAACACAAAAGGTGTGAGTGGACAAAAATAAATCAGTTATAAAACAGTTACAGAAATATATTTCTACCCTCCACGTAAAACCAATGCATGCATTCGAAAAATCATTTCGCAATCCGTTACATTTTCATCATAAGCAAACTGTGTACGAAAATCAAAATCCTTTTCCTTTTCTTAACCTTCGGCCCTTAGCCCGCAATCACAAACACAGTGCATCAGCCCAAAATCATGAATCAAGTCTAAGTACACAATATAATCCAAATTCCGTCCAACCACATAAACCGGGCCACTGCCCAACACATCCGAAAACATCAGCAATCGACAGTAATTCACAAGTCAAACAATCTGCTGGATCTCAAGTGCGTCTGAGTCTTTAAACTCAAAACCATGCGCATAATCAGGCCTTCCCGAGATATCAACGAGTCTTTAAACTCAGAACATAATCAATAGGCCTCGGGGGTATCATACTGAGTCTTTAAACTCAAAATAGTAACCGAGTCTTTAAACTCATTAAGGGCCCTCCCCCGTCATCAATTAACCGAGTCTTTAAACTCAAAACATTATCGAGCGATAGTACCGGGTCTTTAAACCCAAAACCAATTGTAAATCACAACAATCCAGGATCCATCGTGATCCAAATTCCAAATCCAATCCGAAATCACATTTTGTCATGACAGGACTCATGTCCGAATTTCCACATTCAAATCCCCAAAATCTTACTTCACAAAACATAATCAAATCATCATTTAAAACGGGGCATGTATAATCATATCAAATCACTTTTCAAACCAACATCCATTCCCGAATTCGAATTCGCAATAATGATTCCGTAAGTCGGCATCCGGAACCGTCATTCCGAACCCAAACCAGAAATTCACTTTCAAACTTCCGAAAACTAAAATCTCGTTCATCAAAATTACTTTTATGCCCTCGGCATCAAGCCCGAAATCACATTTTTCAAAATTCGTTTTAAATCCTTGAAATCATATCATATTTCAAGTTCCAAGGTTAAAACATCAAAACCATAATCAAATCACCAAAATCACGGTCAAACCACAACATACTCGAAATCTCGCAAAACGTGCAAATCTGTGTCATTCTCGAAATACGTGCCAAAACCGTAAATCATACTCACAATTATAATCGAAATATCCTTAAAACATCATACGCATAAATCATGTAAAATCATTCATCACACCATCATCAAAACATAAGAGAAACCATAGTCTCGAAATACATGCAATTTCGTATGCATATAAAAAATACGTATAAATATGGAAATCAAAATTATCACAAGTCATAATCATAATCATAGAAATCATAGAAATATGTATGCATGCATTAAATTTGAAAGCAAAGTCCACTCACACACCGTCCATAACGCTCATTTCCGTGTCGCACGCGTTTCCGTAATTTTCGGCATTCTCTCGAAATCTCGAATCCTGTCCGAAATCATTCTCTAGTGTTACTAAGGACTCAAATAACATCATACTAATTTCCCATAATTTTCCGGGAATTAAACGTTAATTAAAAACGTAACATAAACCTTCGGACCCTCGAAACAACATCGAAACGGTGTCCGATCAATTCGAAATCAATGCTAAAATGTTCGTTACATTGTATAGGACAAAAGTCGTGTTGAACTTACCTCGAGATTCGGGTCCACGCGCCCTCACGCGCCGCCGTGAATGGCTGCGCGTGAGAGTCACGCGCTGCTACAGTACCATGTATTGTTCATCTTCCTTACCCGATCGACTGGTAAACGGGTCCGGTAACCCGCGAAGTGATCCGGCTAGCATTCCATCAACTCGACACCATTTTGAACAATTGAACATTCCACTAACTTCACAACAAGTTGAATTAGGGATCTGTAACAACCATTTCAGTCGTCATTACCCCAAACCATCTCGACTTAAACCAAATTTCAAAAGCGAGTTCCTCGTCAGAGTTCGTCGAATAACCATGGAATTCTTCAATTAATTGGTAGTATAGTATCGTAGCTTCATGGTAAGGATGATTTAGGATTCAATTTCACAAAAGCCTACCTCCAATTGCACGAACACAATGCTCGATTTTCTGGCCATCCACAACGTCCGTCCATGGCCCCAGGAGCTTCGAATATAACGACCCGTCCCTAATTCCAGGATTAGATTAGTGAATAATCACGATTAGTGAGGCTAATCGGTGATTAGTTAGGCGAAATCGGACGAACGATACAAAATGACCGTTTTGCCCCTAGTCGTGGGCAAAACGTTGACTTTTCATTCTGGCGGTCAAATTGTAACAACCCGTCCCGAGAATTGGGATAAGTAGAGTGGTTAAGGTGTGATTAGTAAGGTTAATCAAGGGTTAGGTGGTCCCGAGGGGTCCGGGAACTTAGAATGACGATTTTGCCCCTGGGTCGGGCAGAAATGTTGACTTTTATTTCGGGTGGTCAAATGGGAGTTGACCGGTGACCAGGACGTAGTTGAGGATGTTACGAATCCGTAGGCAGGTGGCACGCCCGATTCCGACATCCGAGGAGGAAGTTGTGATGTTCGGAATGTTGAGGGCATAACCGTAATTTGGCGAAATTAGGGGGGAAACGTTGACTTTTTATACGAACGGGTTTTGGTAAGTTGACCTAAGACCGTTAGATAGATCTCGTCGTCCCGAGTTCGATGACAGGCGGCACGTATTCATCGGACGTACGATGTGGGAGTTACAGGTCTAGAAAGGTAGTGGCAAAGTTGTAATTTTGGGTAAAACAGAAGGGCATTTTGGTCTTTTGTGCTCTGGGGTGTGTGCAACAGATAAGGACAGATGAAGGGTTGAGATTGAGCCACATGTGAGATGAAGGGTAGGATGGTGACACGTGCTAAAGGTGGAGTGGTTTCTGGGGGGTTCCGGTATGTGCACGGTCCAATTATTTGGGTGCAACCGTGCAAGTGTGAGTTTTCTTCGACCCGGATAGAAACAGAGTGAGGCGGTGAGGAAAAATTGGAAGGTGATCGTGGATGTTGATGAGTTCTGGTGAGTGAAGAGTGATCAGAAGGAGGTTGAGAGATGCTGGGGTGGTGCTGAGAAGGTTAGAAGTGTGCAGGTGGTGTGTGAGTGAGTTGAGAGCCACGGGAACTTCAGAGAAAAACAGAGAGGAATTGAGGGAGCTGGTGGTGCTGTGGCCGTGTGTAAGTGCGATTGACCTCGAGAGGAGGCTGAGGCGACGTTGTGGACTCCAGGAACCGCGGCGGCGAGCACGGTGGTGGACGGTTGCAGGTAATTCCTCATCCTTGTAAACTTGCCCTGTTTTCCCGTCGAGTTTTGAATCGAAAGTCGTGAGTCTAGGGGTTGAATCGATGGGTCTATAGTGGTTTAGGGGATTTAGTTGAGTCCTAGGAACCGTCTGGTTGTGTTGCCGTGATGAGAGGTGCACGGTGGTGGTTGGCGCGACGGAGGGACTCTGTGTGCCCTGTTTTTCCGTTTTGTTTCAATCCAAGAGTCGTGATCCCAGGGACTGAGTCGAAGGTTTAGAAGAGTTGGATTAGGTTCAGTGAGGTCCTAGGAAGAGTCTGGGACAGTCACCGTGACGGGGGGTGACCGGAGTGGCTGGATCGTGAAACAGGGGAGTTCAGGCCGTCTGGTTCGAGCTTGAGTCGACGGTGTAGGGGCCGTGTCGAGTTCTAAGGAGGAGGGGGATGGATAGCTTAAGGTTGGACGATGAAGATGGTGAAGAAAGGAGGTGAAATGGTGGCCGGACGGTGGAGAACAGGTCTCGCCGGTCCGAGTTGCAGGCTACTGTTGCGAACCGGGTTGGCTCGAGGTTGACGGTGGCACTGTAGCAGGCGCGTGAGGGCCACGCGCAGCCACTTTGGGCGGCGCGTGGGGGCGCGTGCGGCGGTTCTGGGAGAAACGGTCAACATAGGTTTTGGTCTAGGAGTTGTTGTGAGTTCGATGGAGTTGGTTTCGGGTCAATCGGAAGTCGTTTGAGTTGAGTTCCGCGAGGGTGAAAGTTTAGGGTCCCGGGTTCTTATGTTTAGGATTCGGGGAATTTTGAGGGAATTTAGGTGAACCTTCGTAGACGTGCTAGTAACGTAATTTGGCGGTGTTTGACAGGATCGGGATTTCCCGAGGAAGCCGAGGAACGGGCTGGACGTTCGGGACGCGAGTAGGGCTCAGTACTGTGAGTGGACCCTTTTCTTAAACTCGAGCATGCATAACTGTTTTTATATACGTATTTTATGGTTTTACTTATGAATCTATGTTTATTGAATATGAAAGGATGATTTTATGTGTTTGCACGTTTTTCGAGAAAAAGGTGGTTTTGGAAAATAAAGATACGGTTTTCGGGCCTTCAAAGGATAAATGATTTCAATGATTGTAAAGGGATTTTGGAGCATGATTTCGATGATCAAGTTTCGATTTTAGAATCGGATTTCACTAATCGGAATTTGGTTTTAAGATTGGAAAGTGGACTCCGGATTTGGGTTCGGAATGACGGTTCTAGATGCCGGGAGAGCATCGGACCAGTGATTTCGGATTCGGGTTTGGATGAGGATTTGGTAAATGGTTTTAAATGGTTTTGGGATTGGATTTGCTGGATCTGGATATTGGGTTTAAAGACCCGGATATATGTGACGGGGGACCGGCCGGATTGGGTTTAAAGACCCGGATTGAGTTTAAAGACTCGGGAGTTTAAAGACTCGGATATATATTGATTTCCCCCGTAGGCCTTGAGTTTAAAGACTCGGGAGTTTAAAGACTCGGATATGATTAAGGCCTGGATTGAGTTTAAAGACTCGGGAGTTTAAAGACTCGGATAGATCCAGCAGGTTTGATCGAGAAAATGATGATTTGGTGGTTATGGTTTATGATACAGTTTTCTGATACTCATGTGTGGTTTCTTATGGTATTTTATAGTGTTTCTGTTTCTTATGATGTTTATAATGATTATTTTATAAATGTGTTTATAACTGTTGGTTATGCATGTGGTTTCAAAACGGAGGGTTTAACTCGGTTTTCTTATAAAATGGTTTTTAAACTTTTGTACTTTCTGGTCCACTCACATTTTCTGTTTTAATTGCCCTCCAGGTTGTGGAGCTAGCGCGGGGTCTTGACGTCGAGGCAGAGTCTGAGGCATAGAAGTGACGTGAGGGTTCCCAGAGTAGAGTAAAGGCTTTCGTGTGCGTGTAGTTATCGGTTTTATTTTCTTTGTATGTTCGTACTATGTTCTGTAAATGCTACCTTCGGGACATTGTGTCTAATTACTCCTGCGTTTGACTGGTTAGAATGCGAGTGAGTTTTACTTGAGTTTTGCGTCGGGGAGTCAGACGGGAGCGGGATTTACCTCGGGTTTCGGGGTGAAACCGGGGTGGGTCCTGACAATTGGTATCAGAGCATAGGTTTGTCGAGTTTGTTGGGTCTGTCGGTTTGTGAGGTTGTGTTTCAGTTGTTTGACTACTTCTATGCCTCTTTCAGTGTGCGGTTGACGATGCCTCCGAGACGTAGACCCTCTCCACAACCTGAAGAAGTAGCCAGAGAGACGGAGAGTGCCACGATTGAGCGAGCCCAGCGGCTCGGGGCTACTACTTTTAGTGGTGGGGCTGATCCTGAGGAAGCCCAGAGGTGGATTACTAGACTGGAGCGGATTTTTGCGGTGATGCATTGTCCGCCGGAGGAGCGAGTATTGTTGGCTGCATTTTTACTAGATGGTGCGGCGTACGAGTGGTGGTATACCCTCGAGTTGTCCGGTTGGGATGTTCACAGTGTGACCTGGGAGACGTTTAGGGAACGGTTTCTGGAGCAGTATTATCCTCGTTCTTTCCGGGATGCCAAGGAGGCGGAGTTTCTGCAGCTCCAGCAGGGGAATATGACCGTGGCAGAGTATGAACGGAAGTTCCAGATGTTGTCTCGGTTTGCTCCTGCTTTTGTGGCCACTGAAGCCGAGAAGTGCCGTAGGTTTGAGTTGGGCTTGCGCGGTGAGATTCGAGCCGTAGTGACGGCTGGATCTTTTGCTACCCTCCGAGATCTGTCGGATGCTGCGGTGCGAGTTGAGGCTAGTTTGCCGGTGCGACGCCGGGAACCTTCTATTCCTGGAGCTTCGAGCCAGCGGACACCGAAAAGAGGTAACTTCGGTGGATCGTCCTCGTCGGGCGATGATCGTTTTGGTAGACCTGGTAGTGCCCAGAGTTCAGGATTTTGGGGTTATCGAGTACCGCCGACTCCGCAAGCGAGTGCGACGTCGGTAGCGTCCACAGGGAGACCGAGCAGTGGACCAGGCTGGAATGTGTGTTTCTACTGCGGGGAGCGAGGTCATTTTCGACGTGAGTGTCCACTGTTGCCACAGGAAGGTGGTGTAGGCAAAGGAGTAGCGGAGTCCGGACAGAGTACAGCATCAGGGACAGCGGGCACTAGAGGAGGTGGTGGCACAGCCACGAGTAGTTCGAGGGGACGTGGTAGAGCGTTAGGATCTCAGGCCCGGGTGTTCTCGATGACTCAGCAGGAGGATCAGTCGACACCAGATACGGAGATAGGTACTTGTTTTACTTTTGGTTGTTCTGTCAGTTTGGTTGTTGGATCCCAGGGTAGAGTCTAGGAGTTCGCCTAGAGGACTTGGAGTGTACAGTAAGTTCCGTAGTAGGTTGACGGGAAGTAGAGGAAAGGAGTGACTGTGGAAGGAGAGAACCCACAAGCTAGAGTTTGCCTTTAGGACTTTGTGGAGTTAGTCCGACCGTGGCCGGATTGGTAGCCGAAGGAGATGGGTGGTGGTATACGAGGAGGTACTCTATGATTTCTGTCGGGTACTGTGACATGAGGTATTTTATAATATCTTTGTTTTCTGTTCATAGAGTTTCCCTTGCGTACACCATGTAGTTGTTACATAGCTAGGGTTGGCTGTGGTAACAGTAGCTGGGGATGGAGTGAAATACCCAAGGTGGAGATGATAGACAGGAAACCTAGGAGAAGTTGTTGTTGATCTGTTGTTGATTCCGGGTAGGAGACCCTAGGTGTCGGGAACTAGCTGTGGAATTTCGGGGACGAAATTCTTTTTAGGTGGGTAGATTGTAACAACCCGTCCCGAGAATTGGGATAAGTAGAGTGGTTAAGGTGTGATTAGTAAGGTTAATCAAGGGTTAGGTGGTCCCGAGGGGTCCGGGAACTTAGAATGACGATTTTGCCCCTGGGTCGGGAAGAAATGTTGACTTTTATTTCGGGTGGTCAAATGGGAGTTGACCGGTGACCAGGACGTAGTTGAGGATGTTACGAATCCGTAGGCAGGTGGCACGCCCGATTCCGACATCCGAGGAGGAAGTTGTGATGTTCGGAATGTTGAGGGCATAACCGTAATTTGGCGAAATTAGGGGGGAAACGTTTACTTTTTATACGAACGGGTTTTGGTAAGTTGACCTAAGACCGTTAGATAGATCTCGTCGTCCCGAGTTCGATGACAGGCGGCACGTATTCATCGGACGTACGATGTGGGAGTTACAGGTCTAGAAAGGTAGTGGCAAAGTTGTAATTTTGGGTAAAACAGAAGGGCATTTTGGTCTTTTGTGCTCTGGGGTGTGTGCAACAGATAAGGACAGATGAAGGGTTGAGATTGAGCCACATGTGAGATGAAGGGTAGGATGGTGACACGTGCTAAAGGTGGAGTGGTTTCTGGGGGGTTCCGGTATGTGCACGGTCCAATTATTTGGGTGCAACCGTGCAAGTGTGAGTTTTCTTCGACCCGGATAGAAACAGAGTGAGGCGGTGAGGAAAAATTGGAAGGTGATCGTGGATGTTGATGAGTTCTGGTGAGTGAAGAGTGATCAGAAGGAGGTTGAGAGATGCTGGGGTGGTGCTGAGAAGGTTAGAAGTGTGCAGATGGTGTGTGAGTGAGTTGAGAGCCACGGGAACTTCAGAGAAAAACAGAGAGGAATTGAGGGAGCTGGTGGTGCTGTGGCCGTGTGTAAGTGCGATTGACCTCGAGAGGAGGCTGAGGCGACGTTGTGGACTCCAGGAACCGCGGCGGCGAGCACGGTGGTGGACGGTTGCAGGTAATTCCTCATCCTTGTAAACTTGCCCTGTTTTCCCGTCGAGTTTTGAATCGAAAGTCGTGAGTCTAGGGGTTGAATCGATGGGTCTATAGTGGTTTAGGGGATTTAGTTGAGTCCTAGGAACCGTCTGGTTGTGTTGCCGTGACGAGAGGTGCACGGTGGTGGTTGGCGCGACGGAGGGACTCTGTGTGCCCTGTTTTTCCGTTTTGTTTCAATCCAAGAGTCGTGATCCCAGGGACTGAGTCGAAGGTTTAGAAGAGTTGGATTAGGTTCAGTGAGGTCCTAGGAAGAGTCTGGGACAGTCACCGTGACGGGGGGTGACCGGAGTGGCTGGATCGTGAAACAGGGGAGTTCAGGCCGTCTGGTTCGAGCTTGAGTCGACGGTGTAGGGGCCGTGTCGAGTTCTAAGGAGGAGGGGGATGGATAGCTTAAGGTTGGACGATGAAGATGGTGAAGAAAGGAGGTGAAATGGTGGCCGGACGGTGGAGAACAGGTCTCGCCGGTCCGAGTTGCAGGCTACTGTTGCGAACCGGGTTGGCTCGAGGTTGACGGTGGCACTGTAGCAGGCGCGTGAGGGCCACGCGCAGCCACTTTGGGCGGCGCGTGGGGGCGCGTGCGGCGGTTCTGGGAGAAACGGTCAACATAGGTTTTGGTCTAGGAGTTGTTGTGAGTTCGATGGAGTTGGTTTCGGGTCAATCGGAAGTCGTTTGAGTTGAGTTCCGCGAGGGTGAAAGTTTAGGGTCCCGGGTTCTTATGTTTAGGATTCGGGGAATTTTGAGGGAATTTAGGTGAACCTTCGTAGACGTGCTAGTAACGTAATTTGGCGGTGTTTGACAGGATCGGGATTTCCCGAGGAAGCCGAGGAACGGGCTGGACGTTCGGGACGCGAGTAGGGCTCAGTACTGTGAGTGGACCCTTTTCTTAAACTCGAGCATGCATAACTGTTTTTATATACGTATTTTATGGTTTTACTTATGAATCTATGTTTATTGAATATGAAAGGATGATTTTATGTGTTTGCACGTTTTTCGAGAAAAAGGTGGTTTTGGAAAATAAAGATACGGTTTTCGGGCCTTCAAAGGATAAATGATTTCAATGATTGTAAAGGGATTTTGGAGCATGATTTCGATGATCAAGTTTCGATTTTAGAATCGGATTTCACTAATCGGAATTTGGTTTTAAGATTGGAAAGTGGACTCCGGATTTGGGTTCGGAATGACGGTTCTAGATGCCGGGAGAGCATCGGACCAGTGATTTCGGATTCGGGTTTGGATGAGGATTTGGTAAATGGTTTTAAATGGTTTTGGGATTGGATTTGCTGGATCTGGATATTGGGTTTAAAGACCCGGATATATGTGACGGGGGACCGGCCGGATTGGGTTTAAAGACCCGGATTGAGTTTAAAGACTCGGGAGTTTAAAGACTCGGATATATATTGATTTCCCCCGTAGGCCTTGAGTTTAAAGACTCGGGAGTTTAAAGACTCGGATATGATTAAGGCCTGGATTGAGTTTAAAGACTCGGGAGTTTAAAGACTCGGATAGATCCAGCAGGTTTGATCGAGAAAATGATGATTTGGTGGTTATGGTTTATGATACAGTTTTCTGATACTCATGTGTGGTTTCTTATGGTATTTTATAGTGTTTCTGTTTCTTATGATGTTTATAATGATTATTTTATAAATGTGTTTATAACTGTTGGTTATGCATGTGGTTTCAAAACGGAGGGTTTAACTCGGTTTTCTTATAAAATGGTTTTTAAACTTTTGTACTTTCTGGTCCACTCACATTTTCTGTTTTAATTGCCCTCCAGGTTGTGGAGCTAGCGCGGGGTCTTGACGTCGAGGCAGAGTCTGAGGCATAGAAGTGACGTGAGGGTTCCCAGAGTAGAGTAAAGGCTTTCGTGTGCGTGTAGTTATCGGTTTTATTTTCTTTGTATGTTCGTACTATGTTCTGTAAATGCTACCTTCGGGACATTGTGTCTAATTACTCCTGCGTTTGACTGGTTAGAATGCGAGTGAGTTTTACTTGAGTTTTGCGTCGGGGAGTCAGACGGGAGCGGGATTTACCTCGGGTTTCGGGGTGAAACCGGGGTGGGTCCTGACAATTGGTATCAGAGCATAGGTTTGTCGAGTTTGTTGGGTCTGTCGGTTTGTGAGGTTGTGTTTCAGTTGTTTGACTACTTCTATGCCTCTTTCAGTGTGCGGTTGACGATGCCTCCGAGACGTAGACCCTCTCCACAACCTGAAGAAGTAGCCAGAGAGACGGAGAGTGCCACGATTGAGCGAGCCCAGCGGCTCGGGGCTACTACTTTTAGTGGTGGGGCTGATCCTGAGGAAGCCCAGAGGTGGATTACTAGACTGGAGCGGATTTTTGCGGTGATGCATTGTCCGCCGGAGGAGCGAGTATTGTTGGCTGCATTTTTACTAGATGGTGCGGCGTACGAGTGGTGGTATACCCTCGAGTTGTCCGGTTGGGATGTTCACAGTGTGACCTGGGAGACGTTTAGGGAACGGTTTCTGGAGCAGTATTATCCTCGTTCTTTCCGGGATGCCAAGGAGGCGGAGTTTCTGCAGCTCCAGCAGGGGAATATGACCGTGGCAGAGTATGAACGGAAGTTCCAGATGTTGTCTCGGTTTGCTCCTGCTTTTGTGGCCACTGAAGCCGAGAAGTGCCGTAGGTTTGAGTTGGGCTTGCGCGGTGAGATTCGAGCCGTAGTGACGGCTGGATCTTTTGCTACCCTCCGAGATCTGTCGGATGCTGCGGTGCGAGTTGAGGCTAGTTTGCCGGTGCGACGCCGGGAACCTTCTATTCCTGGAGCTTCGAGCCAGCGGACACCGAAAAGAGGTAACTTCGGTGGATCGTCCTCGTCGGGCGATGATCGTTTTGGTAGACCTGGTAGTGCCCAGAGTTCAGGATTTTGGGGTTATCGAGTACCGCCGACTCCGCAAGCGAGTGCGACGTCGGTAGCGTCCACAGGGAGACCGAGCAGTGGACCAGGCTGGAATGTGTGTTTCTACTGCGGGGAGCGAGGTCATTTTCGACGTGAGTGTCCACTGTTGCCACAGGAAGGTGGTGTAGGCAAAGGAGTAGCGGAGTCCGGACAGAGTACAGCATCAGGGACAGCGGGCACTAGAGGAGGTGGTGGCACAGCCACGAGTAGTTCGAGGGGACGTGGTAGAGCGTTAGGATCTCAGGCCCGGGTGTTCTCGATGACTCAGCAGGAGGATCAGTCGACACCAGATACGGAGATAGGTACTTGTTTTACTTTTGGTTGTTCTGTCAGTTTGGTTGTTGGATCCCAGGGTAGAGTCTAGGAGTTCGCCTAGAGGACTTGGAGTGTACAGTAAGTTCCGTAGTAGGTTGACGGGAAGTAGAGGAAAGGAGTGACTGTGGAAGGAGAGAACCCACAAGCTAGAGTTTGCCTTTAGGACTTTGTGGAGTTAGTCCGACCGTGGCCGGATTGGTAGCCGAAGGAGATGGGTGGTGGTATACGAGGAGGTACTCTATGATTTCTGTCGGGTACTGTGACATGAGGTATTTTATAATATCTTTGTTTTCTGTTCATAGAGTTTCCCTTGCGTACACCATGTAGTTGTTACATAGCTAGGGTTGGCTGTGGTAACAGTAGCTGGGGATGGAGTGAAATACCCAAGGTGGAGATGATAGACAGGAAACCTAGGAGAAGTTGTTGTTGATCTGTTGTTGATTCCGGGTAGGAGACCCTAGGTGTCGGGAACTAGCTGTGGAATTTCGGGGACGAAATTCTTTTTAGGTGGGTAGATTGTAACAACCCGTCCCGAGAATTGGGATAAGTAGAGTGGTTAAGGTGTGATTAGTAAGGTTAATCAAGGGTTAGGTGGTCCCGAGGGGTCCGGGAACTTAGAATGACGATTTTGCCCCTGGGTCGGGCAGAAATGTTGACTTTTATTTCGGGTGGTCAAATGGGAGTTGACCGGTGACCAGGACGTAGTTGAGGATGTTACGAATCCGTAGGCAGGTGGCACGCCCGATTCCGACATCCGAGGAGGAAGTTGTGATGTTCGGAATGTTGAGGGCATAACCGTAATTTGGCGAAATTAGGGGGGAAACGTTTACTTTTTATACGAACGGGTTTTGGTAAGTTGACCTAAGACCGTTAGATAGATCTCGTCGTCCCGAGTTCGATGACAGGCGGCACGTATTCATCGGACGTACGATGTGGGAGTTACAGGTCTAGAAAGGTAGTGGCAAAGTTGTAATTTTGGGTAAAACAGAAGGGCATTTTGGTCTTTTGTGCTCTGGGGTGTGTGCAACAGATAAGGACAGATGAAGGGTTGAGATTGAGCCACATGTGAGATGAAGGGTAGGATGGTGACACGTGCTAAAGGTGGAGTGGTTTCTGGGGGGTTCCGGTATGTGCACGGTCCAATTATTTGGGTGCAACCGTGCAAGTGTGAGTTTTCTTCGACCCGGATAGAAACAGAGTGAGGCGGTGAGGAAAAATTGGAAGGTGATCGTGGATGTTGATGAGTTCTGGTGAGTGAAGAGTGATCAGAAGGAGGTTGAGAGATGCTGGGGTGGTGCTGAGAAGGTTAGAAGTGTGCAGATGGTGTGTGAGTGAGTTGAGAGCCACGGGAACTTCAGAGAAAAACAGAGAGGAATTGAGGGAGCTGGTGGTGCTGTGGCCGTGTGTAAGTGCGATTGACCTCGAGAGGAGGCTGAGGCGACGTTGTGGACTCCAGGAACCGCGGCGGCGAGCACGGTGGTGGACGGTTGCAGGTAATTCCTCATCCTTGTAAACTTGCCCTGTTTTCCCGTCGAGTTTTGAATCGAAAGTCGTGAGTCTAGGGGTTGAATCGATGGGTCTATAGTGGTTTAGGGGATTTAGTTGAGTCCTAGGAACCGTCTGGTTGTGTTGCCGTGACGAGAGGTGCACGGTGGTGGTTGGCGCGACGGAGGGACTCTGTGTGCCCTGTTTTTCCGTTTTGTTTCAATCCAAGAGTCGTGATCCCAGGGACTGAGTCGAAGGTTTAGAAGAGTTGGATTAGGTTCAGTGAGGTCCTAGGAAGAGTCTGGGACAGTCACCGTGACGGGGGGTGACCGGAGTGGCTGGATCGTGAAACAGGGGAGTTCAGGCCGTCTGGTTCGAGCTTGAGTCGACGGTGTAGGGGCCGTGTCGAGTTCTAAGGAGGAGGGGGATGGATAGCTTAAGGTTGGACGATGAAGATGGTGAAGAAAGGAGGTGAAATGGTGGCCGGACGGTGGAGAACAGGTCTCGCCGGTCCGAGTTGCAGGCTACTGTTGCGAACCGGGTTGGCTCGAGGTTGACGGTGGCACTGTAGCAGGCGCGTGAGGGCCACGCGCAGCCACTTTGGGCGGCGCGTGGGGGCGCGTGCGGCGGTTCTGGGAGAAACGGTCAACATAGGTTTTGGTCTAGGAGTTGTTGTGAGTTCGATGGAGTTGGTTTCGGGTCAATCGGAAGTCGTTTGAGTTGAGTTCCGCGAGGGTGAAAGTTTAGGGTCCCGGGTTCTTATGTTTAGGATTCGGGGAATTTTGAGGGAATTTAGGTGAACCTTCGTAGACGTGCTAGTAACGTAATTTGGCGGTGTTTGACAGGATCGGGATTTCCCGAGGAAGCCGAGGAACGGGCTGGACGTTCGGGACGCGAGTAGGGCTCAGTACTGTGAGTGGACCCTTTTCTTAAACTCGAGCATGCATAACTGTTTTTATATACGTATTTTATGGTTTTACTTATGAATCTATGTTTATTGAATATGAAAGGATGATTTTATGTGTTTGCACGTTTTTCGAGAAAAAGGTGGTTTTGGAAAATAAAGATACGGTTTTCGGGCCTTCAAAGGATAAATGATTTCAATGATTGTAAAGGGATTTTGGAGCATGATTTCGATGATCAAGTTTCGATTTTAGAATCGGATTTCACTAATCGGAATTTGGTTTTAAGATTGGAAAGTGGACTCCGGATTTGGGTTCGGAATGACGGTTCTAGATGCCGGGAGAGCATCGGACCAGTGATTTCGGATTCGGGTTTGGATGAGGATTTGGTAAATGGTTTTAAATGGTTTTGGGATTGGATTTGCTGGATCTGGATATTGGGTTTAAAGACCCGGATATATGTGACGGGGGACCGGCCGGATTGGGTTTAAAGACCCGGATTGAGTTTAAAGACTCGGGAGTTTAAAGACTCGGATATATATTGATTTCCCCCGTAGGCCTTGAGTTTAAAGACTCGGGAGTTTAAAGACTCGGATATGATTAAGGCCTGGATTGAGTTTAAAGACTCGGGAGTTTAAAGACTCGGATAGATCCAGCAGGTTTGATCGAGAAAATGATGATTTGGTGGTTATGGTTTATGATACAGTTTTCTGATACTCATGTGTGGTTTCTTATGGTATTTTATAGTGTTTCTGTTTCTTATGATGTTTATAATGATTATTTTATAAATGTGTTTATAACTGTTGGTTATGCATGTGGTTTCAAAACGGAGGGTTTAACTCGGTTTTCTTATAAAATGGTTTTTAAACTTTTGTACTTTCTGGTCCACTCACATTTTCTGTTTTAATTGCCCTCCAGGTTGTGGAGCTAGCGCGGGGTCTTGACGTCGAGGCAGAGTCTGAGGCATAGAAGTGACGTGAGGGTTCCCAGAGTAGAGTAAAGGCTTTCGTGTGCGTGTAGTTATCGGTTTTATTTTCTTTGTATGTTCGTACTATGTTCTGTAAATGCTACCTTCGGGACATTGTGTCTAATTACTCCTGCGTTTGACTGGTTAGAATGCGAGTGAGTTTTACTTGAGTTTTGCGTCGGGGAGTCAGACGGGAGCGAGATTTACCTCGGGCTTCGGGGTGAAACCGGGGTGGGTCCTGACACAAATGGACTTTGGTCGATGACCGTGACGTAGTTCGTGATGTCACGAGTTCATAGACAGGTGGCACGTTCAATTCCGACGTTCGGTCAACCAATCCATTCCCAAGATAACATCAAAGTCATGGATATCCATAAGGATTAGATCAGCTAGCAGATCTACATCCTCAACCCTTACTGGGCATCTCCGGATCACCTGATTCACTATGTACACAACGCCCATCGGTGTACCAACACCCATTTCACTATCCAAGGCTGACACCTCGCGATCTAACATACCCGCACAACTTTTCGAAATAAAAGAATGAGTAGCCCCAGCATCCATTAACACCCGTACAACAATATTTGAGATATGAAGAGTACCTGTAACCACACCAGGGGCTGACCTCGCCTGCTGCTGAGTCACTGCAAAAACACGAGCTCTGGGTCCCGCAGTCTGTCCGCGCCCACGCGCGCCACGCTCAGCACTCTGTCCTCGGCCTCTGGAAGGGTGAGAAGCCGAACTCTGTGTCACACTAACACCTTTAGTCTCGTTGTTCCTTGACAGTAAAGGGCAATCTCGGGCATAGTGGCCCGCTCCTCCACAAGCAAAGCAATTAACTGTCCTCGGTCCATCCCAAGACCCTCCTGATGCACCACTCCAAGCCTGATGCTGTCCAGAACTGAATCTCGATCCGCCCCTCTGAGAGTTCCCATGTCGACCTGACCAGCCACGACCACGTAAAGATGAGGGTGCTCCTCGGTAATTTCCCCCCTTAGAGATCTTTGGGCCGGTTGGTCCAGGATGTGGACAATCCCGGCGCTGCCCCTCGCCTGATGATTGTCGCGCCTAGTGTGCCGCCAGACTGGCCTCGACACGAACTGCAGCGTCGACCATGTCCCTCAGAGTCGCGTAACTAGTAGCCGTCACACTTGCCCGCAACTCCCCTCGGAGTCCCAACTCAAATCTTTGACATTTTTCCTCCTCAGTACTCACGAAAGCTGCGGCAAAACGGGAAAGCTTCCCGAAGGTCTGCTCGTAATCTGCCACGGACATATCTCCCTGTTCCAGCCGCAGGAACTCTGCCTCTCGTGCCATGCGAAATGAACGCGGGTAATACTGATCTAAGAATCGGGCACGAAAGACCTCCCATGTGGTGGTGTGAACAGTCCACCCGGACATCTCAAGACCATGCCACCATTGATAAGCCCCGCCTTCCAGTAAGAAGGCCGCCAATGCCACCCGCTCGCCGGGTGGGCAGTGCATCACGGTGAAGATTCTTTCCCATTTCGCAATCCACTCATGGGCATCCTCGGGGTTTGATCCCCCGCTGAACGGTGTGGCTCCCAACCTTTGAGCCCGCTCAATGCTAGCACATTCCATCTCTCTCGCGATTTCCTCGTCAATTCGTGTTTGAGGAATTCTCCTTGGAGGCATAACCCGCTGTTAAGAGGCATAGATTAGATACTGACATCTGTTAAACTAAGTACTGACCACTAGTCTAGCATGCTGACCACAACCTAGTGCTCTGATACCAAGTTGACAGGACCCGCCCCGATCCCCCTGGGACCACCCGCGACGTGCCCTGCTCCCGTCTGACACCCGACGTTAAAATACCAAAAATACCCTTATTGAAGATAAAATGCATAAAGAAAATCCATAGTTAAGTCATACATAGCACACCACACAAATACTCAAATACAAATAGTGTCCGACAAGGGATGGTTCCCGAATACAGTTTATTGAGCACGACTCTAGACACACTACGTGCCAACCTACCCAGCAGTAGGGTTCAGGTACGCAACGTAAACCTATGCCTCTTCCTCCTCGGGATCCTCCTCCTCCTCCTCGGGATCCTCCTCCTCGATAGCACTACCTGGAGGGGTAGTAAAACAACAAAGGTGAGTGGGCCGAAACTCAAGGTTTACAAAGTAGTTTACCATTTCGAAAACATATAGCTTTTCCCCTCCGTTTTCCGAAAAGACATGCATAGTATCAAAACCACAAAACCATATAGTCATAAGCAGAATAATATCAACATAATATAATCTTAGTCACTGCACTATACATCCCAACCCTGACATCCCAGATGCCTGACGTCCCAGACGCCCAATAAGGTCACAGTCTCAAGGCTACGCGTGCCACCTGGGGTCTCAATCCCGAGTCCAAATCCCGAACCTAGTCCGAGCATGGCATTCTAGATGCCTGACGTCCCAGACGTCCAATAGTAGCAATCCTGCTCCTGAGTCACTCTACGGTCCGGTCCCTCCGTAGAATGACTCCTCACAGGCAATGCGCCGTGACCACTCCGGTGTGCCTACATCCGGAGGAGATAGAATCCTAGGGTAGATCCATACAGTGCAGTACCACAGATAATATCGAGTTCCATTATACATATATATGACTCCAAACCATTTATAAACAACCAGACGGGTCTCATGCCCAAACATCGTAATACGTGCCATAAATCATACACAAGATAAACAGATACTTTTACTCAAATCACATATAGATATAGTAGAAAGTAAAACAGTTATGCATGCCGAAGTTTAGTGAAATCAAAGGCCCCCTCACAGTACAATCCCGCTGCAATCCCGAACGTAAAGCCCCGTCCAAGGTTTAAAGTACAATTCCTGTCATGCCCAAAACATACGTAAAGGTCACTTTAAGTCCCTACTAAACAACTACGAAACCCTAGACTGAAACCGGCCCGGGAAAGCCGTCCGAACACGCTTCCCAAGGCATCAAACCCTAATTTGACCAACTTAACGATCTCCGATCGACACGAAACCACCGCCATTGGATCCGTATCGTCGAAACCTTGAAAATGACACTGGTCCCACACAAAATACTGTTCACACGCGCCCCCCACGCGCCGGTCAACCCTCTGGTCAACAGTGCTACAGTGATGCTGACGTCAGCATGACGTCACTGCTGACGTCAGCGTGACGTCATCACTGACAGTGTCAGAGGACACGTGTCAACAGCCCATTGGTCCCTGGTCTGACAATATTCTGACATGATGACGTCATCATGACGTCACTGCTGACGTCAGCATGATGACGTCATCAGCTACAGTACCGGGTCTGCGAATCGGGTCACCGCAGACCCACGGTTCGACCCGATCACAGATCGTGATTCCGACCACCAAAATCGACGGGGTTTGTTCCTATGGACTCGTCTGAACATGTTCTATGGCTCTGTGTCATCAAAACAGATTTTGAAGTTCGAGAAATCACCTGAAAAACGACGGGGAATTGGCTGCCGGTTCTGGTTCGTCTTCTCCGGCGAGCCGTCACGCTTCCAGCCACCAACTCAGGTCCAAAACGCTCGTCTAGTCCCCTAGGTTAAGTCTCAAAAACAACCCAACAAGTTTAACGTTAAAAACGGACAGTTCGAGGCAGGGAAGGAAAATCGGCCTTCACGGGTTTGCAGGCTTACCGCCGCCGTGTCGCCGCCGTGGGCTGCCCAGTCCAGTCCTACGCCGTCCAGAGGTCACAACGGTCCTAGCCCTAGGTTGGTTCGAGCCCAGACGTCACGGTTTGGATGGTTGGATGGTTTTGGGCCGCACGGGTTCCTCACGGGTTTGTGGGTTTTCCGGGTTGCTCCGCCGTCCGTGGTGGTGGTGATGGCCGTCTGGAGGTGGCTGAGAGGTAGGCTGGTGTGTGGGTTGAGGCTGAGGGGTGGTGTGATGGCTGATGTGTTTGTGCAGAGAATGGGAGGTTGCACGGTTTGATGGAATGGAAATGAGAGAATGAATTCTCTCATGGTTTTTAAAACAGAGTGATCAAATGGAATGGAGGGCTGAGATTGATTCTGAGTTAAGAGTGAAGGGTGAGGATTTAAGGAAATTAAACTATTTAATTAATCTCATGGCAGACCAAGATCCAGATTGTTGGGGATGATGTGGATGGGGTAGATGAGTGACATGTGTCACTCATCAAGGGTCCAGATTGATTGGGTTAAAGTAAATCAGATTATAATATTTTATTATTATTTTAAGTTCCGAGTCTCGGTTAGTTCGGTTACGTTCTTGACCATAACTTTTTCGTCGTAAGTCCGATTTCAGCGTGCCGCCTGTCTACGGATTCGTATCGACGAGACCTACGTAACGGTCATTGGCCCTCGTCCGTTGGACTTCCCGGGTCAAAAGTCAACATTTGGCCCCCAAATGGCCAAATTACCAAAATGCCCCTCGACTTCCGATCGTCACAACTTCTTCCTCGAACGTCGGAATCGAACGTGCCACCTGCCTATGAACTCATGACGTCCTAAACTACGTCACGGTCACGTGTCAAAGTCCTAAATACTTCCCGAGGTAAAAGTCAACTTTTCCCCCCCTCAGGGGCAAAACGGTCATTTTACAATAAAAAATAATAATTACGAAAGTTCGGGTCGTTACACCTGGTAACGGTGATTGGCTCGGGAGAGCCGTATGGCACGCCAATCAATGCGGCAGCTCCGACGGTCTGTGAGTGGATATTGGTTTTCTAAATTGGTGCATGCATAAATGTTTATTATATCTTTTAATACATGTATGGTAATGCCATGGGTGCATTTGTATGTGGTTACGTATAAGCACGTATTTCGAGGGTTCGGCCTTATATGGTGCTTATACGGGTCTGTATTTTTTTAATGGTTTAAATGATTTGGATTTGGATTTCCAAAAGGATAAACTCGGGTATGAGTATGAGACCCATTTGGTTTTGTCTCGGGCATATGACCTCAGATATCGGGCACGGTGCCCAGCTGATGTCCTATGTTCGGGCACGAGACCCATGTTACTTTACGGTTTTGATTTCAAGTCAGGGAACCTTAAATGGATTTCCAGGTTCATGACGGTTTATGGGAACCGATATGAACCCTTGTTATGGTATCGTGGTTCATGACGGGTTATGGGAACCGGCATGAACCCTGGTTATGTGATTGTGGTACATGACGGTTTATGGGAACCGGGCATGGAGGATGTTATATATATATATATATATATGAATGGAATGGATATTATGGATCATGACGGTTCAGGGGAACCAGGCATGGATATTTGTGTTATGTATATATATGTTCATATACCTTCCTTTACTTCTATTATCTCCTCGGGGGAGGGTCGTTGGCCTGGGTGGACCCCGGAGTAGTCACAGAGTACCGACTGAGTGGAGTCACCCCCCAGTTGGGTTCCTTACTCTCAGGAAGGCTATGGTTACTATAACCTCGGGTAGGATCAGTGGTCTGCGGACATTGACCTTGACTTTGAGAAGACTCGGATTGAGACTCGGGTAGCACGCGCGTAGTTTTGGAAACCGTGATAGGACTGGTTGTGTGAATTATATGTATATATATATATATGGATTATGACATGTGATGTGTGGTTACACAGGATTTAAGCGGTGGCTCGTGTACTTGGTTTCATGATGGTTTTGGGCTGAGTCCCATATGGTTTTGGGCAGTGGCCCGTATGGTTGAATCTTTATGATTCTTTGATATGTGGTGTGCACAGGATTTGGGCAGTGGCCCGTATATTTGATTTGATTATGGTTTTGGGATTAGTTCCCACAGATGGTTCCATTTGGTTAAATGGTTTTCGAATGCATGCATGCTTTTTAGTGAAGGGTACAAATGTCTTTATGGAAATATTTTTATAAACTGCTTGTTTTGTCCACTCACAGCTTTTAATGTTTTGACTGCCCTTCAGGTTGACAGCGGATGTGGACTGTAGCAGAGACCGAGATATCACATACCTCCTCCAGATCCTGGCGTACTCTGATAGCCCGAGAGGGCAAAGGGCGGAAATGATAGGACCCGCCCCGATCCTCTCTGGGACCACATGGGGACGTGCCCTGCTCCCGTCTGACACCCAAAATAATGTTCCAATTTTAACCTTAAACGTTCAAATGCATAAAAACCAAAATTAAAGTTTTACATCAAATCCGAAATAACAGATGTCAGACAAGGGATGAAATCCAAACTACAAGTTGCGTGCACGACTCTAACATAAACCTGCGGGTACACCACCCAACAGGGGTTCAGGTACGCAGAAGTGGATCTATGCCTCAGCCTCAGGTTCCTCCTCTACCTCATTAGCACGACCTGGAGGGGTTACCAAAACAATAAGGGTGAGTGGGCCGAAACTCAAGTTTATAAAATCGTTTAGTAAGTAAAACATATAATTTACCCCTCCGTTTTTCAAACATGCATGCAGCGTTATTTAAAATCATTAATCATATAATATGAACCATAAGGCATGTAATAAAACCATAAACATAATTTTAGCCACTGCACTATACACTCCAATCCCGACATCCCCGATGTCTGACGTCCCTGACGTCTAATAAGGTCACAATCACAAGGCTACGCGTGCCACTTGGGTCTCAATTCCGAGTTCAATCCCCGAACCCCGTTCGGGTACAGCATCCCCGATGCTTAGCGTCATAGACGCTGGACGTTCTAGACGTCCGTGACCACTCCGGGGTACCTCATCCGGAGGAGACAGTATCATAAGAATGGATCTATACAGTGCAGTATTAAATACATTTTATTGATATCCACATGCAAAACATATATGCATACATAGGTAAAATCCGAACCGATCGTTACGTTTCATCAGACGGGTCTCATGCCCAATTACCGTGAAACGTGCCATAACCGAAATTTCAATATCATCAAAACCATTTCTTGATTCAAGCATGTGAACATATAAGTAAATCGAAAAACATTTAAGTATTCAAGGGTTTAATGAAATCGGGCCCACTCACAGTACGATCCCGCGGTGAACCTGCGCGTACGAACTTGTAACGGGATTATCGTACAATTCCTGTCAGTCCAAATCACATGTAAGGGTCACTACAAGTCTTAAACGTTTAACCAAAAAGTTCGAAATAGAAACCGGCTCGGGGAACCCGTCAACACGTTTTCCGAGATAACCAGCCCTAAACTGACCCATCAAAACTATCTCAGATCAACATGGTTAATTTACCAAAAATGTTCAGAATGATGAGAGGAACAAAAGTCATGTTGATCGTGATCGAAGATAAGGCTCAACGTGCCCTCACGCGCCGCCCAAAGTGGCTACGTGTGAAAGTCACGCACCTGACACTGTAGCTACAGTGTCACCACCTTCACCCGTCTGTCTGTAATACGGGCCTGCCACCCGCGGCTTGACCCGGTTGATTACCCATCAATTCCTACTCGATTTCAATCCAATTTGATCCTAACATGTTTATTATCCTTCCCATTTAAGTTATGTGACACTAATTTGCCTCGACAAGTCCTTTAACTAGCCATTCGACCCGTGATCAACAAAACGGGTTGATCACCAGAACGTCCTGGTTTCTAATTCAAACTTCAATTAACTTCACAGGCAGTATAATAGGATCAAAACGAACTGATATGAACGATCAATTGGGTCTGAGAGTATAACAGGACCCATCCCAATCCCCCCGGGATTAGTGCGGGATGACCCTGCTCCCGTCTGACACGGAGTGTCAGACAAGGGATATTTCCGACCTTTGCATTCCTGGGCTATCAGAGTATGCCAGGATCCGGAGGAGGCATGTGATATCTCGGTCTCCGCTACAGTCCACATCCGCTGTCAACCTGAAGGGCAATCAAAACATTAAAAGCTGTGAGTGGACAAAACAAGAGTTTATAAAAACATTTTAATAAGAAGACATTTGTACCCTTCACTAAAAAGCATGCATGCATTGGAAAACCATTTAACCAAAGAAACCATACGTGGGAACTAAGCCCAAATCAGATATAAACCAAGGTCGAAAGGACCACCATGAAAATGACCATACGGCCACTGCCCAAATCCATAAGGGACTCGGCCCCAAACCATAAAGAAACCAAGTACACGAGCCACTGCTCAAATCCTATGCACACCTGTGCACACCACATATCATATATCATATATACATATAATTCACACAACCAATCCTGTCACAGTTTCCAAAGCTACGCGCGTCCTACCCAGGTCTCAATCCGAGTCTTCTCAAAGTCAAGATCAGTGTCCGTAGAACACTGACCGTACCCGAGGTAATAGTAACCATAGCCTTCCTGAGAGTAAGGAACCCAACTGGGGGGTGACTCCACTCAGTCGGTGCTCCGTGACTACTCCGGGGTCCACCCAGGCCAACGACCCTCCCCGGAGGAGATAGTAGAAGTAAAGGAAGGTAGATGAACATATATATACATAACATAAATATTCATATCCGGTTCCCCCCTGAACCGTCATGATCCATAATATCCATAATAAGGTAACATGCCGGTTCCCATAAACCGTCATGTACCGTAATAACATAACCAGGGTTCATGCCGGTCCCCATAAACCGTCAAGAACCAGAATGACCTGACAAAGGTTCATGCCGGTTCCCATAAACCGTCAAGAATCAGAATGACCTGACAAAGGTTCATGCCGGTTCCCATAAACCGTCATGAACTTGGAAATCCACGTAGGGTCCCTGACCCGAAATCATAAACCATAAAGTAACTGGGTCTCGTGCCCGAACATATGACTCAACTGGGCACCGTGCCCGATATCTAAGGGTCAGTCACGACTCCGATCGTAGTGATGCGTGCAACCATCCGTCCAGGACCGCTCTCAATCCTGGTATGTCGCCGTGAACTTATCAACTGACGCGACCACCACAAGATCATGGTGCACTCATCACCGATCGATATCCTGAACCGTCAGCACTCCGAAGTCGAGCCTCCCCAGGCTGCCCGACCACGAATCGTGCATTGTGACCTCTCCGGAAGGAACACATCCCAATCCGGAGGCGAGCGTCGTATCGTCGATAGCCGTGCACATAGCACCCGTCGCGACCACGAATTAGACCCGAAGGTCATAAATAGCGTCATATGCCCGAGACACAACCAAATGGGTCTCATACCCGAGTTTATCCATTTAGAAATCCAAAACCAAAATCATTTAAATCAATAAAGAAATACAGACCCGTATAAGCACCGTATAAGGCCGAAACCTCGAAATAAGTGCTTATACGTAACCACATACAAATGCACCCATGGCATCATCAAACATGTAATAAAACATATAATAAACATTTATGCATGCACCAATTTAGAAAACAAGGTCCACTCACAGACCGTCCGAGCTGCCGCCTCGATTTGCGTGCTATACGGCTCCCCGAGCCGATCACCGTCACCGGGACTCTCGAACCTGTCCAAATCGTAATAGAAGGTTACTAACTACTTAATTAACCTCCCACTAAAGCCCCGAAATTTTCCCGTATTTTTAACTATTTTTAATCCCGAACCTAAACCTTCTGATGCCCCGAAACATATCGAGACGGTGTCCGATCGACACGAAACCAGTCCCAAAATGTTCGTTACATCGAATAGAAGATTTCACATGTTAAACACATCCCCAAATTCTTCCCCACACGCCCACATGCGCCGCCTGAAGTGGCTGCGCGTGGGCCTCACGCGCTGCTACAGTACCTGCTGACGTCATCGCTGACGTCAGCATGACGTCATCTGACAGCTGGCAGGTCTGACATGTTAGACTCTGACAGGTGCCACGTGTCAAGCTCCCATTGGTCCACGTCACTGTGTTGTCAGTACCACGTGGCAGTCTGACATGTGCCACGTGTCATCACGACATTGGTCCACGTCTGTGCCATGTGTCAGCCCCTGATTGGGCCACGTCACTGACATGTCAGTGCTGACTGTGCATTGACATGTCAGTGCTGATTGTGCACTGACATGTGACACGTGTCGCACTCCTATTGGCCCATTTTCTGACATGTCAGCTGGCATTGTAGATCTGACAATGCTGACGTCATCCCTGACATGATGACGTCAGCAGGATGACGTCACCTGTCATCTCCTACTTCGGTCAGACCGGTCCGGTCCGGTTTTTCCTGCAACTTGGACCGGCGTAACCGGTCCAGGTCTCCTTCTCCCTCATTTTCGGTCCGTTTTCTTCCATTCCAATTCCTAAATTCCTATTTCTTCATTTCCTATCTAACCCAATCAATCAAACTACCTAAAACCTTCGAAATCCGACCTCGCGGGTTGGCCACCTCCGTCGTCCACGGCGGCGCTCCCTGGGCCAGCCACCGCATCCAACCGCCTCCCCACTCTCTGGTCTCAATCCTGGTCGAAATGGATGGGTTTTGGGGTTGCACGGGAATGAGAGAAATGGTGAGATCGGGTGGGTTTTGGGTGTGTGTTTGAAATGGAGAAAATGGATTGGTTTGCACGGTGCATGAAGGAATTATGGTGTCCATTGGATGGGTGACACTTGTCACTCATCCATTGGGCATCAGGACAAATATCTGGGCCCACTAGAGACAAACTGTCCTCGTAAGACGTGTCGTTGTGAATAGTAACTTAGAACTTCCGTGAACCGTAACTTCACCGTCGAACGTCCAAATTCGACGTGCCGCCTGTCTATGGATTCGTATCGTCCTTATCTACATAACGGTCCTGGGTCCTCGGCCATTGGACCTCTCGGTCAAAAAGTCAACATTTTACTCCTATTCACCTAAATTACCAAAATGCCATTGGGCTTCCGAACGTCATAACTTCCTCCTCGAACGTCGGAATTGAACGTGCCACCTGTCTATGAACTCGTGACGTCAAGAACTACGTCACGGTCATCGGTCAAAGTCCATTTGACCGCCCGATTGAAAATTCAACGTTTTGCCACGCCTAGGGGCAAAACGGTCATTTCGCATTGTTCATCCGATTTCGCTCTACTAATCACGGATTAGCCTCACTAATCGTGATTAGTCACTAATCTAATCTAGGAATTTGGGACGGGTCGTTACAGAGTACCTGAAGATTGTCGTCCCAAGCTCTGCAACTCCTCTGAAGACGGCAGCCTCCGTCCCAGCTCAACCGTGGCTGATGGCCTTAGCTTTCGATGTGGTTGAGTTCCAAACACTCCCAGAAGACTAAACCAGGCCTTGGTTTGGTCCAACAATCACCAGAAATCAAAACCCGATTTTCCCTCCAATTTTGCCCGAAATGGTTTCTCTGGTTTTCTTCACATGTTCTCAGTTCTTTCAGCATCAGAGTGATGCTTACTCACGTTCTAATCAGTTTTAAATAACCTCAGCCGTCCCAGAGGCTCGTGGAAGTCCAATTTGTCCACTGAAAATTGTTCCCCGAAAAGCTTCGATCTTCAATTAACAAATTAACCGTGCAGCTGGATGAATCAGACCATGTTTGATGCTTCCAAAAGGTTTAAACAATCAATACTTTCCAGCACACACACCAACATAAACAATTCGCACTCAGAACCACCGCACATGGTGGTGCCGCCCATGTCCCCCGCGGTTGCTACAGTAACCAGGGCGAAATGACCAAAATGCCCCTGGTTCAAATAATTACCAAACTTCCCCTCACTTTCTAGACCCATAACTTAGCCATACGAAGTCCGATTTCGGCGTGCCGCCTGTCTACGGACTCAGGGCATCGAGACCTACCTAACGGTCCTTGAGTCATGTAAAAATTAGTTGCCAAACGAAAAGTCAACAATTTGGCCATACCATTCATAAGGGTAAAAACGTCAATTCATACATTAAATTACAATATTATAATCCTCGAATTTCCGGGGTGTTACAGGAAATATGCCTTGTCTGACACTTCGTGTCAGACAGGAGCAGGGTAGGCCTCGTCATTGGACCGGGTCGGGCAAGCCCGACCCAAAATTTTTGGGCTTGGGCCGGGCTGGGTTGGGCCTATTTCATAATTCAAAAAATACCGGGCCAGGTCGGGCGGGTTTGATCATAAATATGAAAGCCCATGCCCTTTGTCGGGCCGGGTTTGGACCGGGCTTTTATCGGGTTTTACGGGTTGGGCCTACTAAGCCCACTTGGGCCGGGCCTACTAAGCCCACTTGGACCGGGCCTACTAAGCCCACTTGGACCGGGCCTACTAAGCCCATTTGTACCTACCTAATTGTAAAAAAAAAAAAATGAGTTGAGTTTAAATATTATTATCGAATATTGAAATAAGTTAAAGAGGGGTACTATTAGATTTGAAGAATTGACTTAACTTTTCGACCATAAAACCGAGATAGGATAAGGAGGTCGCTAAGAGAGTCAGAGACCTAATGAGTTTTTTTAAATTTAGGGTTAGGGTTTGGTTTGGGCATTGGGCTTTTAAATGACACTAGATTGAGATTTGATTGGAATTTTGGATTTTGGCTATGATAGTAGTAACAAGATTGGACTGGGTATCAATTCTTAATTTATAATTATTTTATATTTTCGGGCTTATGGGTCGGGTTTACCTGGGCGGGTCGGGTTGGGCTTACCGAGCTTTATCGGGCTCGGGCCTAGCGGGCTTGAATACCCTAAGCCCAAGTCCAGCCCGTCAACATGCGGGTCGGGCCAGCCCACGGCCCATATCGGGTCGGGTCGGGCTTTTTGTCATCGGGCCTATCGGGTACCCATAATCCCGTGGGCTTCTGGGCCAAATGATGAGGGCTAGAGCAGGGTCATCCCGCGTTAATCCTAGGGGGATTGGGATGGGTCCTGTCATCGAAGCTTGCAATACTTGATTTGGATCAACTAATTAAGGTCCCAGAAAGCTTATTCGGACCTTAATTTGGCTTGGGCTGGCCTAAAACTGAATTTTCGAATTTAAATTTATCAAAAACAATTTTCGGGTTTCTCTGTGTGAATTCACTCAGCCCCTCGTTTTCCTCTCTAGTTTAGTCTCTACAACCTCCATTTTCCCTTTCTGAAACTCCAACGATTGTTGTGGAGGTCGATCAGGCTCAATAGTGGTCTGTTCTCTGATTTCCATTTCAAGGCCACCACCCAGTTCCAAGTCCCAAAACAACCATCACTCTCCCACTGAACAAAACCTGTGCTCTCCCTCTATCTCTGTTCCCCCATCTCTTCAGTCCGTTTCAGCACTCAATCCCCCTCAAAATGGTCTTGGAGAGTCGACCCAGCGTGGGAAAACAGCCTCTGTTTTTCCCAGTTTCAATGGCATCAGCACAGTCTGGCTTCCTGCACACACACACCACTCGTGCCCTGCTCACCCACTCAAGGCACTGAACAATTCACCTGTGGCTTCAAATCCCAACTCAAGACTCACACACACTGATCAAAGACAGTTAAAAAATTCACACACTCTGTTTAAAAAAGTCCCACTCACGGCTAAATCACATTCAATAGTAAAAATTACCATTTTGCCTTTCTGCTCAAAATTACCAAAATGCCCTTCACGCTTCTAGACCCGTAACTTGGTCATCCGAACTCCGATTGACGCATGCCGCCTGTCTATGGATTCAGCGTCTCGAGACCTACCCAACGGTCCTTGGCTTTCGTGCAAAGTCCAAGTCGTTGGAAAAGTCAACAAATTTCCTTTTTCGTCCTAATTACAAAAATGTCCTTGAACTTCCGAACGTCATAACTTCCTCCTCGAATGTTGGAATTGGGCGTGCCACCTGTCTATGAACTCGTGACGTCCCGAAATACGTCACAATCATCGGTCAAAGTCTGTTTGATCGTCCGAGAAAAAAGTCAACCGTTCACCCATAACCTAGGGGCAAAATCGTCCTTTTCTTCAAATTTTCCAAATTTTCCTTTTTGAACGTCCGGGTCGTTACTGTGTGTGTGTGTGTGTGTGTGTGTGTGTGTGTGTGCGTGTGTGTGTGCGTGTGTGTGTGTGCGTGTGTGCGTGTGCGTGTGTGTGTGTGTGTGTGTGTGTGTGTGTGTGTGTGTGTGTGTGTGTGTGTGTGTGTGTGTGTGTGTGTGTGTGTGTGTGTGTGTGTGTGTGTGTTTTGGGGTATTTAGTGGAGTGAAGCCAAAAAAGGAAAAAACCCATGAAGGATGCAACCCGCGAGAGAGAGAGAGAGAGAGAGAGAGAGAGATATATAGAACTGGGGAAAGAGATAGATAAAACGAAGGAAAATAAAGAGATAAAGAAAAAAGGAAAAGAGGAAGAGAAGAATGGAGGTTTGGAGGTCGTGGACCATCAAATTGTTCTAAATCTTCCTAGTGTCTAACTAAGGACTCTAGGATGTTAAGTGAGTCCCTATGATCATACTAAACTTGAAAGATGAAGGTTTGGATGCGGGAAGGTTGTAGGATTGATTGTGGAACCTTGGCCGAAAGTTCGAGTTGGACCGTGTTATCAAGGTGAATTTTCTTGGTTTAGACATTATGGATCTTTTCCTATGATCAATTAGATCAATTTGGATGTTTGAAACATGAAAAAAAGGTTGAAAAATAAGAAAGTTTGAATCAGGTTAAGGTTGCCGGTTGGGCGACCCGAATTACAGAGGAACCAGACTGAGGTTGAATATGAACAGTGCCCTGGTGGCGCGTGCGACGGTCCTCCGCAGTCCAACCAACATGACTTTCCATGTTTCCGATGTTACGAATCTAATGGTATAGTTTTCGAGATGAACGGATATCGTCTTGAGGCAATTTTGATTGTTCGAAGTGTCAGGCACATTTTAAATTTTATATTTTAATTTCAAAAATTAAGGAATTTAAATATAAGATTAATTTGGACAAATAATTTATAATGGTAAATTATAATTAATGAAAAAATTACAGAAGTTATAAGAAGGGTGTGCAACTAGGGATTATTAAACGTTATATATATATATTGTCTCAATTACTTTATTATGTAATTTTATTGCAATAGTTAAATATCATATTCAATAACTATTTAATGAGTTAATGCTCAGAAGGAATCGAACTATTAGATTCCACTACTTGACAGGGTCAGTGGATTGGATCCGGACGGTGACCCTATAAGGACGGACTCCATTTGGTTGATCTATCAAGATATGGATATGGATAAAATTAGGAATTCTCTTATCTCACAAGAATTGAGAGTAATCTTAGTAATTTTGAGATTGTCTATCAGAGGGAAGCAGAAACAGACGCATAAATTAATATAATTTAGGAACTAGTCTTGTCAAATTGGTAAGAAGTTTTCCGAAAAACAAGATTCATAATAGGAAGACCGAATTCGTAAAGAAAAATAAAAAATAAATTAGATTGGGAGAAAATTAGAACTCATATCATTGTTTAATTGAGTTATGAATTTTTAATTTATTTTTTATTATAATTTATTTTTTCAAAATTTCTAACCTTACCCAAAAACTTGCCAGTGGAGGCGGGTTGTATGATAGAGCTGTAAAATATCTAGGCCCAAATTTCAAATATATCTACAAAATGTTGTTTGAAGCATTAATGAAGTAAGTGGTTGTAGGTAAGTGGGATCCAAAATGTAGTAGGTGGTTGTAGGTAAGTGGGATCCAAAATGTAGTAGGTGGTTGTAGGTAAGTGGGATCCAAAATTAAGTAAGTGGGTGGGTGAAGCATTAATGAAAGCATTTAGATGGTTCCTCCTTAGCCTATATAAGGAGAGGTCATTTGCTCATTCCATCAATCTCATCTAAGAGAAACATGTAACACCCCGGACATTCGAGGATTTTAATATTGTATTTTAATGTGTGAATTGACGCTTTTACCCTTGTGATTGGCATGGTCAAATTGTTGACTTTTTGATTGATGAACTAAATGGACTTTGACCTATGACCGTGACGTAGTTCGGGACGTCACGAGTTCATAGACAGGTGGCACGTCCAATTCGGACGATCAGGGTAAAAGTTATGACTATCGGAAGTTCAGGGGCATTACTGTAATTTGGACTTTCGGGGGGAAGACGTTGACTTTTCTTTTGACAACTAATTTTCTGTTGACTCAAGGACCGTCAGGTAGGTCTCGGCGTCCTGAGTCCGTAGACAGGCGGCACGCCGAAATCGGACTTCGTACGAGGAAGTTATGGTCAGAAACGTGAAATCGGGAGGTTCGTGTCTCGGTTTTCGTGTCGAATATTTTATTCTGGAAATTCTGATTGGAGGACACCTGGTGAGTGACAAGTGTCACTCACCCATTGGCTAGATTAGATCAGATCCACTATGGGATTAAATAGCATTTAAATCAACTTTTAATTTCAGCCCTTGGATCTGAAAACCCCAGATCCAATCCTCACCTTTGATCTCATTCTGAGATTCAATCCTGGCCCTTGATTCATGTTCCTGTTCAGTATTAAGATTCATGCACCCATGTGTTCATTCTCTCAACCCGTTGGTGCGATTCCCCCTTGGAACCAGCTCACCAGCCCTCATCACTCAACCCCACACCTCAGGCAACCAGCAACCACCTTCCTGACGCCGGCCACCGCTCCACGGCCACCCTGCACGGCCGGCATTCCCTCAAACCCGAGAAGGAAACCCGAGCAGCCCAGGTCACCAAACCATCCAAACCTTCAATCTGGGACTTGAACCAACGTACGGTTGGGATCACCGTGACAACGGGACGGCGAGGAACTGACCTTGACGAGGTACGGCGGCGACACGGCGGCGATAGGACGATAAACCCGTGAGTTTCCGTTTTCCTTCCCTGCTTCGAACCGTCTGTGTTTGACGTTAACTTTGTTGGATGATTGTTAGGACACATCTAGGAGACCTTGACGACCAATTTGGACCCAGGACCGGGACTGGAAAACCGTCGACTCGCCGGAGAGGATAACCAGAACCAGCAACCAAACTTCCCGTCGATTTGCAGGTAATCTCTTAGACCTAAAACCTAATTCTATTTACACAGAACCGTTGTAGGGATTAAGACGTGTAGTTAGGAATCAAACGGAACAAAAATGATCGAGAAATGATGAAATGGTAACCGGGTCATGATCGCGGGTCTGATCGACCCGAGTTACAGGAATACAGGTCAACCCGTCTGAGGACAGCGGTGCTGACGTGGCACCCTGTCAGACTGTCAGGTGACGTGGACCAACCGTGAGCCGACACGTGTCACATGTCAGTGCACAGTCAGCACTGACATGTCAGTGACGTGGCCAATCAGGGACTGCCACGTGTCACTGACATGTTAGTGACGTGGACCAGTGCCGTGCTGACACGTGGCACATGTCAGATCTGACACGTGGCCTGACAGATCAGTGGGGTGGACCAATCGGATGTTGACACGTGGCACCTGTCAGAGTCTGACATGTCAGACCTGACAGCTGTCAGATGACGTCAACAAGGACTGTTCCTGCGTTGACTGGCGCGTGTGGGCGCGTGTGAACAGTACTTTTGGTGGGACCACCACCATTCTTTAGGTTTCGACGATCCGGATCCAATGGCGGTGGTTTCGGGTCGATCGGAGATCATTAAGTTGGTCAAATTAAGGTTTATTGCATTGGGAAGCGCGTTCGGGCGGCTTTCCCGAGCCGGTTTCGGCCTAGGCTTTCATGGTTGAATGTTGGGGGTTTAAATTGACCTTTACGAATACTTTGGACTTGACAGGGATTGTACCAGATCGAGGGTATACGCTCGGTTTTCAGCAGGACTGTACTGTGAGTGGGCCCGTTTTCATTAAACCCTTGCATGCTTAAATGTTTTCCGATTTACTTATATGTTCACATGCTGGAATCTATAGATGGTTTTGAGATTTCGGTTATGGCACGTTTCACGGTATTTGGGCATGAGACCCGTTTGATGAAACGTAACGATCGGTTCAGATTTTACATATGTATACATATATATATTTGCATGTGGATATAAATAAAACGTATTTGGTACTGCACTGTATAGATCCTTCCATATTATATTGTCTCCTCCGGATGAGGTACCCCGGAGAGGTCACGGACGTCTAGTACGTCCAGCGTCTATGACGCTAAGCATCGGGGATGCTGTAACCGAACAGGGTTCGGGGATTGAACTCGAAATTGAGACCCGAGTGGCACGCGTAGCCATGTGATTGTGACCTTATTGGACGTCAGAGACGTCAGACATCGGGGATGTCGGGATTGGAGTGTATAGTGCAGTGGCTAAAATTATGGTTATGGTTTTATTACATGCCTTATGATTCATATTATATTATTTATGATTTTAAATGGTGCTGCATGCATGTTTGGAAAACGGAGAGGTAAATTATATGTTTTACTTATCAAATGATTTTATAAACTTGAGTTCGGTCCACTCACCCTTAATATTTTTGGTAACCCCTCCAGGTCGTGATACTGAGGTAGAGGAGGAACCTGAGGCTGAGGCATAGATCTACTTCTGCGTACCTGAACCCCTGCTGGGTGGTTTACCTGCAGGTTTATGTTAGAGTCGTGCTCGCAACTTGTAATTTTGAATTTCATCCCTTGTCTGACATTCGTTTAATTCGGATTTGATGTATGACTTTAATTTGGTTATTTATGCATTTGATGTTTTGAGGTTAAAATTGGTATGAATTATTGGGTGTCAGACGGGAGCAGGGCACGTCCCCTTGTGGTCCCTGTGGGATCGAGGCGGGTCCTGTCAAACATCTTCCTCCAAGTAGAGAGTGAAGAGTGCCCACTCCAAGTTGAAAGTGTTGAGTGTTGTAGTGTTGGTAGCAAAACAAGTGTGAGAGAGAGAGTTTCCTTCAAGTAGTGTTCTTGAAGTTGTGCATCTCTTTGTACCCCTAATTTCATTAGTGGAGGTTCTTGTTGTTGTTGCCCCGTGGACGTAGGCATATTGCCGAACCACGTTATATCCGGTGTTCTCTATTCTTTGCTCTTTTATTTCCTTGCATATTTATCCTTTTTGTGGGTTGAGTTATTATTTCCATTCTACTATTTTCCGCAACAAGAGCCACACCAGCAACACCAAACGAGCGATTTAAAAAACTTATATTTTTACTCTATGCTTTGTTTATTTTTGCAAAATATCTAAACCTACCCAACAAACTTCATTATATTTTACTTCTAGTGGGTTTATAAAGAACATGCGCCCATCACGTGCACGAAATATAAACCTATAAAAACCTTTCTCCCTCAATAGCTATTTTTACTCTTGCTCCCTCTTCAATATCTAAACCTTTCTTAGTCTCCATATTCTCTGTGACTAGCCGACCACACGCCATCATCCAGCAACACCAGCCGTCACTGTGTCCAATCACGGCCAAATTCATCATTATCAATTCACACAAATCGTTCACAAAGTCGAGATGAAGACGTCTATGCCTGCTCTGACTATCAACGTCCATTGAAAAAAACGAATCAACAGTTAAAAACTTCAAGTATATATCGTCTCCGACAACTTTTGAAGATACGATGACGCTTGATAAATATCGGTGAAAATCGGTGGTTATTGGTGAATATCGCCGATACTCTCAGATATCGAACGAAATCTTAGATATTGGGGAAAAAAAATTACTCCCTCCGTTTCGATGCTGCCTCCCCATTTTGAGGACGTATCAACCGATAGCTCAACAATATTATTGATATTTCAAATCATGACTATAACTCATAGTACTCTCATTTATAATTTTCTCTATTTTTTAATTGTGGATTTAATTTTTTTATATATTTTGTAATTAAACTAAAAAATAAATTTAACTTAAAAAAATAAAAAACCCAAAAACATGAACCCTAAACGACAATTATGACAGAGGAGGTCAGTTAATGCTAGTAACATCGTTAATTCTGATGATATGACAGTAATATTACAAATTAATAAAGATAATTAAAACATTTACTCATTTTATTATATTTTCTATTAAAAATATTTTTAAGAAATTAAAATAAATTTTAAAATCTCCCCCCTCTCTCCCCCACACCCATCTTTCACGATAGACCCTTCCATGGTTGCCATTGCCTTCTCTGAATCTGCCTATTCTTCTTCTGCTATTGTGTTTACTACTCATATTATCAAGCCCAAAATCATCATGACCTTGGCCAACCTCATTCGTGAGTCCTGCCAGCCTTTGCCTTTGCCCTTGTGGTTTGTGGGTTCTGTTCAAATTTTATTGCTTTGGCACTGTTGGGTTCGTTCAATTCATGGTCGTTTTTGCCTATGCAAAATTCGAACGGGGTCACTGCACATATCTGATACGGATCTACTGTAAAAATTGTGGATTGATCTTATTTGTGTAGATGCTAAAGATTGGTTTTTGGTTAGTGTATCTGCATTATTGATATATTAACTTAGCTGAAATTTGGGTTTTTTAAATTCAGGAGACCGGTGTTCAGATTTTGTTGCTTTGGCACTGTTCGCTTCATTCGATTATTCGGTCGTCTTTGTTTATGTAAAATTTAATCTGTCACTGCATTTCTCTGATAGTTTTCTACTATTTGAATGGTTGCTTGACTCATAGGTTTAGAGGCAAAAGATTAGTTATTTGCATTATGTTTCATAAATGAAACCTGGGTACAAGTTTAAAATTCTGCAGAACATAATACTGACGGGGCTGAGTTTTTAGAGCTCTACAAGAGAGTTGAGTACACAATTCGGGCTTGGTATCTTCTACAATTTGAGGATTTGGTGGTATGCACATGTCAGGTCCCTGTTGACATATTTACAATTCGCATTGTTCATTTTTCTCATTTTGTAGCTGATATATATACATACGTATATATAAATATATATTCACTGATAATCGTAAGTTTTATTGTGGGCATATATAATTTTTTGCAGCAACTCTACTTCCTCTTTGACCCTGTAAACGGAACAAAAAAATTTGGAACAACAGAATCTTTCTCCTAAAGAAAATGATGTACTTGAACAGAATTCATTGAAGTACTTGGCTTCTTCACTTGCTTTTGTTTTTTGTTTTCTATGTTTGGGGAATATAACTGAAAGAAGAAGAAGTGGCAGATTCAGAGAAGGCAAAGGCAGCCATGGGAGGGTCTGTCGTGAAAGATGGGTGTGGGGGAGAGAGTGGGGAGGTTTTAAAATGTTTTAATTTTTTTTTAAATATTTTAAATAAAAAATATAATCAAATGAGCAAATGTCTGAATAATCCTTACTAATTTTGTAATATTACTATTACATCATCAGAATTAACGATGCTATTAGCATTAACTGACGGATGGTGCAACATTTTTGACGTTGCACCTGTTTCTAGTGCACATTGAGGCAAATTTTTGTTTATGTTACATTTTAAAATTATTTTTTCTGTTCATGGTACATTTAGTCTAAAAAATGTAATTTTTTCGTTGCGGGCACAAGCTTACTTGAAATTATTGTCAAGGTATTTGATACAATCTTAATAATTTATTTTGTATGTAATATGGTACAATAAAATTCTAGCAAAAGATACATGTATATTTACATAATACAAACTGTCAACGTTACATCTGACCAAGCAACGGACTTACCAAAATATTACACTAGCAACGGACTTGCCAAAATACTATACTAGACTACGGGGTAAGCTCACCGAAAGCTCACTTAAAGCCCATCACTATTATTATAACATAAATCCTAGACAACTTCTATAAATAGGGAGCATCCTCCCTCATTCAAGGGACCTCTCCCCTCTTTCTCTAGACTAATCCTCTCGCTTCTCTCTACATATACTACTATCTGTCAAAAACTCATAGGTCTCCTATACTTGTACAAATATCATATTATTAATGAGAGTAAGACAATACCGTGGACGTAGCACGATTTGGGTGAACCACATACTTTCTTGTGTATTGGTGTGTGTGTGTGTGTGTGTGTGTGTGTATCTTTACAGTCATGTTGGTACAATTTTTGCATTAACACAAACATATACACATATTATTACACTATATATTAGGGTGGGCACAGTGTGGTTCAATATGTATATTGATAATATCTAAATCCAAACTAATAAAATCTTACTAGTTTGATACAGTTTGAATTTTCTAAAATTATAAATGAAATAGTTTCAAAAATTGATACAGACGATTTAGGCATAATAAAAACTTGTAGTATATGTAGACTATACAAACTGCCATCACATTCCCAATTAAAACATCTAAATGTTTCATCATTCAAACATTCCAACCAATATTTTTTTTCAAATATTCCGACCAAAATATAAAAGATAATAATATTAGAAATGAAACAATTGAAATACAGTAACATTTGAAGTCTTTAAACCCAACAAAACAACAGCAACATTTACCAAATTTATTTCAAACATCTAACCAAAATTTAAAAAACACAACAATATTATAAATGAAACTAGCAAAACACAGCAACTAGGGTGTACATAAAGGTATCTAGTAGATTTACAAATTAATATATAATTTAACAGATTCGATTTGGATTAAATAATTTTCTAAAATGAAATTTAAAAATCAAACTGTTCACACCCAAACTGTCAGGACCCACCCCGGTTTCACCCCGAAACCCGAGGTAAATCCTGCTCCCGTCTGACCACCCAACCGTAACCAGGCAGACGCAGGAGAAAATACTCAATACCATATCCCGAAGTCAAAGTTTACAGAGCATAGTACATAATACAACAAAAAAAATGTGATAATATTTTACACGCACGCGGAAGAAAAACAAACACTCCGGGATCCCTCACGTCCCTTCTATGCCTCGGACACTGCCTCTACGTCAAAACCCCGCACTAGCTCCACAACCTGGAGGGCAATTTAAAAAACAGAAAGTGTGAGTGGACCGGAAAGTACAAAAAGTTCAAAAACCATGTCATATAAAAACCGGGGTTTTAGCCCTCCGTTTTGAAACCACATGCATAACCAACAGTTATGAACACAGTTATAAAATAAGCATCATAAAACATCATAAGAACAGAAACACTATAAAATATCATAAGAAACAGAAACACTATAAAACAGTTATAGAAATCATAGCATGAGTATCAGAAACCGTATCATAAACCATAAAGCTCAAATCCTCATTTCCCGATCGAACGTGCTGGACCTATCCGAGTCTTTAAACTCCCGAGTCTTTAAACTCAATCCAGGCCTTAATCATATCCGAGTCTTTAAACTCCCGAGTCTTTAAACTCAAGGCCTACGGGGGAAAATCAATATATCCGAGTCTTTAAACTCAATCCGGGTCTTTAAACCCATTCCGGCCGGTCCCCCGTCACATATATCCGGGTCTTTAAACCCAATAGCCAGATCCAGCAAATCCAATCCAAAACCTTTTGAAAACCTTTTCCAAATCCATATCCAAACTCGAATCCGAAATCCCCGGTCCGAAGCCTTTCCGGCGTTCAGAACCGTCATTCCGAACCCAAATCCGGAATACCACTTTTCAAGCCTTTGCCCCAAATCCAATTGTCACTTTCGATTTCAAAACCAAAACCTTGATTCTCAAAATCATGTCACAAAATCCCCTTAACATCATTGAGATCATTTATCTTTCCAAAATCACCCTTTTCGTAAAACATGCTAAAACCGTATTTTTCTCGAAAACCGTGCAATCACGTAAAACCATCATAACATAGTCAAGATCATAGATGTAAGAGTAAAACCATCAAAAACGTATATAAAAACAGTTATGCATGATCGAGTTTAAGGAAAGGGTCCACTCACATACAAAGCCCTACTCGCGTCCCGAACGTCCAGCCCGTTCCTCGGCTTCCTTGGGAAATCCCGATCCTGTCAATCATCGTCAAAATACGTCACTAATACATCTACGAACATTCACCTAAATTTCCTCAAAATTCCCCGAACTGAAGACCTAAAACCCGGGACCCTAAACATTCACCCTCGCGGAACTAAACTCAAACGACGTCTGATTGACTCGAAACCAACTCCATTGAACTCACCACAACTCCTAGACCAAAAACCATGTTGACCGTTTTCCCAACCGCCGCCGCACGCGCCCCCACGCGCCGCCCACAGTGGCTGCGCGTGGCCCTCACGCGCCAGCTACAGTAGCATCATCAACCTCGACCTCACTGTGCTAAACCGACCGCCGTGAATTGAACCGGCGAGGAGCATTCTCCGCCGTCCGGTCACCATTTCCTTCCCTTCTTCCACCCACGGCTTCGTCCAGACACCAAGAATCCATTCCCCTACTCCTCTAACCTCGACACAGTCCCACCATCGTCGATTCCAGCTCGAACCAGACAGCCCTCAAACCCCTGTTTCACGATCCATCTGCTCCGGTCACCTCCCGTCACGGTGGCGACACCAGACAATCCCTAGGGCCTTACTGAACCTAGACCAACCCTACTATACTGTCGACTCAGCCCCAAACTCGACGACTTTGGGTTTGAAGTTCACGGCCGAAACAGAGTAACAGAGTACTCCACTTCGACTGAGCTCCGCCGTGTACGCCCCGTCACGGCGACCACCACAAACCACTCCTAGGACCTCCCTAAACATCACCCTGACCTTCAATCCTCTCGGTTCTAAACTCAGACTCACGACTTTCCAAATGAAGTTTACGGGAAAAACAGAGCAAGAAAACTTACCCTTCGATTGCAGCTCCGCCGTGCGCACCGCCGCGTGCCACGGTGTTCGTTGGCCTACCTGCAACCTCCTGAACGTCCCACGGTCGTGGTTTGAGCCACCTCACGGCGTAGCCACCACCAAACGCTCACGGTCTCCCTGTTTCCCCAAAAACTTTGCCGCACCACCGCCGTGCCGTCGTGCACGATTCCACCACCAATTCACGACCACCAGCTTCCTTTCAGTCTCCCGTTCCTCCCTCACTCACCAGGACTCGTCAATTACCACGATCAATCCTCAACTTCTCCTCACAAGCTCTCTCTGTTTCTCTGTGTTTGTCGAAGAACACAACCACGGGTTTGCACGAGTGCACCCCAATTATTTGGGCTATGAACACACAAGATTCTCCCAGAATCCTCTAGCCCCTTGCCACATGTCACCATCCACTCAACCCTTATCCCATCTGGTTAAATCCCAGCCGTCCAGTTTGCTTTCTCTCTCTGCACAAATCCCCGAATGCCAAAAAGACCAAAATACCCTCCTGTTTAACACATTTTTACGGTTTTGTCAAAACTTCCTAGACCCGTAACTCTCGCCTCGTAAGTCCGATGAATACGTGCCGCTTGTCATCGAACTCAGGACGACGAAAGCTATCTAACCATGCTAGGTCAACCTACCAAAACCCATTCGTACAAAAAGTCAACTATTCCCCCTAATTTACCCAAATTACGGTTAAGCCCTCAACCTTCCGAACATCACAACTTCCTCCTCGGATGTCGGAATCGAACGTACCTCATGTCTACGGGTTCGTGACGTCCTCAACTACGTCCTGGTCACTGGCCAATACCCAATTGACCACCCGAATAAAAGTTAACATTTTTGCCCGGACCAGGGGTAAAATCGTCATTCTAGGCTCCCGGACCTTTCGGGACCACCTAACCACTGATTATCCTTACTAATCACACCTTAATCACTCTACTAATCCCGGCTCTCAAGACGGGTTGTTACAATCTACCCCCCTAAAAATAATTTCGTCCCCGAAATTCCACAGATAGTTCCCGACACCTAGGGTCTCCTACCTGGTCACCAACACTAGGTCAACAACAACCTCTCCTGGGTTTCCTGTCTATCATCTCCACCTTGGGTATTTCACTCCATCCCCAACTACTGTTACCACGGCCAACCCTAGCTATGTAACAGCTGCATGGTGTACGCAAGGGAAACTCTATGAACAGCAAACAAAGGTATTCTAAAATACCTTATTTCACAGTACCCGACAGAAGTCATAGAGTACCTCCTCGTATACAACCACCCTACCTTCCCAAACCAACTCGAATACTAACCCAAACAATCGTCCACCCATCTCCCTCGGCTGCTACTTCGGCCACTGTCCTAAAGGCAAACTCTAGCTTGTGGTTTTTCTCCTTCAATAACCTCATATCGATCAGTTATAGTCACTCCTTTTCTGTACCTTCCGTCATCCTTCTACGGAACTTACTGTAACACTCCAAGTCCTCTAGGAAAACTCCTAGACTCTACCCTGAGATCCAACAACCAAACCTAAATACAGCACAACCAAAAGTAATATAAGTACATGTCCCTGCATCTGGTGTCGACTGACCCTCTTGCTGGGTCATCGAGAACACCCGGGCCTGAGATCCCGACGCTCTACCACGTCCCCTCGAACTACTAGTAGCAGTGCCACCACCTCTTCTCGGGCTTGCTGTCCCTGACGCTGTACTCTGTCCGGACTCCGCTACTCCTCTGCCTACACCACCTTCCTGTGGCAACAGTGGACACTCACGTCGGAAATGACCTCGCTCCCCGCAGTAGAAACACACGTTCCAACCTGGTCCACTGCTCGGTCTCCCTGTAGACGCTACAGAGGCCGCACTCGCTTGCGGAGTCGGCTGTGCACGGTAACCCCAAAATCCTGAACTCTGGAAACTGCCAGGCCTGCCAAAACGATCATCGCCCGATGAGGACGCTCTACCGAAGTTACCTCTTTTTGGTGTCCACTGGCTCGAAGCTCCAGGAATAGATGGTTCCCGGCGTCGCACCGGTAAACTAGCCTCCACCCTCACCGCAGCATCTGATAAGTCTCGGAGGGTAGCAAAAGATCCGGCCGTCACTATGGCTCGAATCTCACCTCGCAGGCCCAACTCAAACCTACGGCATTTCTCGGCTTCAGTGGCTACAAAAGCAGGAGCAAACCGAGACAACATCTGGAACTTCCGTTCATACTCTTCCACTGTCATATTCCCTTGCTGGAGCTGCAGAAACTCCGCCTCCTTGGCATCCCGGAAAGAACGAGGATAATACTGCTCCAGAAACCGTTCCCTAAACGTCTCCCAAGTCACACTATGGACATCCCAACCAGACAACTCGAGGGTATACCACCACTCGTACGCCGTACCATCCAACAGAAACGTAGCCAACAACACTCGCTCCTCCGGCGGACAATGCATCACCGCAAAAATCCGCTCAAGTCTGGTGATCCACCTCTGGGCTTCCTCAGGATCAGCCCCACCAATAAACGTAGTCGCCCCGAGCCGCTGGGCTCGCTCAATCGTAGTACTCTCAGTCTCTCTTGCTACTTCTTCAGGTTGTGGAGAGGGTCTACGTCTCGGAGGCATCGTCAACCGCACGCTGAAAGAGGCATAGAAGTAGTCAAACAACGAAAACACAACCTCACAAACCAACAAACCCCACAAACCCGACAAACCTATGCTCTGATACCAATTGTCAGGACCCACCCCGGTTTCACCCTGAAACCCGAGGTAAATCCTGCTCTCGTCTGACCACCCAACCGTAACCAGGCAGACGCAGGAGAAAATACTCAATACCATATCCCGAAGTCAAAGTTTACAGAGCATAGTACATAATACAACAAAAAAAATGTGATAATATTTTACACGCACGCGGAAGAAAAACAAACACTCTGGGATCCCTCACGTCCCTTCTATGCCTCGGACACTGCCTCTACGTCAAAACCCCGCACTAGCTCCACAACCTGGAGGGCAATTTAAAAAACAGAAAGTGTGAGTGAACCAGAAAGTACAAAAAGTTCAAAAACCATGTCATATAAAAACCGGGGTTTTAGCCCTCCGTTTTGAAACCACATGCATAACCAACAGTTATGAACACAGTTATAAAATAAGCATCATAAAACATCATAAGAACAGAAACACTATAAAATATCATAAGAAACAGAAACACTATAAAACAGTTATAGAAATCATAGCATGAGTATCAGAAACCGTATCATAAACCATAAAGCTCAAATCCTCATTTCCCGATCGAACCTGCTGGACCTATCCGAGTCTTTAAACTCCCGAGTCTTTAAACTCAATCCAGGCCTTAATCATATCCGAATCTTTAAACTCCCGAGTCTTTAAACTCAAGGCCTACGGGGGAAAATCAATATATCCGAGTCTTTAAACTCCCGAGTCTTTAAACTCAATCCGGGTCTTTAAACCCATTCCGGCTGGTCCCCCGTCACATATATCCGGGTCTTTAAACACAATAGCCAGATCCAGCAAATCCAATCCAAAACCTTTTGAAAACCTTTTCCAAATCCATATCCAAACTCGAATCCGAAATCCCCGGTCCGAAGCCTTTCCGGCGTTCAGAACCGTCATTCCGAACCCAAATCCGGAATACCACTTTTCAAGCCTTTGCCCCAAATCCAATTGTCACTTTCGATTTCAAAACCAAAACCTTGATTCTCAAAATCATGTCCCAAAATCCCCTTAACATCATTGAGATCATTTATCTTTCCAAAATCACCATTTTCGTAAAACATGCTAAAACCGTATTTTTCTCGAAAACCGTGCAATCACGTAAAACCATCATAACATAGTCAAGATCATAGATGTAAGAGTAAAACCATCAAAAACGTATATAAAAACAGTTATGCATGATCGAGTTTAAGGAAAGGGTCCACTCACATACAGAGCCCTACTCGCGTCCCGAACGTCCAGCCCGTTCCTCAGCTTCCTCGGGAAATCCCGATCCTGTCAATCATCGTCAAAATACGTCACTAATACATCTACGAACATTCACCTAAATTTCCTCAAAATTCCCCGAACCGAAGACCTAAAACCCGGGACCCTAAACATTCACCCTCGCGGAACTAAACTCAAACGACGTCCGATTGACTCGAAACCAACTCCATTGAACTCACCACAACTCCTAGACCAAAAACCATGTTGACCGTTTTCCCAACTGCCGCCGCACGCGCCCCCACGTGACACGACCCATCCCAATCCCCCTAGGATTACCATGGGATGTGCCATGCTCCCGTCTGACAAGAGGTGTCAGACAAGGGATAACCTATTGCCACTGCCCAAACGGGCTTCCAGAGTGCGTAAGGATCGATGGAGGAGGTGTGCGATGCTCAAGTCTCTGCTGCAGTTGCATCCGGAATCAACCTGAAGGGCATTGAAAACAAAAGCTGTGAGTGGACGAAAATAAACAAGTCTGTTTAAAACATTTATAAGACATTTATGCCCCTCAGTAAAATCATATGCATGCACCAAAAACCAATAATCCCATATTTATTTTGAAATAACCATTAGGGCCTTAGCCCGGAAACCAAAGCATAGTTTCAAATTCCAAAAGTCAATCCAAGAGTTATTTCGTCAATCCAAGAGTTATTTCGTCAATCCAGTAATATTCATTTATTATTTTTCCATCTCCAGCATCCCCGATGCCTAGCGTCCTAGACGCTTGACGTTCCAGACGTCATATCTCACGGTATTAAGCAACGCGTGCTGCCCGGGGTCTCACCGGGTCCATATCTCTGACATCCCCGATGTCTGACGTCCATGACGTCCAGCAATCCTGCTCCTGGATCACTATATGGTCTGGTAGCTCCGTACAATGAGCCCTCGCAGGCAATGCACCGTGACTTCTCCAGTGTCCCCGACACTTGGAGGAGACCAGGATATAAATATCCTCATATCGAGATGGTTTTATGGAACACATTTTATTATTCATTTCCAAAATATCACAAGGGCCCCGCCCCGAATTTCCATAAAACCGTCATAAGTCCAAATAGTTCAATCAAATCCGAAATAGTTTATTCAATTCCATTTTAGGGTTCCCGACCCGAAATCACATATATAAGTCAACTGGGCCCTTGGCCCGATTTCATAAGTCAACTGGGCCCCTGGCCCGATTTCATAACTCAATTGGGCCCCTGGCCCGATTAACAAGTTAACTGGGCCCCTGGCCCGATTCAACAAATTAACTGGGCCCCTGGCCCGATTTTACTTTATCAAATCCGTAACCGTTTCATGAAATCATATCCATCCATATTTATGGAAATCAGTGCAAATCCGGAAAACCTCGATTCACGTGCAAACACGTAAATCGCCTCGAAATGCGTGAAAACATATAAATTTACTGATATCCAAAATAAATCATATAATCCCAATTATAACAATCATGAAACAGTTATGCATGCATCGAATTTATAAAACCAATGTCCACTCACAGACCGTTTAACCGAGCGCCTCGATATGCGTGCCATAGGCCTTCCCGGGCCACACCACAATCACCGGGACTCCCAATCCTGTTCAAATCACATTAGAGGATCACTAACCTCATCAATAACATCCTATTCAAGTCCCGTAATTTTCCCGAATTTTTACGTATTTTTAAACTGGATTTAAAACCTTCGAACATCCCGAACAATATCGAAACGGGATCCGATCGACACGAAACCAACGCTAAAATGTTCGTTACATTGCATAGGATAAAAGTCATGTTGACCTCACCTCGAGATTCGTGCCCACACGCCGTCACGCGCCGCCGTGAGTGGCTGCGCGTGAAAGCCACGCGCCTGCTACAGTGACTGCTACAGTGTTCCTTCTTCACCCGAATGACTGGTAAATGGGTCGAAAAGCCCGCGATAGGATCCGGTTTAATCTCACTCAATTCGACATCAATTCAATCCGTTCTTGATCCTACAACAATCATCAATTCACCAATTTCAGTTCTGTGTCAATGATCAACATCAACCATCGATCAATCGTGTCAACAACCCGTGATCACCCAAAACGGGTCGATCACCAAAACTCCTCCAATCCTCAACCATTATCAAATTAACTTCACAGGAAGCTAATAAGGACTAATACGAACCAATTAGCATGATTAATTTAACTCGAAAATACCTCAATCGTCACAACTCAAGCTTGAGTTTTCCGGCCGTCCACCTCGTCCGTTCACGGCCCTAGGAGCCCCAAAGCTTGCCCCATTTGATCTGGTTCGACACGTTGAAGTTCCAGGAAGCTCAATCCACCATCAATTAGGCTTGGGCTGGCCTAAAAACCGAAGTTCGAATTTGAATTTCCCAGTAACCGGTTTCGGGTTTTTCAGAGAAATCCAACTCCAAACTCACTCAATCCTTCCATTCTCAATCACAGGGGAACCCACTCGACTTACACACCATTCCTTTAATCCCAATCAGCCGTTAAAGGCATCCAAAAGTGTCCAATTTCCACTGTGTAATGTTCCCCTGCACTGTCCCGAAAACAATAGAAAACCCAGTGCCCATATCGTGCAATCGATGCCAACTCAATCCCCATGTGCAATTCCACCTCAAACCGTCCCAATCCAGCCATTTAATTGATAAACAATCAAGGGATCGATCGCACAAAGCATCCACTACACGGCCAGTTCAATGGAACAGTGTCCCGTGCGAAATTACATTTCTGCCCTTGTGCAGGAAATTACCAAAATGCCCCTCACACATCCTGACCCGTAACTCGGTCATACGGACTCCGATTGATGCGTGCCGCCTGTCATTGGATTCGTATCCACGATACCTACGTAACGGTCCTTGGCCCTCGGCCATCGGACATCCCGGTCGAAAAGTCAACATTCACCCTTATATCGTCCAAATTACGAAAACGCCCCCGAACTTCCGTACATCATAACTTTCACCACGAACATCGGAATCGAACGTGCCACCTGTCTATGAACTCGTGACGTCCCGAACTACGTCACGGTCATCGGTCAAAGTCCATTTGACCATCCGAATTAAAAGTCAACGTTTTACCCACGCCCAGGGGCAAAACGGTCATTTTGCACAATTCGTCCGAAATCACACAACTAATCCCAGATTAGCAAATCACCATTAAATATTATTAAATCCCGATATTCGGGACGGGTCGTTACAACCTTCCCTCCTTAAAGAATTTCGTCCTCGAAATTACCAATAACCTTATTCCACAACCACCACGTGGAAAACATTTCGACCACACATCTGTGTACACTTGTACACCCACATACTGGGACAACACCAGCCTCGTTTGTACCCAGACATCCCATCACAGTCATACGTCACAATCAACAACACTCGACCACCTCGAGTGGACATAATCACCTGATTCGCGATAAAATCGCTTAACCATTTAGCTGACTCCTTCAGCTAGACGGTTCCTTTCCATTGCCAATAAATCCTTACATTTGCTCCCATTGGGAGTCACCAACTCTCATTTGTTAGTCCATGCTGACACCATCAGTCAAACTGTCACCACAAAGCTTTACCACCCTAGTAAAGCCCCATCCATCTGTCCGTCCGTGACAACACCACGTACTACGCCACCCTCGATGTAGCGTAAGATCAACCACATGATCTCAATTCGCAGGGCAAGCCCAATCCTGCGACACAAAATAATCTCAATGTCCATAATCGCCGACTCCCTCAGCGAACCAAAACGCTGGGAAATATCACGGTGTGAAACATCTCACAAGGTTACTCGTGGTTACTCTGACCACCAATTCACTCATCCTGAGTGTACGAATACCGTCAACTTACTCCATCAAGTGGTGTAACTGGAACACATTGAATACCAGCCCAGCAGTGAACACACATCTCAATACTAGGGTTCCACAAGCCATCCATGGCTAAGAGCACCTGCTCATAAAATCACTGAACCCGACAAGATCAAACTGCACAGCGCACGGTATCCAATGTCCAGTCCACAATACGGCCAAACAAAAGATATCAGAACCAAGCCGATTACCAACACATTTAGTTATACACCACTGGTACATCCCATGTACCGCCATTAGGCACCACTCAGCCTAACCAGTCTCAATCCTCGCACAACGTACCCTGAATGCACATCAATCCATCAATCCGCCTACAACCACCTAGGTCGTAGCCAAACACGTTCCAATAATGGAGTACACTTGCCCAAACCATCATGAGACAAAACGAACTCCACCCGTCATCTAGTTCCAATTCCGAATCCGAATCCGAAATTTCGTAAGAAATCCCGAATCCGAACCCAAACATCATATTTTATTCCATTTCCAAATCCAAATCCGAAATCATTATTCCGTAAGCTAGCATTGGAACAATCATTCCGCACCCAAATCCGGTAATCCATTTTCGAGCTTCGCAATCGAATCCTGAATCGTCACTCAGAAATTCGATTCCAAAACCCAAAATCTCGTTTACGTCCACCAAGACGTAACAAAACCGAACCTATCGGTTGCCTGTCCGAAACACTCGATTGACTTCATAGGGAAGCCAATCCCAATATCCATACGTCAAAGGTTGACAAAATCTGACCACATCGGAAACCTACTCAACCGAGTAACAAACCATATGGACTCCACTCCGAAAAGAAGTTCAGTCCCGTCATTTACGACTCACATATCAAGGTAAGAGTGATAAACTCACGTCCAATCTGGATCATCACGATCGCGATCCAGATCCATCACTATGTCACCCGACAAGTAACATCACGATCCTAGATCGTCACATCGACCAAAGTCGACAACATCTCAAATCAGATCCACCTAGGACCCACACATGCTCACATAGCTAACAATCCATCTGGAAGCTGATCGTAGGGTCTTACACCCTCAATTGAATCCTTCGCCAAATTTCCCTTGGTGGAAAGATGACCACGCATATCACCACCAAATCCAAAATCATACAAAACTTCTTGTGTCCAATGAACCCAAGCCAAACATGGGTCCACCTACCAATACACGCTCAACGTACTGGTAGCAACAATCATCATCTGCCACGGCAGGAAATATGAAGTCAGCTCTGATGACTTCGGAACACCAATCACCGATGCGGAAACGAGCACTCCTCTCGTCTCCCAATCACAACTCTCCCCGAAACGGGAGTTCCAATCATGTTGGGAACAGACATGCTCCCAATGAGATGTCAAGTCCAACCACTGGACTGCCCACGTCCATACCTCACTTGGACCACCACGTGTCCAAAATCAATTCATTACTCGGACCTCACGTCCGTCAATAATCATGTACGCACACCCCGATTCCGAACGAGATATCTACAATTTTGCCTGAATGTGCATACCATACTGCCTTCGTTTCACATCACAGCCTAAACAGGTTCAATCCTCATGTTCCAAGTGATTCACAATCACACAATCATGACGTCAATACCACGAATGGTTTTCCCCGACTTTTCCAATTTTAATAATTTCCTTGTACTTCCTGGGGATATAAGAAGTATACCATCATACCAATCTCGGAGTTGACAACAACTCCCCAAATCCACTGATTCTCATGACGTAGGGAACATCGTCCCTAGATTCCCCAAGTTTCAATCATACCTTTTGATCCATTCATCACTTGTCATCATATATCTGTTAGGACTTATCCCAACACGACACAACCTCCACTGGAACCCATCCAGTCCAAGACTCAATCACCTCTGAGTCGCAGATACCAATCACATGTCCATCATGACAGAGTCACACCCCAACTGGTGGCTCATCGTCCTCACAATTACTGTCACCAGCACCAGCATACCATCATCAACACTAGTATCAGCACACAGGCATCCATACTAGTATTGGCATAAAGGCATCACCATACCAACATCCATACATAGCACACGAACATCCACACTAGCACACGAACACCCATGCTAGCACACTGTGTGCTAAGTTGTTACCCTGGATCTCCGTTCATTACGAACGACGATCCCGTAACAGCACTCGTACCCCACGACTATGGGTACCTCCAATTTTCGCCATCGGCACATCAGGATAATGGACGTTCCCTGAACATCCCCTGATCCCCAAGTGTCAAAACCACACTAAATACCCTCGATAGCCAGTCATCTCGACACAACTGTCGACCAACAGTCATCGTTGTCAAGATCCGTATCCACACATCACACTAGTATTCGATCCGACACGGGATTCCATATTTTATCTCACAATCGTATCCATAGATCGAAACCCATAAGACTCACTGGAGTCATCCACATGGTCATCCACGACCTCAGCCGCTCGTCGCAGCACAAGTTCTCATTTAAAGTTCACTTTTCTAGTCCAACGTATAAATTAGGGTTCCAAGATCACACCCTAGGGTTCCACCGAACCCAACTGCCTTCTGCAGTAAAATCCACAACCTGACCGACTCCGCAGTCCTGACATCGTATAGACGTCCAATCCAATCCAATTGTCAACTCAACGTGGGTTCCATCGTGGGTTCCACCACGAAGGTCATCGGCTAACTCCGATGCACCAACACCCCGTACACTAGCCAACACTACCAGGGTCCAAAACATAGACCAATATTCAACTGAGTTTCGTATTTCCATAACATTATTCCAATGGGGTTCCCTGAACCTAGCTGTGCCCAGTGGCACAACAATCCATCATCACGTGACCGAACCGACGGTCCCACATTACCAGTTAATCGAATACAACCCCACTTGGGTTGAATCGCAACAATGCACGGCGTATCGGGCCAAACACACCCAATTCACCATACAAACCCAAAACTATCTATCAGGTTGACAACGGAACAGCAGCCCAAAGAGACATCACACCCTCGTCCTTCGCGCACGAAAGAGCAAACCTGCTCTGATACCACTTGACACGACCCATCCCAATCCCCCTAGGATTACCATGGGATGTGCCATGCTCCCGTTTGACAAGAGGTGTCAGACAAGGGATAACCTATTGCCACTGCCCAAACGGGCTTCCAGAGTGCGTAAGGATCGATGGAGGAGGTGTACGATGCTCAAGTCTCTGCTGCAGTTGCATCCGGAATCAACCTGAAGGGCATTGAAAACAAAAGCTGTGAGTGGACGAAAATAAACAAGTCTGTTTAAAACATTTATAAGACATTTATGCCCCTCAGTAAAATCATATGCATGCACCAAAAACCAATAATCCCATATTTATTTTGAAATAACCATTAGGGCCTTAGCCCGGAAACCAAAGCATAGTTTCAAATTCCAAAAGTCAATCCAAGAGTTATTTCGTCAATCCAGTAATATTCATTTATTATTTTTCCATCTCCAGCATCCCCGATGCCTAGCGTCCTAGACGCTTGACGTTCCAGACGTCATATCTCACGGTATTAAGCAACGCGTGCTGCCCGGGGTCTCACCGGGTCCATATCTCTGACATCCCCGATGTCTGACGTCCATGACGTCCAGCAATCCTGCTCCTGGATCACTATACGGTCCGGTAGCTCCGTACAATGAGCCCTCGCAGGCAATGCGCCGTGACTTCTCCAGTGTCCCCGACACTTGGAGGAGACCAGGATATAAATATCCTCATATCGAGATGGTTTTATGGAACACATTTTATTATTCATTTCCAAAATATCACAAGGGCTCTGCCCCGAATTTCCATAAAACCGTCATAAGTCCAAATAGTTGAATCAAATCCGAAATAGTTTATTCAATTCCATTTTAGGGTTCCCGACCCGAAATCACATATATAAGTCAACTGGGCCCTTGGCCCGATTTCATAAGTCAACTGGGCCCCTGGCCCGATTTCATAACTCAATTGGGCCCTTGGCCCGATTAACAAGTTAACTGGGCCCCTGGCCCGATTCAACAAATTAACTGGGCCCCTGGCCCGATTTTACTTTATCAAATCCGTAACCGTTTCATGAAATCATATCCATCCATATTTATGGAAATCAGTGCAAATCCAGAAAACCTCGATTCACGTGCTAACACGTAAATCGCCTCGAAATGCGTGAAAACATATAAATTTACTGATATCCAAAATAAATCATATAATCCCAATTATAACAATCATGAAACAGTTATGCATGCATCGAATTTATAAAACCAATGTCCACTCACAGACCGTTTAACCGAGCGCCTCGATATGCGTGCCATAGGCCTTCCCGGGCCACACCACAATCACCGGGACTCCCAATCCTGTTCAAATCACATTAGAGGATCACTAACCTCATCAATAACATCCTATTCAAGTCCCGTAATTTTCCCGAATTTTCACGTATTTTTAAACTGGATTTAAAACCTTCGAACATCCCGAACAATATCGAAACGGGATCCGATCGACACGAAACCAACGCTAAAATGTTCGTTACATTGCATAGGATAAAAGTCATGTTGACCTCACCTCGAGATTCGTGTCCATGCGCCGTCACGCGCCGCCGTGAGTGGCTGCGCGTGAAAGCCACGCGCCTGCTACAGTGACTGCTACAGTGTTCCTTCTTCACCCGAATGACTGGTAAACGGGTCGAAAAGCCCGCGATAGGATCCGGTTTAATCTCACTCAATTCGACATCAATTCAATCCGTTCTTGATCCTACAACAATCATCAATTCACCAATTTCAGTTCTGTGTCAATGATCAACATCAACCATCGATCAATCGTGTCAACAACCCGTGATCACCCAAAACGGGTCGATCACCAAAACTCCTCCAATCCTCAACCATTATCAAATTAACTTCACAGGAAGCTAATAAGGACTAATACGAACCAATTAGCATGATTAATTTAACTCGAAAATACCTCAATCGTCACAACTCAAGCTTGAGTTTTCCAGCCGTCCACCTCGTCCGTTCACGGCCCTAGGAGCCCCAAAGCTTGCCCCATTTGATCTGGTTCGACACGTTGAAGTTCCAGGAAGCTCAATCCACCATCAATTAGGCTTGGGCTGGCCTAAAAACCGAAGTTCGAATTTGAATTTCCCAGTAACCGGTTTCGGGTTTTTCAGAGAAATCCAACTCCAAACTCACTCAATCCTTCCATTCTCAATCACAGGGGAACCCACTCGACTTACACACCATTCCTTTAATCCCAATCAGCCGTTAAAGGCATCCAAAAGTGTCCAATTTCCACTGTGTAATGTTCCCCTGCACTGTCCCGAAAACAATAGAAAACCCAGTGCCCATATCGTGCAATCGATGCCAACTCAATCCCCATGTGCAATTCCACCTCAAACCGTCCCAATCCAGCCATTTAATTGATAAACAATCAAGGGATCGATCGCACAAAGCATCCACTACACGGCCAGTTCAATGGAACAGTGTCCCGTGTGAAATTACATTTCTGCCCTTGTGCAGGAAATTACCAAAATGCCCTTCACGCATCCTGACCCGTAACTCGGTCATACGGACTCCGATTGATACGTGCCGCCTGTCATTGGATTCGTATCCACGATACCTACGTAACGGTCCTTGGTCCTCGGCCATCGGACATCCCGGTCGAAAATTCAACATTCACCCTTATATCGTCCAAATTACGAAAACGCCCCCGAACTTCCGTACATCATAACTTTCACCACGAACATCGGAATCGAACGTGCCACCTGTCTATGAACTCGTGACGTCCCGAACTACGTCACGGTCATCGGTCAAAGTCCATTTGACCATCCGAATTAAAAGTCAACGTTTTACCCACGCCTAGGGGCAAAACGGTCATTTTGCACAATTCGTCCGAAATCACACAACTAATCCCAGATTAGCAAATCACCATTAAATATTATTAAATCCCGATATTCGGGACGGGTCGTTACACCACGCGCCGCCCAAAGTGGCTGCGCGTGGCCCTCACGCGCCAGCTACAGTAGCATCATCAACCTCGACCTCACTGTGCTGAACCGACCGCCGTGAATTGAATCGGCGAGGAGCATTCTCCACCGTCCGGTCACCATTTCCTTCCCTTCTTCCATCCACGGCTTCGTCCAGACACCAAGAATCCATTCCCCTACTCCTCTAACCTCGACACAGTCCCACCATCGTCGATTCCAGCTCGAACCAGACAGCCCTCAAACCCCTGTTTCACGATCCATCTGCTCCGGTCACCTCCCGTCACGGTGGCGACACCAGACAATCCCTAGGGCCTTACTGAACCTAGACCAACCCTCCTATACCGTCGACTCAGCCCCAAACTCGACGACTTTGGGTTTGAAGTTCACGGCCGAAACAGAGTAACAGAGTACTCCACTTCGACTGAGCTCCGCCGTGTATGCCCCGTCACGACGACCACCACAAACCACTCCTAGGACCTCCCTAAACATCACGCTGACCTTCAATCCTCTCGGTTCTAAACTCAGACTCACGACTTTCCAAATGAAGTTTACGGGAAAAACAGAGCAAGAAAACTTACCCTTCGATTGCAGCTCCGCCGTGCGCACCGCCGCGTGCCACGGTGTTCGTTGGCCTACCTGCAACCTCCTGAACGTCCCACGGTCGTGGTTTGAGCCACCTCACGGCGTAGCCACCACCAAACGCTCACGGTCTCCCTGTTTCCCCAAAAACTTTGCCGCACCACCGCCGTGCCGTCGTGCACGATTCCACCACCAATTCACGACCACCAGCTTCCTTTCAGTCTCCCGTTCCTCCCTCACTCACTAGGACTCGTCAATTACCACGATCAATCCTCAACTTCTCCTCACAAGCTCTCTCTGTTTCTCTGTGTTTGTCGAAGAACAACCACGGGTTTGCACGAGTGCACCCCAATTATTTGGGCTATGAACACACATGATTCTCCCAGAATCCTCTAGCCCCTTGCCACATGTCACCATCCACTCAACCCTTATCCCATCTGGTTAAATCCCAGCCGTCCAGTTTGCTTTCTCTCTCTGCACAAATCCCTGGATGCCAAAAAGACCAAAATACCCTCATGTTTAACACATTTTTACGGTTTTGTCAAAACTTCCTAGACCCGTAACTCTCGCCTCGTAAGTCCGATGAATACGTGCCGCTTGTCATCGAACTCAGGACGACGAAAGCTATCTAACCATGCTAGGTCAACCTACCAAAACCCATTCGTACAAAAAGTCAACTATTCCCCCTAATTTACCCAAATTACGGTTAAGCCCTCAACCTTCCAAACATCACAACTTCCTCCTCGGATGTCGGAATCGAACGTACCTCATGTCTACGGGTTCGTGACGTCCTCAACTACGTCCTGGTCACTGGCCAATACCCAATTGACCACCCGAATAAAAGTCAACATTTTTGCCCGGACCAGGGGCAAAATCGTCATTCTAGGCTCCCGGACCTTTCGGGACCACCTAACCACTGATTATCCTCACTAATCACACCTTAATCACTCTACTAATCCCGGCTCTCGGGACGGGTTGTTACACAAACTGGTCGGCCTGACTAAAAACCAAGTTGACATGCCTTAAAACAAGTTCATAAATACCAAGCTCAAAGCTAACTAGCCACGTCTGATCAGCCAGTCCACAGGAACCCCAGACTAGGCTGGCAAGGCCCTCACAACCCAGGAAGATCGCATCGGATCGCACGACACGCATATCGGTCTTACAAACCAACTAGAGACCGACTCTACCAGATTTAGTCAACCGGACCCACTAACAAGTCATAAATACTGTCCAGAACCACCACATGACACCTAACAGCTCCTAGGGACAACAAAATTTATCCCACATTGACAAACACCAACAAACACATTCAATGCTACTATAAATATAAGGGCATCCCCTTCCAAAAAGTTAATGACAATCTTACCCTCACACTGCCTAAGTTGCTACAGTACCCCCTCCCACTTAAACTGACTTAAGTATCAGAGACTGTTAGGCCGGCACCACACCGATGTCTCTTTGCTCTTACCCTCTTCATGTGTAGTTCTTACAACCCCGAGAGAAGCAGCAGAGAAACTCAACGAGTCGAGTCTAAATTGATCCATTTCTTACATCAACACAAATCATTACTAACCTAGCAATTCATGTTCTCAAATCATTTAAACAGATAATTGGATAAATAATAATTTAGAGTGATTCGATTAATGGTTTCGAATTTATACCCCCTCTTATTATATATTATTATACATCATACGCGTATTTGACGGGCCGAGTGAAAAAAGATGCTATCCTAATTCCTAAGTGAGATTTGACCCATTCTTTACGACTTGGGCGTCAAGCAATTGCTTTACCAAACCCACTAGTCAAAAAACCAAGAAAAATATCATTATTCTAAAATCTTCCAAATCTTCCAACTGCGATGACTTGGATTCCACGTCGCAAGTACAAATTCTTAGTTTTTTTTGGGTCTGAACAAATTCTTATAGCTTAGGTAATTAAAATATAACTCGTAGACAAAAAAGAAAACAACCTTAGAGAGATAGGAAATAGGAGAAACTCCATTGTTTGATGGATAAGGAGATATTTCATAATATACGAGTTGAGTGGTTATACAACTCCAAGAAAGAATAGAAAAGTATAAATAAATAAACTTAAAGAATATAGGAGAAAATATTACATATGGGGGTGTGATATGGTGTAAAGCCGTGTCCTCATTTTCTTTTCCTTATAAAAGTAAAAAGAAAAGTAAGAATTTGTAGTAAATTGCAGACTACAGATCCGTAAAAGTTGTGCTGTTCACCCCCACCCTATACAATTGTAGTTCTGTTGATTTAGCAGTAATGTTAATCTTCGTGTTGGCAGGCACAAAGTAAACCTCACCTTCTACGACTATGTCATCACCGTCCTTCGCTGTACCATTCTCAGGCATACCTGCTTCAAAATGCCCTTTCCCAGCAGTAAACAGGAAAAGGGAAGGTCCTAGGACTGACGGAAAAGCTACCGATGCAGACTGAGGAAGATTACAGCAGTCGACTTCAAATTCTTCGAAAGGAGGGAGATATCTTCTTGTGTATGGATTCAAATAAACCCCTTGCAAAATTTCAGGAGCACCCTGCAAAACAATAGATTAGAAACAACAGCTGACACGAAAAGAGAATTCGCCATGGCTTCACAGTATGGCATTCCTCAAAAGACATGAGATAGTCGAAAGGTGATATAGATCGAGCATCACTCTGGAGAAAAAAAAAATCTGGGAAATATAGTACCAAAATGAATGATTACCTGTCTGTATTTGAGCATAGAAAGAAGTGTTTGGACATCCAGTGGCTTTGAGGTAAGTCCCGCACGGACAACATTGTCAGAAGTTGCCATACACTCAATGCATTCACCAGAAATATATGCATGTGGTTCATTTGGCCCAAGAGATATTGCTTCACCACGGTTCAGTTTCACATAATTAAGAAAAAATGCTGCTATTGCACCCACATCTGCTGGATACTGACTCTCCAATTTGAGTACCAGTTGTTCTTTAACCGTCAATTGCCTTTTCTGGTCAAATGAACGAAAAAATATGGTAATTGGAGAAAACCTAGTGATTCAATCAACATGAACATAATGGACAATGGTGGTTCCAGTTATAAAGACCATTGAAACAACAATGTTTATCTATCACTTCTATTTTCTTCACAAACCTTAAATTGAAACACAAGCATACTTCACACTTTCACATAATCTAAACTAAAGTAGCAATATCATCTCACTGGTCAATGATTAGATTATATATACAACTATTTAGCAGTTCCGAAAGGATGTTCTTGCAGCTTTCATAGCTTGTGTATGTTATTAGCACAAAATCTAACCTTGATTTTAGTTATTGCGGTTGCGTCCTTCAATAAGTTTAAAGGTAAGCAACTCTTTAATGGAAACAATAATAATCTGCGCTAAAACTTTATATAGCCAACATTATTTGAAATTACCTTTTTCTCTAAATTGAGACGCCTTTTTAGTTTTGATATCATCTCAGCAATTGTATCTTTACTTAGTAACATAAGTCTAGTGAATATGGACTCTAAATCTGTTTTCGCTTTCCCATTCTCATGCTGCTCACTACCAAGCCGAATTCCCTCTGCATCTCCAGCTGCAACCAATTCTGCAATCTCCGGAACAGTACTGAGCATGTCTTTTAACTCCTGGAATATATAACACCATGCAATAAATACAAACACATTATATTGGTGTACAAGAAATACTTTATAAGTACAAGCAGCATGAAAAATAGGAGGCATCCATTAGAATACAGTCGGCTTATAATTCATTTCTCTTTTAATTTGCCTATTTATTCACAAGGTTCAGGTAATCACTTGAAAAAGTTTAAAATTTAACTATGCAATATCCAAATCCGACTTTACTTATAAACTGCAACGAGTCCTTTTGTTCTTGATTGCAACAACTTCTTACAGTGGAACCCGTTAAGTGAAAATTAAAAACAAAGGCAGAGCTTATGCTCCATTATTGAAGATCAGACCGTCTCCGCTACAAATCATAAGTTAAGGAAATTCGAAATAAACCTAATGTAAATCTGCGTAAAAATATAAAATTATCGCCCTATCACTCAGGATCCATAAGAGCCAAGCTCCAGTTTCCAAAGGATGATGTCTGTCTTACCTTGACACTTATAAACCCGCAAAGTGCCTCAAACTCTGTCAGTGCCAATGCCATTTCCGGTTTATGATTACCATCTCTGTAAACATTTGGGTGCAACTTGTTCAACACCCTTGCCAATTCTTTATCTGGATGAGCCTGAATCGATAAAGCCTTCCCAACCGAGAGTACCTAAAATCCCACAATAAACCCTAAGTCCATAATCTAAGCAATTCAAATCAAACAGAAAATCTACATGGTGCAAAGGATTCATTAGCATTTTGGACGAAAACTTCTATATCTCAGATTTACAATGTGGATCATGTAAGCATTCACCTGACGTGACACACATACTCAATTAGTGTCCAATTTCCCTTTCTTCTTTCTGCATTTTCTCAGCAACCAAACACACAACAGAAAACATACCTTACACAAAAAGGGAAGATCAGCACCCCACTTGTCAACCACCTTTTCGCCAAGAACACCGGGATCGTGAGAGATCCAGGCCTTAAGGCTTATAGGCTCCGACCCGGAATCGACATACGAAGGTCCAGATTCATGGGTCCCGATCCAGAACTCGGCATAGGGCTTGAACGGGTCAATGTCGGAGCCGGAATTGAGAGCGAAAAGCCTGGCAGCCTTGGAATTACGACCGACAATGCCCCAATCGTAATTCTTAACAGAGCACCTGAGCCTGACGGACTTCCGGCTCCGCTTCCTCTTCTTCTTCATATTCTTGTCCCACGGCTCCATGTTCTCATCTCGGGCCTGCAAATGAAGCCTCGAATTGGCTCAAGGAACGACGATAGAAATTGAGGTATGGAGGGAAATATAGAGGTGTTGTCGGTTGTAAAATATGGAGGGTAGCTCTTACGGTAACCGATAGTCAAAACTGTCAGCGTCGGTCCGTTTGGGTCGTATGCAGGAGAGAGAGCCTGATTGACGTTAAGCGGGTCCGTCCGGTTCAGATCTGAATCTCTGACGTTTGAATTTTCTGCTGTTTGGTTTGGTCAAGTCGCACCTTAGCCCTTAGGGGCCGTTTGGGTATTCCCCTGGTTTTACTTTTAGATTCCAGCTTTGCATTTGCAAGGTGCAATTGCTGACATTAATTTGGGTAACTTGGGGTTTATAAATTGTTGCACATAAACGACAGCGTTTGGTAGCTGGATGAAATCGAAGTTGCTGCTGTCCTAACTCCTAAACCTAAATTTTCTTTGTTGCTCTTTGCTCTCAATTTTTAGGATATGCCAAACGCGTCGGAAATAGACTCCCAAACAGTGTGATTTGGCAGCGCATGCATTACACGTGGGAGGTGAGATGAGGAACGTACAAGTGTCAAGCCCAGCAAAGGGGTCGTGGACACTTGGCAGAGACTGACATGTTTTGTGGTTCCATTCCAATATCATCATGTGAACATTTAGACGATTTTGTAGGCAAGAAATACAAGAAATGATTTAAAATACAAGAAATGATTTAAAATTTATAAAAATTAATATATTCCAATTTTTTAAATTTTCTCAATTTTTTGTCATTAATAATAGATTTAAAATTAATAAAAAATAATATATTCATTAAAGTTTAAATTTAACGGATTTTCATTCAAAATGAAAATCTAAATCCAAATTGTTACTAACGGAGCGGTTTAAAATCTCAAACCGTTAGAATTCTCAAATCGTTTGAATTTTAACGTTCGAGGTTTTATAAGTTTCGACTTCTTGATAATAATTTTTTAATATTTTATTCGAATGGTTGTAAATTGTGTCATTAGGTGATAACTATAGTTATTTGAGTGCATGACTGAGATTGCATTCATATAAGTTGTAGCTCGTATGATTTGATTAGTGAGTGTTGTCGTTTAAATGGTGATTGCGGTCGTCGAATGTGATAACCAAACAAGTTTATGTAATACTTGTATCCTTTATTTAGTAGTTTGATTTGTATAACTTGTAATTTGTATCGTTTAACCGTAGTGACAAATAACTATATTTATTTACGTAATAATTTTAGACAATTTTAGCAAAGCTGATCCTGGTCTAGGGTAGCTAGGGCGACTGTTCTAGGCCTAATTTTTTTTTAAAAAAAAAATCTTATTTTTTAAATAAAAAATATTTTAAATTGGAAGATTTTAAATTTAATAATAAATTAGATCCATAATCTTAAAAAGTATCAATAAGGAATATTTTAGTTAATTTGTGTTGAGTATTATTTAGGCATATCTTGTAAAGTAAATAGACCGTAACTCATATAGAAGCATAAATCTCATCTCTTTTTCTCTTCTCCATATCTGTTTTTTTAATTCCAAGGAACTTTTTTGACTATTGATTGTAGACGGAAGATGGTTTTGGTAAGGGATAATGAGTTTTGTTGTGACATGATGAGTAGTTTTTTGGGAATATGGGTTGATGGAGAATTGAACAACCAGAAAAAAACCGATATAGATAAAAAATGTAAGTTGGAGGGAGCACTTATAAAATTTTCACCATCTCTTGAACCGGTCTTAAATTTCAATGACTACTTGATTTATTTATACGCTCATCAATCGAGATATTAATTTGTATCTAACCTCATTTATACAACATATTGAAAAAAAGGAAACTAGTGGACCCAAGAAAGTGAGTGGTGGAGGACCGGGATCAGAAATTTTCAAATCCATATACGAATGAGTAAACCATATAACGAAAGAAAATCTATTTATACAGATGATACTATTCAGTAACGCAAGAATAATGGGCTACACAAAACAACATTATGGGGCTAAGTATCCAAAAATGGACCCTACGTCGCGTGACACGTTATTGTTGCCTCATCAATCATTAATCTTCTGTCAACCAGTTCGGAATCTACCTCGCACCTTTTTACTCGTAAATAATTTCAAAAGTTTTCGATTTGGAAACCCTATATTCTAAAGGCACCCCTAAATCCGAATCAAGAGTGCTCCTTTTTAGATCTGATTGTAATTGTACCTTCTGAGTTCTGTCTGTCTAATACTAAGTGTATATATATATCTGCAAGTCTATTTATTCCCAACTGGATCCACCCCAAACGGCCAAACCATATCAACCCAACTCAACCTAACTCTTGTTCATTAAAGTCGAGTATTAACGTTTACATTTGAAATATGACTTTTAAAAAAATCGTATGATGTTGAGATATGCGTAGGTTTGTATATAAAATAATTACGTGTTTTACTTCATCATAAATTGTAAGAAGAAAAAAAAACTACGAGTTTATAATATATTCGTCAATATTACTTCTGATCTCGTGAAAAATACATGAAGATGTAATAAACCGTGAGGCTGAGCAACTCCAGCTTTAATCAATAGGCCGGATTCCTTGCTTGCCTTTGTGTTATGCTGCTAACTCTCAATTTGGCCTTACTTTTGGACGTAATAGTCACGTTATGTATAATATTTTCCCCCTTTATCCTTTGTATCTTCATCTTTTCGAAAGCTCATACCTATTCTTCTGGATATTCGAACACTTCTGAATCGTAAGAGATTGTTTAGGTTGAGTGTCAATATAACAAAGCATATGTTATTTAGCTTTTTTATATCTATTATAACTAGTTATTTCATTTTTCTACAAACAATTTTGAAAATAACCTCAACTCTATTTATTGGTCTCAGCAACATACGACTTATTTGAAATTAAGTAAATGAACCATTTATAAAAAAAAAACCTACTATGATAATTTATATCTGGAAGGAACGCCAAAAGAGAAGGCAGCTCTCTTCACCAATGCTCTCTACTTTTTTTTTTTTTTTATCAATACTGAAAACCTAATTAATTTTCAAAATAAATTGAACCATTGTAGAACTTAGAAAGAGAGAACAACCAAAATTTTTCAAAAGTGAATTCTCTCTCACGGATAGCTACATTAGTTAGCAACGGTCCTCGAAATCAAATTTAACTTAAAAAGATTTTTTTTCTTTCTTTTTGATATGAATTTAACTTGAAGATAATTCATCTCCTTTAGCAAATTTTAGACGAATTTGTAACCAAAAAAAAAAAACATTTAAAGAGTCTATTGAGGATGCTCTCAAACATGATATTCACATGGATTGATGTAAACTGATTTGAGCAATGAAGCCCAATAGCAAGTTCCTTATACAATCATAGAATATAATTACAAACTATAATCATATATATAGCCTCTTTTTTGGACTTTGAATCCCACAAAATCAGTAAGCTATGCATCCTCAGTCCCCTCACTCACTTACTTTCACTCTATTTTCTCATCCCCAAAACCAAAAGTAAAAGTTCCATTGAAGACCCCATAGCCATGGCTTCTTTTCTTTTTATAGCCTTTCGGTGCATATATTCAACCACTTTCCTACTCTTTTATCCTCCCCAAGAAACCAGACTCCCTCTGTTCATCTCTGCATGATTATTCATCGGATCCTCCAATGCTGGAATCTCTCTCTGCTCCAAACTCAGACAAAATGGTAAAGCTAAAGCTGCCATGTCTGACTTTTTACTCCTTTGACTCCAAATCTGCTGGACATCCCATGGGGTGGATTTTAAGATTTTAAATCCGCGATCTCCAGCTTCATTTTGAATTCAAAGCTTACCAATTTCTTTCGGGAAACATAAACACTGATACTTTCAGTTTCAGATATGACCGTTGAGGTGTGTTCTGAGATTTCCAGCACCGGATTCAGCCCAAGAATCTCATTCTCTCACGATCTAGACAAAACCAATTCTGCCCCGAAAGAACGGCAACGACTAGATTCCTCTCTGCTGGATTCAAGCTCCGATTTTGACTTCTGCATTGTCCAGAACATTAGATTAGAGCTGTCTTCTGCAGACGAGCTTTTCTCCGATGGGAAGATTCTCCCTGTCGAAATCAAAGAAGCTGTCAACAAGCAAATCCAACATCAACCGCCTCAACCAGTTACTCCTCTGCCTCCCACAAGTCCAACGGCTTCAAGTACAGAGAAGAAGATAAATCCAACGGCTTCAAATACTTCAAATACAGAGAAGAAGATAAAGCGACTGAAAGAGTTCTTAGACGCCAATGTTGACGCAGATGAAAACGACAAGCCTTCTCCGGCGAAGCCTTTCTGGCAGTTCCGGCGGAGTAGCAGCCTCAATTGCGACACCGCTCGCGGCAAAAGCTTACTTCGATCGTTGCAATTTCTGTCCAGAAGCAACTCAACCGGGTCAGCTCCAAACCCGAAGCAAACAGAAGTTCCAAAGGAGAATCATCAGAAGCGGCATTTGCAGAAACAACCCTCTGTTTCGAGCAGAAGATCATCGTCAGCATCTTCATCATGTTCATATTACGGTTACAATAACAGCAATCAATGGCTGCCACAAAAGGGTTCGTTGAGAAAGAGCGGATCTCATGGTAATGGGGTTAGAATCAGCCCCGTTTTGAATCTGCCACCGGCATACATTTCCAAAGTAACTGTGAGTTTTTTTGGTTTTGGTTCTCTTTGCTGTAATGGTAAATTAAAAAAAAAGAAAAAAAACGATGGAACCAGATGAATTCGGCTGTCTGCAAATCTTGTATTATTAACTAGCTACCATCCATATTCCATGTGCTATCGTACCCTGTAAAATCAGAAATTAAAATTCTAGTCCTAAGAAATGTTAAGAATCTTATTATTAAAATTTGAAGGGTGGAAAGTGAAAACTACAGTGGTGAAACTGTAGGGACAGTAAATGTGCATGCATATCAACATGTTACTGACTGAGGAGACAGATAAACAAGGTTTCTTTCTTTCATGGCTCCATCTCCCATATTCCATCCCTTTTTTAAAAAAAATAAAAAAAAATTCTTGTGATTATCTTTTTCTTCCGTGAAATCTTCTTTTCATTTGCATATTAAAAAATACTTGCTTTGCATAAGATGCTTTTGTTTTGTTTTACTTTGGAGAATTAGGACAAGAACAGTATGCTTCAAGGATTGCTCCCATGAAAATAATCGATAACAATGAATCAGCAGGCCCGAGCTCAAATAAAAACGAACCAGAAAAACAAAGTTGGAATAGAAAACCGGTGTTTTTATAGAACCAGCATTGACGTAAACTCAAGTCTAAATACAATTTGCAGTTTACCTTTTAAGATTGTTTTCCAGTAAAACCCTCGTGCCTAAAATAATGAGCAGAAAAATTGAAGTATGCCAAAGAATTTCATGACAGATTGGAAGTTTGGAGCGTACTATGCCGAATACAATTCTGGTTATTTTCTACTGGGTTGGGCTGGGCCTGAATTAGAACTTCCAATTGGGGCTGGGTTGGGTTGGGCCTGAATTGGAAGTGGAGAACTGAGAGCCCAATAAGCAAAAAAGCAGACGCGTATTGAAGGACAAGTTGCGGAGTCAAAGTAACAACCTTGGACTGGTTTTTCTGGCAGTTTCAAATTCAAATACAAACTGCAAAGCAATGACAAGTCATCGAGTTACACAAACAAAACGGCACGAGGGTCAAAAAGGAAGTCAAACAAACGAGAGGGCCTTCCTATTTCAGTGCAAGGAATGAAAAAGTCCAGCAGAGACCTGATGGCAAATGGCAGCAAGCAGGCAATAAGAAAACCAATCATTTCAGCAAATAAATATTAAACTAGAACAAAATATAATTTCAATTTGATATTTTGGAAAGTGATTGAAGTATCAAGTAAAAGTTCTAAATTTTCAACAAGCCAATTAGATGTGCGAAGGAATTGAACATAAGGACTAGCATGACATCCTAGGAGGAATAAACAAAAGAAGAAAAGAAGAAAACTTTGTCCATTTCATATCTGTAGGACAGACAATAGGCAAAAGACAAGCAATATTATCTGTATCAGATCAACTCCATATTCAATATATAAAGTCTCAAAAGAACAATCAATGGATAAAGTAGAAGAAGAACTCATTGTTTGAAGAAATTGTAAGTGATGGCAGTTTTCAGCGAAGGAAATGAATGTTGGTATTTTCGAAAACAGAAAATAAAAAGAGACATCAATACTATGAAGATCAATACTACAAATGAAGCCAAACAAAGATGTTACAGGCAGTTTAATACAGGTAGGTGAGCAAGGGTGAGAAGGCAAAACAAGAATTTCAGACGAAAACAGAAGGCTAAGGAATAAACTAAGGAACTGTTTGAGATATCACCTCAAAGATGCATTTAGCTGAGAAGTTAGTTATTCACATTCCCTAGAGCATGGCTTAATGATTGAACAGTTCAATGTGTAGAAAAGGAAGGAGAGATGCACTAAAGCATAATAAAGGCAGCTTCAGAATCCATTTCCATACAAACAGTGATCTCAATATGGTGTAAAGAAGAGGACAAGTAAAAGATTCAAAATTGGAAAATAAGCATGTATATAATGAAGTAAAAGCACCAAAGGAAGTGGAGACTGATGATATCAAATGCAACTGATATTTATAGATTAATAGTCACAAAACCAAGGTCATAGCCCCAATGTTGATTCCATATAATAACAATCCACCCCGATTTCCTTTATTTACATTTTATTCAGAAAAAAAGAAGGAAGATGAATTGTAATTAACAAACAAAATTAGTGTTCCAAAGCAACTGAACATTCACCAGTAGGCGGGATTTGATGGATTCGTCAAACTCCCAATGTGTGTGGTTATACCCACTAGGCATTGAAAGCAGCAGTCAGGAAATAAAAGAGCCCTGAAACAATCCTCAGAAGCCATCATTCACTAAGATTGCTACCTCTGCATAAACAACCACCAAAAAGTTCAAAATCAAAACTTTACTAAAAACAACAGTTCAGAACTAACAATGGTAACAAAAGAAAAGCGGGAACTTTGAATTCCACATTCTTGATCATCTAAATTATAAGACCACCAATTTCTTATCATTCTCTTTGAGCGATTCAGTGAACATCAAATATTTTCATCAATAAAAGGCCAAGACTTTTGAAATTTTGAAAGAGAAGTCGGAATCAGAAGAAAGCAATTACCTTGACATTTTCAGGGAACTCGGGAACCTTGTACGTCTCTGCTGAGACCTCCGTCAGCCACATCCCCGGCAACAATGCCTGCAACAATAACAACCACGGCCAATATATACATCAATGTTAATTTTGAAGTAGAAAGGCAGTCAATTTATATTAATAAACAGAGAGAGAGGGAAGGAAGAAACTATAAGGGTCATGGAAGAAAGCGTATGAATTTGGGATTGACTTACATCCAATTGCTTCTGGACATTTCTTGGGCGCTTCTTTGGGCGACGGGGAGGCCGGTGGCCCAACATTTCCAAGAAATCTTCTTCGATCTCCTTCTTGGAAAGGGAGACTGCGAACTTTGGCCTCTCCTTCTCCTTTTCCTTTTTCTCAGGACCCGAACCCAAAGCGCCTCTGATCAGCCTCGGCGGGTTCACGCCATTGTTGCCCTCACTCCGCAACGGCGAGTAATTCGCCTTCTTCTCGTCAATTCTCACCCCCTTAGCAGCAGCACGGCCAATTGGAGCCTTACACGCGGCCCTCCTGGTCCTCAGATTCCAGGGCCTGACATCCGCCGTAGGGGCAGGTGATGATTCCCCGGCCTCAGCCATCTCAACATCCTCACCATCCGCCGCCAGGTCAGTATCAGCAGCAGCCACCGCCACTGCCATCTCCTCCTCCCTCAAAATCGCGTCTTTCATCTGATCAGCCGCCGTTTTGAGATCAAACATGAGCTTCTCCCTAACCGCCTCGATCCCTTCCTCTGTGTCGTCGTTTTCGATCCTCGGCCTCGGAGGCCGAAACCTCCGCTTATCAAACTCCGATTCCCTCTTTCGAGTGATCACCCCAGAACTCCCAAATCTCTGACCCGAAGATCGTCGATCAACACCCGAACCTTCCCCGGCACTACCGCCGGCTTCGGAGTTCACCTTCATGCACCTCAAGTGCTTCTGGCTCCCCCACTTCAAATCCCACGCCAAGTTGAAATTGTGCAAAGGCTTCGCTCTCTCGGACCCCATCGCCATGGACTTAGCAGCCACTCTCTCCTCCGACCCACCTATATACACCATTTATCGGAAACTCAGACCAAACAAACCACAGCTCTCGCGCCTTCTTTCTCTCTTTTTTTTCTCGGAAAAGCTCGGAGATTTTTGTGGGGAAGGGAAATTTTCCTAGAGAGCGCTTTTGGGATTGTTCTTGTTATTGTTTTCTTTGTCCCTCAAATCGCCGGGAAACCCAAGTTTATATACGAGTGCGCGAGCGAGAAAGAGAGACAGAGACTCCCAGAGGCCGTTTTAACGTTCGAGATTTTATATCAGGCCATTTCCTTTTATTTTCAATTTTATTTTTTTGCAAGTCATTGCTAATGTGCGCCTTTGGTGTCTTTTGCGCACCGCTGGGGTTTCCCGGGTGATGCGTCGTTTTTGAGTGAAGCGTGCCAGCAACCACCCTCCGATTTCATCACCTCCCTTCCTTGATCTCTTCATCTAGCCGTTGATTTTAAACTCTTTTTTTTTTTTTTTTCTTTTTGTTCTTTTTTTTAGTTTCAATATTTTTTAAAAAATTAATTATTTTTCTTCAAAACAATCACAACAAGATTTAAGTAGCGTGAAAATAACATGAAAACGCTTTAAATCGACGTAGAAATAAAAAATTCACGGTATAGTAAATTATTTATTTCATTTCCATAGTTTTTTAGGTATATTTTATTTACGCCTTTAATAAAAAAAATTCTTTCTTCTTTCTAATTTTTCGAACGGCATTCTTATTTTATTCATATTATTAATTTTAAGGAACCTATGAATTTCTATATGAATAAAATCATTGAATCAAAATAAACGAAAAGGAATGTTATCATTCTAAACGACATTCTTATTTCATTCAGATTATTAAAACTAAAAGACGTATAAATTTCAACGTGGATAAAACCATTGAATCAAATAAAACAGAACATATTTTTATAAAATCGTAAAGGAAAAACAAAAGAGATCTAAATGTACAAAAATAATACCATACAAGTACAGAGGCCAACGGCTACCATGTCAAGCCAGTTTGCATTATATGTTGTGTTTGTTCAACAGTAACAATAGGTTGTGGTTTTTATTTGACTTTCGTATGTTACTAATATATTCATGTAAAATTTAATCTGTATTTATTAACTCATTTTATTTTCATATGTGACTTAACGGAAATATCTCATTATTAAATTAAGCCGGATGAGGATTTGTGGAGGTTGTGATAGAAAATTAAGGAATGTGTAAGAGGAAGGAAAAGCTTGGGATCGACCTGCATGCCCAACTCCATACGGTATGTATATTTTGCATGCTTCAATACAAATCAACGTATAGCCAACTTTGTATATTAATATAGTTCACAATCTTCCAAATAATAGTGCCTAACTGCCTAGCTAGAGCATGATAGTTTCACAGACGGTTCAAAATGGTGATCGGCTAGTTTGTGCTTAAAGGTGGGAAATCGCCTTCCATAATAATTAAACGGTTAAGTGGATTTTCGTGTACATCCTTAATTATATTAATTAAATATATATTTAGTTATTTAAGTTATTTTATTTATTAAATATTTAATTAATAATATAAGTATAAATTAAAACAAAGATAATAAATTAAAAAATGTAGAATGTTGTATAATAAAATTAATAGAAAACTTATATTTTCAACATTTATGATTTTCAACTCAATTTATTTATCTAGATAATTAATTTGTGTTCTAAAATTATTTGATTGTATTTAATATATTATAAATTTGTTGAATTTCGTTTTTAAAAAGATACCGTCTAGGCCCCGCCTAACCACCTAGGTGTTAGATCCATATCGACCGCCCTATAAACTCCTAGCGTCGTTTTGAACATTGAACTTTAACACTAAAAACTAAGAAAAATTAACAAAAACAAAGGAATTTGGAAGCATGGGGAGTTTTGGAACGTAGAGGAAGTGGATTAATCCAAAGGATTGGCTAGCTAGTAGTTTAAAGCTGATTTTGGTCTAATGTTGATGTAGAACGACTAGCCGATAACTTCATGCATCAGTTAGAACAACACAAACGTAAAAATCTTCATAACTGACTCAACCCATTCATACACAGTCCGATTCCTTAAATAATTCTTTAACAATAATAGAAAAAAGATTGCTATAAAGAAACTACTTTTAGAGATACAAATTAGAGAGATCTCGAAGGGGTATCAAACTTTGTGAACGTGAAATAGATCCTGTGTTTAAACTCCAAAGCTCCCAAGAATGGAAATGTAGAGGGAGGAAATTAAACCCACAAGATGGAGGTCCAAGTCCAACGGCTAGTTTTGCTTATGTTCCTTTTGTACTAAGTTTTTTTTTTTAAAAAAAAAACAAGAAGCAACCGACCAAAATACCCATCTTTTTTATAGCTAGGCTCCCAACTACCAATTAGATTCCTTAACTTTTCTCCACCCTTAAAATGCTTCATGAACCCGAACCCAAGGTCCAAACTTTCCAAAACTAAAAGACAGAGAGACTGAGTTTGCATTTAGTCTCAGGTCAAAATGCCGAAGAAACGACTGCCCATAATTTTCCAAAAGGTCTCGAGGCTCCTGAGGCTCTTCATCTTCTTTGCGAAGCTCCGGAAACCATCGTCATTCCATCGGAGCTCGAAGAAGTCGTCGAAGCTTTTGAAAAATTACGATTATGGGTTTCATGGAGAATACCAATTCTCTCCTTCCAACACTCCCCTCATTCATTTCCGCGGGAGGAAGAACATGGGGTGGCGGCCTCGAGACATATATTACTCTTTGTTCTTTCTCTGCAAGTGTTCGGGCAAAGGCAATAATGATTGCGTCCGAGTTGAAGGAGGAGATTTCGCCATGGAAGCTCTTCCAGCTCCCTTTGAATACGACAATGCAGTGGCTTTACTGGAGCCGTTGGATTTTGGAGACGATGATGATGAAGATGAAGCTTCAATTGATCTCCGGGCTCAGATGTTTATCGAAAGGTTCTATGAAGACATGAGAATGCAGAGGCAGGAATCATTATAATTAAGTTCATTGGAATTTTTTTATCACGTTTGATTTATTTATTATCTTTTTCAATATCTTTTTCATCATCTTTTTTTTTTTATTCAATTCGTTCTTATCTCCACAAGATTTTTTATTTCTTCCAACATAGTGGAGATAGGTTTGAACTTTTTACTCCATTATTTTTACCATGTTCGTTGTTATTGCTTAAAATTTTTGAGATTTGTACTGTCCTTATAAGGATTATGGGAAAACTGTTGTTATTTTATATGGAAAACTGTTGTTATAATTAACTTTAAGTTAATATTAATTATAGTTCTTGAACTTTTATTATTAGGAGAATACGGTCTTAAATTATATTCAAATGTGCAATAATCATCTATCCGTTAAAAATGTTAACTTTTTTGCGTTAAAAATAAAAATATGATGGTCTCCTTAAGTATATTTATACAAATTCTTCTATTCAACTTATATGCAAACTCAAATTATTAATTTTCCAACCCATGAATATTTTGGAATTTTCAAGACCCCAAATTTAATAATTGATTAAATTAAAAGAAAAACATAATTGAATGTATGAATTTTTTGTCACTAAAGGTATCTTCACCTTTAGTGGCGAATTTTTTGATGAACATCATAAAAAAAATGTTATATACATTTAAACTTTTTTCATATTTTTTATTCATTCTTTTAATTTTAATCAATTATTATATTAATTAGTGGTTTTAGAAATTCTAAATATTCATGGATGATGTTTGTGGGAAAGTAAAAGTTTTGGGTTTCATTTAAATTTAATTGAGGAAATTGTATAAATATACTTAAAATACCATATTACCCTTATTTTTAATAAAAAAAATTAACAATTTTAAAAGAGACAATTGCTACACATTTGGGCATAATTTAAGAATGTTGGTTATTAATACTTAGAAAACATCACTTTACCTTATACTAATTGACCGAGTTTTTTTCAATACTCTTAGAGATTCACAATCATTGCTATTATCCTCTATCTATCTTGATTGTTAACCAATCCCTAAACATCTTCATGTGTGATCTGTCTGTTTAGCTTAAGCATTGAAACTTGGATCATCCACACCACATATTATAATGGACCAAGTTAATGTTGCCTTTTCTGGCCGGGTTTTCGGCCTTGTATGTTATTAGATTACATGGGGCCTTGTTAGCAGGTCCCAAAGTTTCATACAAGCGACTGGAATTTATCCGACAAAAGTCATCATAAGCTCCTAGAATTAAACACTTCACAGTTCGCACCAAATTGAAATATTGAATCAAGAAACATCTTCATAGTTTGTCTCCGCCAGTCCACTTGGAGTTGGACTACCAAAAAATGAAGAGGTGTTCCAAAACTTTATTTTTATACGTAATCGAATAATGCTGATAATTTTGAGAATCGTTTCTTAAATCATTACAAAGGTATTGACCTATGAAATAAGAATATGTAAACAAGAAAAAAAAATATAATACACTCATTGAACACACTTTCTTGCTAAAGAGTACTGGTCATACGGACGGCAATAAAATTTAAGGTATTACGAGAAAATCATATTATTTTCCTTCTCTAACTCCAACGAAGTAAAGAGAATCGCATTAATCCGCCGTCTCCAACTCCAACGAAATGAAACAATATAATGTCTCGTTCTCAAAGATGGCCTTTGAGTTCAGTTTCTAGTTTAATATGGATTCTACATCAAATTTGTAATGTAAATAAAAAAATTAGATCACTCAATCCACAACAATCCACCGTTTCAGAGACAGGAAAGACTCACACACGCATTTCGGCTCACATCAGGCCACAATTTAGAAAATTAGAAGACACACCAACAAAGAATCCCCATGATGTATAGGAGTTTTTTTGAATTAGCCCTAGAAACACCATAATTACTGAACCAACCTAGTGTGGTATCTATATAAGCTTCAATGATCTTGAATGGGTTTGAATGGATCCAAATTTTGGGCCAAGAAAATAATATGGGCCTTGGTCATCTTGATAGGAGTTAAAATAATCATTTCATACGGCCACACAAGTCCTAGTCAAAATTAAGAAAACTACGATCAATTAATATTTTGAAAATTTTGTTAAAAAAACATTGAAATGAATCATTTTAAAAATATAAAAAAATTGCTAAATAAATTAGAAAAATGTGGATTTTTTCTTTTTAAGAAAAAGGAAAAAAACAAAAACAAAAATTTGAAAGGGAACGTGGTAAGGGCGTAGGCCCAGGTACTAGTCTGGGTTCTGACGTTGAGATTGAATTGCAACAGTAACATTTTTTTTTTATGGCAAGTGTTACTTTTCTCCTACAAGATAAAAGGAAAAAAGGAAAAAAGGAAAAAAAGAAAATGAAAAATCGAAGCTTGATTTACTGCATTGACGCTGACGAAGGGCGATCCCAATTTGAGAAACAAAAAAGGGAACTTCGCTTCAAATAGGGTTAGGGTTTGTGTGATTTCGATTGTAGACATCGACCGAGGGGATTAAGCGGCGAAGAGGCTGAGTAGTCGGAGCCATGGCCGGCAAGGAGGAGTTAACGGTTTATAACACCATGACTCACCAGAAGGAGGTCTTCAGGCCAAAAGTCCCTGGTAAGGTCGGCATGTACGTCTGTGGTGTCACCGCCTATGCCCTCAGCCATCTCGGCCACGCTCGCGCCGCTGTCAATTTCGACGTTCTCTACAGGTTCGCATATTCAATTTTATTATGTGTCTTTAATATACCTATGTGTGTATATATATTTATATAATCTTTTCATATGTATATGCAATTCTTCAGTTTGTTGTGCTTTTGATCAATGTAGAATTTGATATGCTTGCATTCAGAAAATGTATGAACTTTTGTTTCCGTTGAATCTAGTTCTCTCCGTTGTAGTTCAGAGTTTATTTTTGTTAATTTAGTAAAGCCGTTTAGTTAGCCACTGCAGACGCTGCTAGATTTGCATAACATTGCATTGAAACTCTACAGATACTTGAAGCATTTGGGTTATGAGATTACTTATGTTCGGAACTTCACCGATGTTGATGATAAGGTGAGAATCCTGAACCGATGAGCTGATTATTATTGTATTCCTTCCTTTGTTTTCTTTCATTTCTGTTTGACAATACTTTTAGATATTCTTGCTTTATGGTATTATCTCTGTTTTGTTGAAACTTTTATCTTGGCTCGACTTCATTTCTTAAAATCTGCTTACCTATTTTGACTAACTTAGTGACCTTCTGCTTTAACGTCATTTGGATTTTGAATATATGAAACAGACATTTAATAATTTCCGTTCTTACGTTGTGTTTATATTTGCAAGACTTCTTTTGGAAATATTTATTTCTTTCCCGTCATGTGCATGTTGTCATTTGTTGGTCTAAGTGTGTAACACTCTTAACATATCAACTCTCATATCAATAAAATTATATAATATATGTATCCTCAAATTCATAGACTTTTATCTGTTCAATGTTCTATTACTAAACACTAGTAAATCATGGCCTAAAGTTTCTTGGCCATGTCATGTAGAGATTGCTAATATCTGGACCTTTCAGATCATTCGTCGAGCAAATGAGGTTGGGGAAGACCCATTAAGTTTAAGTAACCATTTTTGCGAAGAATATCTAGCGGACATGGGTGATCTACAGTGCCTTATTCCCACCCATCAGCCACGTGTTTCTGATCACATGGAACATATCAAGGATTTGATAATGCAGGTCTGTGCTTGCTCTTATTCTTATGTGTTATGTGAAATGGTTTGAACTGCCATCTCTCTCTCTCTCTCTCTCTCTTATCTCTCTCTCTATATGTATATATATACATTATATAATATATATATATATATGTGTGTGTGCACTGTACAAGTTAGCATATAGAATGCAGGATAGCTTATTGAGTTATTTATAGGGAACCACATAGCATACAATGGGGGGAATACTTTCTGATGTTTGCCAAGTTATGTTGCTGGGATATTTCTACACTGAATGCCAAATCTAATCTGAAATTTCTAAGTGCATATATTTGATATATTGAATGTGGTTTAATTTTAGAATATCATTGCTTATCATGTTCGAGTCATTTTTTGTTTCTTAGAGGTTTATGTTGCCTGACACTTTTTTTTATACAGTTTTCTGAGGCTTAATAAACTTGTAATGTCGATATATCTGTCCAAAATAATAAAATAATTGATAATTGAGTTTGATAATGGCAAACATATAGAAGTTTGTTTGTTCTAATGAATGTTTTTCTTGTGTCTGCTTATCTTTTTCTAGGCCAAATTTTTTATTTCTAAATGAGTGTTATATGATGCAGATCATCAACAAAGGCTATGCATATGTGGTTGATGGAGATGTATTCTTTGCTGTTGATACATTTCCAAATTATGGCCAATTATCTGGACAAAAGTTGGAACACACTAGGGCAGGTGAACGGGTTGCTGTTGATTCAAGAAAGCGTAACCCTGCTGACTTTGCATTGTGGAAGGTCTGAATATCCAAACCAGTTACCTCCTTCTTGCTGATTTAGTCAATAGTTTTCAAAATTATGATCAATATATTTGCAGTCGGCAAAACCTGGTGAGCCAAGTTGGGACAGCCCATGGGGACTCGGGAGACCTGGATGGCACATTGAATGCAGTGCGATGAGTGCACATTATTTGACATTCCAGTTTGATATTCATGGTGGTGGTATTGACCTGATTTTTCCACATCATGAGAATGAGATTGCCCAGAGCTGTGCTGCATGCAAAGAGTGTAGTGTGGGTTACTGGATGCACAATGGGCATGTTACTAATAACAATGAGAAAATGTCAAAATCCGTTGGTAATTTTTTCACTATTAGAGAGGTAACTTGGCTAACTCCCAACCCCCCCTCTCCCCTCTTCTTTTTCTTCTTTTCTAATGCTTCTTAGTGCTATATATGTTCCAGCTTAGATTACCATGTAACATATAATTCCATTCTCTAGTAGATTACTGAGAGGTACCATCCATTGGCTCTGAGACACTTCTTGACAAGTGCTCACTATAGGTCTCCTCTCAACTATACTGTCTCCCAGCTGGAAAGTTCATCAGATGCTGTTTATTACATATATCAGGTATGATATTTCTGGATCTGAATATTTCTCATTTGGAAGTTTATCTCTCCGTCCTAAGTTCTAACAGTTTGTAGAGCTTTCCTCTCCCAGAATGGTGATTTTCATTGATAGTTTTTTTTGTGTTCCGTTATGTAAATTTAATGGATGTTAATTTTTCTTGTGTTCAATAAACCTATATCTTTCTGCTGTATTGTTGTTCTAAAAGATTAATCTTTTGGAAGTTTGGTTAATCAAGAGAAGTGCAAGTAAAATACTGATCTAAATTAAACAAAATTCTATTAGTAGGATTGTCATAGGCTTTCCTTTTTTGGCGCATAGTATTTTTTTTTGCTTTGTTTTCCAGAGTTAAGTGCATAGGTAACTTTTTATTTGTACTTGACTGCTCCTCAATTTTACTGAAGCAAAAGCTAAGACAACTTCATACATGCATTTGGACTCGCAACACATGGATTCTATGTTTCTGTCTCTAGTATGTAGTGACTTTCTGTTTTGTGATTATTAGACCTTGCAAGACTGTGAAGATGCTTTATCTCCATTTCAAGAAGGGGCCATGAAGCAAGGCACAGAACAAAATGGCAGAACAGTTAAAATTACTCCAGCTGCCCAAGAATGCATCAGTAAGCTACACAATGAGTTTGAGACTAAGATGAGTGATGACTTGAGCACTGCGCAGATATTGACTGGTGCTTTCCAAGATGCCTTGAAGTTCATAAACAGTTCTTTGAACATGCTGAAGGTAAAAATTTGGATACCGGCATACCTGGCTTTTATGGCATGTGCTCTCTCCTGCCTTTCTTTGTTCGTTGTGCTGTGGTATAACAGAAAATATATCTTTCTTTTTTTAACTTTTCTAGAAGAAGCAGCAGAAGCAACAACAATTATCGATGATTCAGTCACTAGTTGAAATAAAGAAAGAAGTCACACAGGTCCTGGACATTCTGGGTTTGTTGTCCTCCCATACCTACTCTGAGGTGATATGTCTGCTTGCTCGTTTCCTTAAATTTGATGGTGAATAAATCTAGGATTGAAGTTATACATAACAACGGTATATTCCATTGAACAGGTTTTGCAGCAGTTGAAAACTAAGGCATTGACGAGATCAGGGCTGGGGGAAGACGATATACTGGATCAGATTAATGAGAGGATGCTTGCAAGGAAAAACAAAGATTTTTCAAAGAGTGACCAGATCAGGACTTACTTAACTAGTAAAGGCATTGCACTCATGGACGTGGGCAAGGAGACGATCTGGAGACCTTGTGTTCCAGCAGGAGAGGAGCCATTGCAACCCATTGAACAAGAGAAAAAACAGCTTCCGGCTCAAGCAGAACACAAGGCATCACCGGTTGAACAAAAAGAACCGCCTGTGTCAACATGAGTGGTGGATGGCCTTATGCCTGCCTCATTCAGGTTGGAAAATTGGTTATAAGTTTTGATTTATACATGATTGTCTTGTAACATTTGGGGATTAGGACCAAGTCCCCTGTTTCTTCAAACTATTAACCTATCGGTTTTCTTCTATCTCTTCTTTATCTCTTTTTGGGTCGTTGCCCTAAAAACTGTAAGGAAGCAGGAAATACTGTGTTGAGACTTAATACAGAAATTCAGGTTTATTTGTCACTCTCCAATATTGCTCATCAATTCCCAGCTTATTAAGTTGTCATTCCAGAACAAGATCTACAAGATTGTGTGCAAGGAAAAAACCCCCCGTCATTTATTAATTACAAAACATTAAAACTTCCTCCAAAAAGCTTCAAACTTCAACTGCGTCCATGTTTTAAACATAGACTCACATACATATTACATATGTATATGTACACCAACGGTCCAATATTCTCATTCAACACAAACACAAAATCAAGCATTTTTATAAATTTCGAACCCAACAAACACATCGTATATTTGTATATATCTTCATCATCGATAAGTTAGAATGCCATTTATTCAACTTTGATCACAAAGATATGACTTGGTCATGGAGAAGGCTGAGGGTGGGCCGCCGTGGCGGCAAGGAGCAAGGCGAGGCGGGGGACATAGAGCTGGCCATTCGGAACCACTTCCGGTGTCCAATCTCACTAGACTTGATGAAAGATCCTGTCACCTTGTCCACCGGGGGACCGGCACAGCATCGAGACATGGGTCGAAGCTGGAAATAACACTTGCCCAATTACGAACCAAGTCCTCACGGGCTTCGAGAGTTCGAGCCCATTCCGAACCACACCATCCGCAAGATGATCCAAGATTGGTACGTCGAGAAAAGGACCTTCGGCATTGAGCGCATCCCCACCCCTCGCATCCAAGTCAGCCCCGTTCAGGTCACCGAGATTCTTTCCCGAATAACGACGGTGAGTCGGGATCATAAGGTGAATGAGTGCAGAGATTTGGTGAGGAAGTTGAAGTCGTTGTCAAAAGAAAGCGAGCGTAATAAGAGGTGCGTCGTCATTAATGGCACGGGAACGTTTTGGCGGCGGCTTCTAGTGTTTTTTCATCACCTTGTTATTATTCTAATCAAAACGCCGCCGTTTTGGAGGAAATCTTGTCGTTAGAAAACTAGGCCCGCTTGTGTATCGGCTCAGGTTCTTCTTTACGTTGCATGTTTAGGTTTTTGGAGAGCGGAGATTTGTCACATAGAAGAAACGCACTGCTTGTGCTGACAGAGATCCTTTCCTCCAATCGTAAAAAATCGTCGATGGAGGAGGGTTTGTTAGAGATCAAAGGAGCTCTGGAGTCGGTGGCCAAGGTGATCAAAGAGCCAATTTGCCCTACCTCAACAAAAGCGCTTGGTCATCATGCATCGCATGGTCAACAATAATATTTCAATTATGGAGAAATTTGCAGAGATGGGATTGGTGGCCTTGTTATCCGAAATCCTCGTGGATATCAATTAGAGCATTTGTGAGAAGGTGTTGGGGGTTCTCGATGGAGTTTGTGGAAGCAAGCAAGGGAGGGAGGAGGCGTGCTGTCATGCTTTCACTTGCCTGTCATTGTGAAGAAGATACTTAGGGTTTCGGATTTGGCGATAGAGTTTTCGATGTCTATTCTTTGGAAGCTTTGCAAGAGTGAAAGTAGGGAAGATGGGGGTGTGATTTTGGAGGCCCTTCAAGTGGGTGCGTTTCAGAAGCTGCTGTTCTTATTGCAAGTTAGGTGTGGGGAGAGGACCAAAGAGAAGGCTACTGAATTGGAAATAAGGGTTATCAATTGGCCCTTTCTTTGTCGTATATATAGTCCATGTATAAAACAAGATACAAATTACAAACACATGCTTCTTGAAAATTTAGATATACGATCAAATTTTATACAGAAATTAAATAATTTGATTTGCAAATCAATATGCCATAGAACATTACTTGTATTCCACGCTGGTACGTGGTTCGTATCACTCTTTCTATGTATTTAATTATTCTTATACATATGTTATAATCGAAATCATTCGACTCTTAAATTACCATTTCAAGATCACTTAGGCACTAAACCATCGATTCATTTGATTCACATAGATAGCTAAACCACTGTCAATCTTATTTATTTTTTCGGAGATGATTTTGAAATGATAATTTAGAGAATGTCCTGTTTCGCTTATAATATATATACTAAAATAATTCGATAATAAAAAAAATACTGGTATCATAAAATATCTATGTTATATATCTTATATCGATTTGAATGCAAGCTTAATAAGAAGTCAACTATAAAAGCAAAAAAAAGAGAGGCTGCTCATCATACGTATGTAATTAGGAAGACCACCGTTGCGGCCACGTGTGCTAACTGATCTTAACACAAAAACAAAATTTGAATAAAACATAGTTAAGGGAAAGACCCCCAATGCGCGACTGCCAGCAGCTAGCTAGCCCGGCAGCCTTCATTTTCGTGGCGCACATTTTGTGTGTGATGTGGTTGCATGCTATCCATCCAACAGCAATCTTTTGTTGATCCAATATCATTTTAGACCTCATGCGGAGTGTAATTAACTGCCAGAAATCTAAGTCATACAATTAATTAGTTGATAATACTTAATTATCGAATTTTCATTATAAGTAAATTTAATAGTAAAGTTATTTATGTTTACATGCATACACGACATATTTAAAAAATCCGTATCATCTATAACGTATACGATACATCCTAGTCCAACTTAATATCCCAACAAATATTGCTTTCTAAATTACTGGAAAACAAAACAATAGAAAACAAAAACAAAAAATCTCTCAGCATAAATTGAGAATTACATTATACACGTACGTGTTATAATATATCTCCATTTCATGGTGAAATCTAACAAGTCATCATGTAAACATCTTTCAATATTTCTTGGGGTTTTGTATCGTCAAAGTAAGGAAATTATACACGTCATATATCCCAATTTCATAGATCGACAAGTCTAACAAGTCATCATAAACATCTTCATTCCAATGTTCTTGAGGTTTTGTATAGCCAGGATAAGGACATTACAACTATCCTATCATACTTTTGATGTCAGTGGATAAAGAAATACGAAAAAGATTTGGTCATTGATGACTACATTTTCTACCTTGAAGAGGCTATTATCAACAAAAAAGGTGTATGATGAGAAATTGACGAGCTTCATGGATTTTAATGGTATTGAGACGGAGGCCAGAGAAAATGGGGCTGAAATATTTATGAAAATTTCAAAGACATTCATCAAGAGTCGGAAGATAGATAACATGAACTTTTAAATTTGATTTCTATGAAGGATTTTCCACCTATGTCTATATGTCCTAATAAGTTTTCAACCCTAAATAGTGCTAAGGTAACATAGGTATATAATGTGTGATTAGATCAACAAATTTCACTTGAGGTGATTTGGTCAAAATCCTAACTAATCTAAATAGAAAAGATTGTAAATAATAGTCTCTAGATATAAGGCAAGATCAAGAACCAACTGATTGGATGTTTATTTTAGGACTACAGCTTAAAGTTTTTTATACTAGAAGTTGGATGAACGACTTCAAAAAGATTACGAATATGGCTAATTACTCTAAAAGGCTTAGGCTATCTTTTAGTTCATCGGTAAAAATCGTCTCATAAACACAATGTTATGTGTTTGGATTGAGTACGTTTCATCGGTACATTTCATTATGGACAAAAAAAATTAACTTCTTTCTTATATATATAATATATTAAGTTGTTTAAAATTCATTATATATATAATCGATTTTAAACAACTAAAGATCTTATATATATATATAATGAATTTTAAACAACTTAATATATTATATATATATATATATAATGGATTTTAAACAACTAAAGATCTTATATATATATATATATATATAATGAATTTTAAACAACTAAAGATCTTATATATATAATAGATTTTAAACATCTAAAGAAGCCTTTTTGATTCATCCATTAACATTAATAAATAATTATGTAGCTTGCTAGTTAGACATAGAAAGTAGTAAAACATTATTCACCTAGTTTAATTTTTTTTTTCTTTGGCCTATTGTTACTTAAGCTGCTAAAGCTTATCACTTTTATTTCATTTTCTTTCTCTGAAAATGTCACTTAAGCTAAATGAATTCAATCGAGTCCTTCGTTTTATAATTGGAGGAAACGAATGAATCGAACATGTTTTATCAAAGGTGAAGTAGGAAAATGATCATCGGGAAATTGCTATTATAACTGTGTCGTCAACCACCACTACTACTGTATTCCTAGTATGAACCACTACAACTGCCTCCCGACACGAATGGCTGCAACCTCTACCTTACCCTTGCGACTTGGAATAAGTTTTTGTGCTTTTTGAATCCATACTACTGTCATTGCATGTAGAATTTTGACCATAAACGTGTTTACCTTTCTCTCATGTAGTATCTTCACCATACTTTCTCCATTTACTTTTGTCTTCAGAGTTTAAACTTTTTCACACTCCTCAATCCCCAAAGGCTTCAAAATACAAAAAGTATCTATCTCCAATGCATCATATATGTCTTCGATAAGTATGGGACAATCTGTAATGACCCGTCCAAATTCTTGGGATTAATTAAGACTTAATTATGAATTAGCAGAACTAATCGGGAATTAGTCGAGGATTTTTGGACGTTCAGGGTAAAATTACAATTTTGCCCCTGAACAAGGGCAAAAAGTTTACTTTTGACCCGTGAGGTCCAATGCTCGTGGACCGAGGATCGTTACATAAATCGTGTCGCTATGAGTCCGTAGACAAGTGTCACGTCGAAATAAGACATTTGATGGGAAAGTTACGGATCACGGAAGATTTCAGGAACTATTTGCGACAACACATTTTACGAGACAAGTTGATTTTTGCCTTTTGTCTTATGTGGGCCCAGATATTTGTGCAGGACAAGGGATGAGTGACAAATGTCACTCATCCATTGCCCATTATGATCATATACATGCACCCATTCCCTCATCTATTTCATGCATTCGAACAAACCTGAAACCTCATCGAACCACCACCCCAATCCTTCCCCATCATATGTGCTGACTGGGAGAGACTGAAAGTGAGGCTGAGGGTGAGACGTTGACAGCGAGGAGGATGGCGGAGCCGTCGTGGACCGCGGAGCAAGTTAAAACCTGAAACCTCCTCGTTTTAAATTCAAATTCGAATTTTGGGTATGGACGTTGGGGGTTGTTTATGGTGATTGGGGTGTGTTTATGAGGTTTGTATGAGCTTTTAAAGATGGTTTTGGACGGAGGAGGGCGGCTAAGCATCCCAGGGAAAGAGCTGTAAAGTTGAGCCGTGAGAGGAAAAAATGAACCGGTAGTTCTAGGCTAGTTTTCTAGGTTGTAATCACATGGATAGGTTGCAAATGATGGGACAAAGAGATTAGAATAGGAAGGGAAGAAAACAGGTTGAAAAAGAGGGAGAAAATGCCCTGGATCGGTTACACCGGTTCGACTAGACCGACGTTACAGTTGGACCGATCTGGACCGGTCTGCGCGAGGAAGAAGAAAATTGTGCAGTGGCGCGTGGCTCCCACGCACATGGCCTTTGGGCGGCGCGTGGGGCACTGTTTGGGGATAAAGTCAACACATAAAATCATCCTTTCAATGTAACGAACATTTTGGCACAAGTTTCGAGTAGATCGGACACCGTTTCGGGGTAGTTTTGGGTGCCCAAAGGTTTAGGGGCTATTTAAAATACGTTTAAAAATCTCGAACAATTGGGGGATTCAATGTTAGCCTATTTGAAGTGGTTAGTGACCTTCGAGTATGATTTGGACAGGTCCGGGAGTTCCAGTGATGGTGATTAGCTCGAAGAGCCTTATGGAGTGCGTATCGAGACACAACTTGGACGTCTGTGAGTGGACTTTGTTTTATGAATTTGATGCATGCATAAATGTTTTATGTGTGTTTATGAACATATTTTGAGATGTCATGAGTGCATGTGATTTCAATATGATTTGTTGGGCATTTTCGGAGGAAAATGAGTTATTGCATTTAGTTCGAGATTTCTGTTTTATACGATGTTTGGGCTTCGGTCGAGTATGCTACGTACTTGTATTTTATGTGATTCCGAAGATTTTACGGAGAAGCGTGAAACCAAGAAATTGATTTACAATTTTGAGAATTTCACGGGGATGCGTGAAATCGAGATTCGGGTCCAAACCCATTTGAAAGACCCTGACTTAACGTGAAGTCAAGGATGATTTGAAAGTGTTTTAGGAATGAGAACTGGTTTTCAGGTTTGGAAATATCTTTCAGGAATATTGTAACGACCCGTTCCGGAAATCGAGATTAGATTAGTGGTTAATTACGGATTAGTGACGTTAATCGGTGATTAGTTGGGTGATTTCGGACGGACAGTGCGAAATGATGATTTTGTCCCTGGAATGGACAAAAATGTTGATTTTTCGTTCGGGCAGTCAAATGGACTTCTACCGATGACTGTGACGTAGTTCGTGACGTCACGAGTTCATCGCGTTATCCTTTATTTTTGTCCACTCACAGTCTTTTATGTTTTCGATACCCTCCAGGTTTGATGCTGTGACGACCCGGAAAGTCAAAAAAGGAAAAATTGGAAACTTTGAAGGAAATGACGATTTTGCCCCTGGTTATAAGGGTCGAAAGTTGACTTTTTGATCGGGATCTTGTTTGGACTTTCCGGAAGTACCGTCGGATAGGTCTCGAGACGTTGAATCTGTAGACAGGCGGCATGTGTCAATCGAAGTCCGGATGAAAAAGTTATGGATGAAGGAATGCTAGGGGAATTTTGGTCATTTGTGTATAGAAGGGTAAAATAGTAATTGTCTTAGCCCTGGCTGATTCTATTCCTGCTGTGACACATGGGCTTGTTAATTGGATGAGGATTGAATTGGATGTGACTTGAGTCTCCATGATTGTTGTTGGAGAGGTTGTTTGAATTTCGGGGGCGAAATTCCAAAAGAGGGGAAGGGTGTGACGACCCGGAAAGTCGAAAAAGGAAAAATTGGAAACTTTGAAGGAAATGACGATTTTGCCCCTGGTTATAAGGGCCGAAAGTTGACTTTTTTATCGGGATCTTGTTTGGACTTTCCGGAAGTACCGTCGGATAGGTCTCGGGATGCTGAATCCGTAGACAGGTGGCATGTGTCAATCGGAGTCCGGATGAAAACGTTATGGATGAAGGAATGATAGGGGCATTTTGGTCATTTGTGTATAGAAGGGTAAAATAGTAATTTTCTTAGCCCTGGCTGATTCTATTTCTGCTGTGACACCTGGGCTTGTTAATTGGATGAGGATTGTTGCATAGTGACACATGTCACTGCTCAGGACACAATTAGTGGCATTGTGATCGTCTATTATTTGCCAATGTTTGAATTATAAACTAACTTGTTCATACAAAGGGAAAAACAAAGCCTTTGATGTAAATCCATAAAAACCATCAACAATTCGTATCTGATTTCGTCCAATTGAGAACTAGTAATTGAGAAGAAAACAAAGAGAATAACGGGGAGGTATGAACCCAGTTGAACCCAGTTGGACTTGAGCATGGAAACCCGAAAACCACTCAAAAGCCTCAAAGTCGAATTTGAATTTGCAGACATTTAGGAGTGAAATTGATCCTTAAATTAGCTTCCTGGGATTGAGACGAGTCGAACCCACTTAAAATTGAAGGAAATTCGACTTGTTTTGCCGTAGAACAGAACGAGGGAGGATGCTAGATTTTCGAGCTTGAGTCGTGGAATTGAGGGCATGGAACCATGAAATTGATCGTGGAAATATGTTTATTAGAACCCCACGAAGCTCTCTGATGCATCAATTGAAGGAAACAAATGAGGAATTGGGGAGATTGGACGATGAACAGTGCTTCGGTGTTCTTCAAATAATCGAGCTTGATTCGACTGGATTGAGGTACATTCGATCATAATTGGGTTTATAGAACATCAATTGAATCTATAACGATGCTAACGGACAATTGAATTGTAGAAATTGATGTTGAATTGATGGGGATTGAATCGGGTTAGCATGCAGGTCATAGGATCCGTTTACCAGGTAAACGGGTGAAGGAGACAACTGTTTATGGGTACTGTAGCTGGCGCGTGGCTTCCACGCGTAGCCGCTTGCGGCGGCGCGTGGGTCGCGTGAGCGGGAATACTGAGGTGAGGTTAACATGACTTTTGTTCTATGCAATGTAACGAACATTTTGGCTTTGGTTTCGAGTCGATCGGACACCGTTTCGATATTGTTTCGAGGGTCCGAAAGTTTATATTCTATTTTAAAATAATATTTAAATCCCGAAAAATTATGGTGAATTGATATGATTTAAATTGAGTTGTTAGTAACCCTGAATAATGATTTTGGACAGGATTCGAGATTCCTGGCAAGTGTCGGAAATTACGGAAACGCGTGCAGCTCGGGAAGCGAGCGGTTTGGACGGTGTGTGAGTGGACGTTTGTTTTATAAATCATGATGCATGCATAGTTAAATGTTTTACATGATTGATTGCATGATTTAACTTGCATTGATGTCTTGATGATGTGGCATGATTATGTGTGATTTAATGATTATTTTAATCGGTCTTTCAGGCACGTTTTTCGAGAAAATGTGCAAATGGTATTTTGGGCTAGGCCCAGAGTCAAAAAGGTTTTGAAAAGGATATTTTGACTTAAGTGGTTAGTCAATGATGATTTCTGGATTATTTTAATGTTTTCCCATGTGATTTTACGAATTTACGTATAATTGGTATTTGAGCTTAAAACCCCCGTCGGTCATGCTTATGACTTGATTTGAGGTCATGGATATGATTGATATGTGTTATGATATGGATTGTGTTTGTGATTGTGGATACTGGATACTGGATCATGTACTGGATGGTGCGAGTGCAGTTCCTAGACGTGACTCGGATGTTGCGTGAGTGCAGTTCCCCAGTATGTGGTACGTCTAGATGGTGCGTGTGCAGTTCCCAGGCATGATGGATATGACTCGGATGGTGCCTGAGTGCAGTTCCCGAGGTTGGCCTACGCGTAGTGCGGATGTGACTGTGTGATTGCTTGTGCACTTGTGAATAGTGCAGATTGATGGATTGATTGTTTGATTGGTTGTATTGTTTGATGTTGATTGTGATTACGTACTGGTATTGAGTACGGGTTTTTGGTCTGTGTGGCCAGGTGCTTATGTTTTCATATGTTTTGACCTGAGAGCCGGGATTTGATTTGTTTTGTGATTTGGCTGGAAAGCCGGTGCTTATGATTCATATGTTTTCCCTTATGCATGCATGGTTTGATAAACTGGAGGATAACTGAAGTGTTTTGCTAAAATTGTTTTAAATGATATTCTTTTTGTCCACTCACACCTTTTCTGTTTTGATGACCCTCTAGGCCGTGGCACGACGTTCGGTGCTGATTGAGAGACGGATGCATGAACGGAAATCAGTGTAGTTATCCCTTATCTGATAGAAGCTGAAGGGTACTTTCGGGACTTCAGTTGACTTGTCAGACGGGAGCAGGGCCGGGTACAGTTATCAAAGTCCAGTTGGGACAGGTCTTGTCAGATGCGGTGCGGGCTGTTGTTAGAGAGACGGAGACATCACACACGCTATCCACAATAATTCCTGCGCGCTCTGGGAAGTTTGGCAATTTTTGGACGGTTCGCTTGGGAATCCCTTGTCTGGCTTACGTGTTACGTGGAGGTTGGATGTCGGTTTAGCCTTCATGTCACACGTAAGTTAGACGGGAGCATAGCTTAGCCCTTAATTCCGGGGATTGGGGGTAGGTCGTGTCACATATGGCTCAGTTGATTTGAGATTTGACTTAGAGTACAGTCAAACGCGAGATAAGTCGGGCAGAGACCCAATTATGAGTTTTACGAAAGGTATTTCGGGCGTGATACCCAGTTGTGGATTGGATAGGATTCAGGGAATCCTAGGATGAGAAGTGTCGTGATAGGACGTTAAATAAGCATTATTTTATATTATTTTATACCCTTTATACTTGACTTTTAATATTAAAATATTAAATAAATTGATAAAATAAATTATTTTGTGATTTTTATGTTTAGAAAAATAAAGGTTGTAATTTGGAGTATTTTTGGCGAAAGAATCGTTTCGATCGGAATTATAACGAATAAAATATGGACGAAATTCGGTGGAATAATTAATTTAGTTATATTTTAATTAAATTAATTAATGCAGCCCAAACCCAATTTTTTATGCAGCCCAATCCGGTTTGTTCAGCCCGGCCCGTGCAGCCCAGTTCCTCCAGCCCACGCCCGCGTCGCGCGTCAGCCCGCGTGCAGCCCAGCTTCCTCCAGCCGCTCAGCCCGCGTCCGTGCGGCCCAGCCCAGGCCCAAACCGCTCCAGCATGCGCCTGCCGAGTCCCTGCTGTCACGTTCGGCGCGCGCCTGCCGAGCTGCTGCCCTCCTCTTCAGCACCGCCCAGCCGAATTTTCTTCCCTATTTTCCAGCAGACTCCCACTTAATTTCCAGCCATTTCCAACAACCTTCCAACCCAATTTTACAACTTTACAACTCAAACCACCTCTAAACATCATCACAAATCTTTATTACTCATCATTCCATTATTCCATTTTTTTTTTATTGTATTTTTATATTATTTTTGGTAGCTTTCTCCACCTATAAATAGGAGTTGATTTCACTTGTTGAAAACACTTCCAAGTAGCACAAAATTGAGCTTCTTTTAGGAGAAATTTTGGCAAAATAGTTCCAATACAATTTTGAGAGTTCAAGTCCGAATTTCCTTGTTTAATCTTCTTCCATCTTCATAAGGTTCCAGCCGCTGTTCGGTGTTCCTTGTGAAAAACAATCCATTGTTCTCATCCAATCTGAAAAGTGTAACATTTGCTCTCCATTCTCTTAAACTCTCTTATTTGTTATTGGTTCTAATTATAATGCAATATATGTATTGGTTTCTCCTTCCTATCTTTTGTGAAAATTGAGTATAATCTCCATGTGTTTTACTTTCTAAAAATCATTTACTTCTTACATTTTAGAGCTTAAACTTCATTTCGAAACTAAATGTTGATCCGCTGTTCGGGGCATTTAGAGTAGATTTGGAGAGATTTAATGTATGACCGCTGTTCGGCGCATTAAATCACAAACTTAAGGTAATTATATTATAAGTAAAAATCCGCTGTTCGGTGCATTTATAATATGAATAATGTATGAAGAAATATGAGTTTGTGAAGGTATAATTTCGTGATTAATTCAAATATTTGCAATTGTAGTATGTTGTTGAAGTTTGTGTTTACGGGAAGTCTACTTTGTGCATAAGTTAGAATAGAAATAGAATGAGTTTATCTATGCTTTTACTTATTTACATAATTACAAACCTCTTCAAAACCCCCCTTGTTTATTCTTTATTCTTTTATTCTTTATTCTTTTATTCTTTGATGCTTTTATTCTTTCATTCCTTTATTATTTAATTTATTGATTCTTTGATTAATTAATTCCTTTATTCTTTGATTAACTAAGTCCTTTATTCTTCTATTATTTCATTCTTTAATTCGTTAATTTATTAATTCTTTGTAATTCATTAATTTATTATTATCTTGTTCATCTATTCTTTAATTTATTAATTCTTTGATTGTTTAATTCTTTTATTATTTAATTCTCTAATTCATTATTCTTTTATTCATAATCCACTAACATATTATTAATGTTCCCTAATTTCCCCGGTTAAGAACGATCCCTATTTATCAATACTACATCTACACAAAAAGGGTTTAAATTGCCACAACACTCAAATTACATGTTTAATTTAATGCGTAGTTTGGGCTTAGTCAATTTTTGGCGCCGTTGCCGGGGAAATTGAAAATCATTTTAATTTGTTAGTGTATGTATATAAATTGTGCATATTATACTTGTTTATAAATTTTATTTTTGTTAATATTATATTTGTTTATAACATTTACTTACTTGTTTATATTTTATTTATCCATCTTATTATTGTTCTTATTATGTTTGTTTATAATGCTCAAACTTTACTTTTTCTTAATTTCTAATTTATACTTGTTCATAAATGTTAATAATTTTTTTTTTATATATATATTTGTTCATAATAAATTTGATACTTGTTCATAAATGCATATTTTATATGTTCACTTTTCTTTACTTTTACTTTTATTTATTCCATTATACTTTATTCCATTAACTTAATATTCACACTTTTTCTTTATTCCCTTAACTTTAATTATATTACATTAACTTTATTCCATTAACTTTCTTTTAATTTTATTACATAACCTTTATGTTCCACTAACTTTATGTTTACACTTATTTTATTTTTATGTAATCAATTATTTGTTTATGTCTTGTTAAACTTTAAATCTGAAATGAAAAAAAAGAAAATTCGGAATAAATAAAAAAAAACAATTTAAAAAAAAAAATTTTAAAAAAAAATTTAAAAAAAAATTAAAAAAAAAAATTTTAATTTTTTTTTTTATGAAACTTTATTCATCTTTGAATTTCCTAAAGTGTAAGTATTGTTTCCTATTAATTGTTTTAGAGTTGCATGAATCTCTTAGTCCATTTTTCTTCAAAATCTTACTTTCGGGAACAGGTAGTGCCCCTCTTATTTACTTTCTCCTTAACCCTTCATGATGTGTGGATTTCATCACCACATACCATAGACCCGAATCTATGGACATGAGGTTGGGGCGGAGTTTGTAAACACTAGGGTTTGGTAATTCTCTACGTCATCATTTGGATTAATTATGGTGTCTAGGAGAGTTATGACTGGTGACAAGTTTTGGATTAAGAAAGGGAACACCAATGGAGTATATGCCAAGCTAGCCTCGGGGTGCTCTTAAAATTATCCTTGCTTCTCGCGTTACATCTATCTCAACTGGCCATGATTAATGTTGAATGGTGGAATGGTGGTTATCAGTACGCGCAGGCCGTACGCCCAGGAAAGTACTATGAGAAGCGGAAGGAGAAAGTTATTCATGACACTCTAAAACTCTATTTATTGCATTATTAGTTTGAATTTGGAACTTGTGCATTTTCTTTCCATTAACGTAACTTTTTGTTAATCCTGGTTTCCATTTATGTGATACTTTATGAAATCTCTACTATCTTACTCTTATTATCTCTTCTTGTGTATACTTGCCTTCTAACTTAGAGTTTTGTTTTCATAGAGGTACGAACTTATGAATGCGTGCTCATCAATCTAAGCTTGATCGGCTGAGAAGACAACTTGACATCTCACCAAGCAACGCCACATTCAGAGACGCACTTAAGCAAACCAGTTCGTTCGAACCTCCATCCCCAATATTCGGTGAGTCCAAAAGCGAGAAGAGTAATTCAGAAGAAGAACAGATTTTCGGAACACCGATAACCATGGCACGAAACCTGAGTATCCGGGAGCAGACATGTGCAAACACAAATGGCACTACAGACTTCTGCATCCAGTATCCCGAGCCTCGAACCAACAAGAAAGATATTGAGCTTAAGAGTGGAGTTCTTCATCAACTACCCAAGTTCCGTGGAATCAGAAATGAAGATCCACACAAACACTTAACGGAGTTCCAATTCATCATTAGTAGTATGTGTCCGGATGATGCGGACTTGGAAATCATGAAGCTGAAAGCTTTCCCATTGTCCTTGGAAGAAAGAGCACGGGTATGGCTTTTAAGTCTCCCACCCAATCATATTGACTCTTGGGAGAAGTTGGTTCAGGAGTTTCTTACCAAGTACTTCCCTGCCTCAAAGATTACGGTCTTAAGAAAAGAGATCACTGGAATCAAGCAGAAAGAACATGATGAGAATTTCAGCCAGTACTATGAGAGGTTTAAGGAACTTTGTGCTTCATGCCCTACTCACGGGATCACAGAAGGCTATCTTTTAACCTACTTTTATGAAGGACTCAAAGGTTGGGATAGAGGACTACTTGATGCTGCAGCTAATGGAAGCTTCTTAGCTCGGAGCCTAGTAGATGGTCGTGCACTACTTGAAAGCCGTGCACTCAATGATGCACAATACGAAGGTGCCGATCCCATTTCTAGAAAGGTACATGAGGTAAGTTCCCATGCTATAAATGATTCAAAGTTAGATAAAATCACCTCTATGCTTTCGAATATGCTTGAGCTAAAGAAACAGGTAGCTCCAGTTTGTTCCATATGCTCTCAAGGCCATCTTGAGGAACAATGTCCCTACACTGCAAGGGAAGAAAACTCCGGAACTGAAATGGCACACGCCATTGGAGGCTATCAAGGAGGGCCAAGGACCCAAGGTTATAGTTGGAGAGATCCGAACAATGTCCTAAACCCTCAGCACATGTCGACGGGGCCAAACCGTGTCCCAGACCAGTTCCCAAGGCCCACATGGCAACCAAGGCCCACATGGCAACCAAGGCCCCCGGTCCCATTTTCTAACTTTTCTCATAATCATGCAAATAATCACACTTCTTCATCTTCTAATCCTGATTATGATAAAATGCTGGCTGCTCTTTCCCAAGGGCAGCAAACACTAATGGCTTCAACTCAGGCTCTTGTCACAGGTCAGCAAAATCAACAAAAAGACATCGCTGATCTCAAGGACCAAATGGGCAAAGTCGTGGACTTCATGGGTAAGATCCAAGCTAGCGGGGTGCTTCCACCTCAACCTACGCCCAACCCAAATGTAAGGCCTGAAGCCAATGCAATCACCACTCGAAGTGGTAAAGTGCTCGGAGAAATAGAACCAGATCCAGCCGTTTCTGAGGCTGAAAAGCACAAGGTGGCAACTAAGACCACCACGACACAACCGCCAGTTCAACCTACCCACACACAAGGTAATAACCCAATCCCTTCAAGTTCGGTTGTTACCAATTCCCCGTTTGTGCATGCACCATTTCCAAGTAGGCTTGCCAAATCTAAGAAGAATGAATCCGATGAGGAAATCTTGGAGATCTTCAAAAGGGTGCAAATCAACATGCCCTTGATCGAGTGCATCAAACAAGTGCCGAAATACGCAAAATTTCTGAAAGAGTTATGCACTCCAAGGCGCCAGACGAGGGAGAAGGAGGTTGTGATGGTGAGTGAAACAGTTTCTGCTGTAATCCAGCGTCGGCTACCCCCAAAGTTGAAGGATCCAGGGAGTTTTTCTGTTCCCTGCGTGATTGGTAACAAGTCATTTGATAAAGTCATGCTAGACTTAGGAGCATCCATTAATGTTATGCCATATTCACTATATGTTGCCCTAGGTCTAGGTAAATTACAGCATGACGATATTATCATTCAGTTAGCCGATCGCTCTAATGTGTATCCTAAGGGATACGTAGAAGATGTTCTTGTGCAGGTTAACCAGCTCATCTTCCCAGCTGACTTTTATGTCCTAGACATGGAGGATTCCCCTACGAATCAAGCTCCACTGATGCTGTTGGGAAGACCATTCATGAGAACTGCCAAGACAAAGATTGATGTGTTCAATGGAACATTAACTATGGAAGTAGACGGAGAGGAGATTGGCTTCAACATTTTTGATGCCATGAGGTACCCTAGTTCCGCAACTCATACTACTTTTTCTGTTGACGTGTGCACTTCTCTCGCAGAGAAACATTTTGATTTAATTCGAGAAGACACACTCAACATGATAATCCAGAAAGGAGTTGGCCTAACGCAATCAGGGGACGCCTTGGTTGAGGATACGGATTACGAACTAGAACCTCGAATTTGGGATGAAGTCATGACCCTAAATGAGACCCCCAGAATGGTGAATCATCAGGTACCCTCGTCATTTCCAATTAGTACTGATGCCACTCCTCCTTCAGTGATTCAGGCCCCCGTTCTCGAGCTCAAAGTTTTGCCTGACCACCTGAAGTATGCCTATCTTGGCTCGGACGACACTCTGCCCGTCATAGTGTCTTCTGCACTAACCGAGTCACAGGAAGATAGACTGGTACAGGTCTTGACAAAGTACAAGACAGCCATTGGATGGACTCTGTCAGATATCAAGGGAATCAGCCCTACAACTTGTGTGCATCGAATCTTACTGGAAGATGATGCAAAACCTTCTCGCGAAGCCCAACGTCGCCTCCATCCTCCGATGATGGAAGTCGTGAAACAAGAGGTCATCAAACTCTTGGACTGTGGTGTCATCTACCCAATTTCAGACAGCAAATGGGTCTCACCAGTCCAAGTAGTCCCAAAGAAAAGTGGAGTCACAGTTGTTGCGAACAGTGAAGGCGAGCTAGTGCCCCAGCGAACAGTGACCGGATACCGAGTCTGCATCGACTATCGACGCCTGAACAAAGCAACTAGGAAGGATCACTTCCCTTTGCCCTTCATTGATCAAATGCTTGAAAGGTTAGCAGGTCACTCCTATTATTGCTTTCTTGATGGTTATTCCGGGTACAATCAAATCTGTATCGCTCAAAATGACCAAGATAAAACGACTTTCACTTGTCCTTTTGGCACTTTTGCCTACCGAAGAATGCCTTTCGGCTTATGTAACGCCCCAGGTACTTTCCAAAGATGCATGCTTTCTATTTTCTCTGAATACGTCGAAAAAATAATTGAAGTATTTATGGACGATTTTAGTGTCTTTGGGGATAGTTTTGATGCATGCTTAGAACACTTAGCACTTATCTTACAAAGGTGTGCCGAAACTAATCTGGTACTTAACTGGGAGAAATGCCATTTCATGGTTAGACAAGGGATAGTCTTGGGCCATATTGTCTCTGAAAGAGGAATTGAAGTCGATAAATCTAAAGTTGATACTGTGCGCCACTTACCCTCTCCCACTTCGGTGAGAGGAATCCGTTCATTTCTTGGTCACGCAGGATTTTACAGAAGATTTATCCAAGACTTCTCCCACATTGCAAGGCCCTTGTGCCGACTGCTTCAGAATGAGACACCCTTCGTCTTTGATGCAGACTGTCAGGAAGCTTTTGAGAAGCTTAAAAATCTCTTAACCACTGCCCCCATTCTTTGTGCCCCTGATTGGTCCTTACCCTTTGAACTAATGTGCGATGCCTCTGATTATGCAGTTGGAGCCGTACTCGGACAAAGGCGGGATAAGAAGCCCTACGCCATCTACTATGCATCCAGAACCTTAAATGATGCCCAGATGAACTACACCACTACAGAAAAGGAGTTGCTTGCTGTTGTATTTGCTTTAGATAAATTTCGTTCTTATCTACTTCGAACTAAAGTCATTATTTACACTGATCATGCAGCACTGAAGTATCTCCTAGCCAAGAAGGAAGCGAAACCAAGACTGATCCGATGGATTCTTCTTCTTCAAGAATTTGACATCGAGATTAAAGATAAGAAAGGCGTAGAGAACGTGGTGGCGGATCATTTGAGTCGCATTGCACATGAGCGAGATCCTGTGGCGATTCAAGAGATGTTTCCAGACGAACAACTCTTCAGAATCGAGGGAGGTACTCCTTGGTATGCTGATATTGTCAATTATTTAGTCACCAAGCAGTTGCCCACCACCCTCTCCCGTGCACAAAAAGATAAACTTAAGAAGCATGCTAGGCACTATATTTGGGATGAACCTTATTTGTGGAAACACTGTGCAGATTTATTGATTAGGAGATGTGTCCCTGATATTGAACATAGGTCAGTCCTAGAGTTCTGCCATAGCCATGCTTGTGGAGGCCACTTTGGATCTAGAAAAACTGCACTCAAAATCTTAGAATCTGGACTATATTGGCCCACACTTTTTAAAGATGCACATTCATTTTGCTTAGCCTGTGATAAATGTCAGAGATCAAGAAACTTAGGACGCAGGGATGAAATGCCACAACATTATGTTCTTACTGTTGAAATATTTGATGTTTGGGGTATCGATTTTATGGGTCCGTTTCCTCAATCTAATGGCTATCTCTATATCTTACTTGCCGTTGATTATGTATCAAAATGGGTGGAAGCTAAGGCCACCAGGACTAATGACTCTAAAACTGTTGCAGATTTCCTCAGAACTAACATTCTTTCCAGGTTTGGGATCCCGCGGGTCCTAATAAGTGATGGAGGAAGTCATTTCTGCAACAAGACCATTGAAGCTTTACTGAAACGGTATGGTGTCACTCATCGAGTATCTACACCTTACCATCCTCAAACGAGTGGAATGGCGGAAGTCAGTAATAGAGAAATCAAGAAGATACTAGAGCGAACTGTGGGTCCTAATCGAAAGGATTGGAGCCAACGGTTGGATGATGCACTTTGGGCATACAGGACGGCCTACAAAACACCTATAGGAATGTCTCCCTATAGGTTGGTGTACGAAAAAGCATGTCACCTTCCGGTGGAACTAGAGCATAAAGCATGGTGGGCCGTCAAAACGTTCAACATCAAGCTAGATGACGCCGGTCTGCATCGAAAGCTCCAGCTGAGTGAGCTTGAGGAAATAAGAAATGATGCATTTGAAAGCACTCTGATCTACAAGGAAAAGGCAAAGGCATTTCATGACAAACAGATCAGGAGTAAAGCATTTGCCATTGGCCAGAAAGTTTTGCTTTTCAACTCTCGGCTCAGACTCTTTCCTGGTAAGTTATGTTCTAGATGGGTAGGACCTTTTGTTATCACTAATATTTTTGCCCATGGAGCCATACAGATAAAACACGTTGGAACTGGGAAAGAGTTCAAGGTCAATGGCCATAGATTGAAGCCTTATATCGAGGCAATTGGCGAGCACGATGTGGAGTCAGAAAGAGTGCTACGACGTCCCATCAGATAAACTAAATTTGGTCTAGGCTGGATGGACGTTAAACTTCAAGCGCTTGTTGGGAGGCAACCCAATGTGTTCGCGAGTGTGAAGGAGTCATCAACACAGATTTGCTTTCTTTCAACCCTTCACTCTCTTTTATGTTTTTCTTTCTTATTTCATTTTCTTAAATCATCTTCCTTACTTTGATTCTATGTTTAAATTACTTCGTACTTTCCTACATTGAGGACAATGTAGAATTTAAGTATGGGGGAATGGTTTACAAATTTATTTGTGCATTTGAAATTGATTTATTAAGTCTTTCTTAATTTGCAATTGTTTTATTTCCATTTGCAATTGTTTTATTTCTTTCTCAAAAAAAAAATAAATAAATAAATAAATAAAAAAAAAACACCAAAAAAAAAAAACAAAACAAAAAAATTATTATTGCTTTCTTGAGTCTTTTTGTTTTAACGTAGTATTTTTTTGGCGAGTCATCAAGTTGCCCTTTAACTTGTCAATGATATAAGTAAATGGAAATGATTATGTTATGGCCATAAAGATAATCACTACAACTTGAATTTGTTTGTTAATATTTTGTGATTAAGTGTTACTACTTGAAGATAATGCATGTAAATTGGTACATAAATAAGCATGATATGATAAGTATGAATCATTTGAACCTTATGTGAGCTTTAGAACTTATATACATCTTTGATGAGTGATTCATAAGTTCTTTGTTTAAATTGATATACATATGCCTCATAACTGCTTGCCATAGCTTTTAATGAACTCTAGAGCACTAGAACTTATTCTATGTGATTTTCAAAGCTTTTAAGTCAATAAATTCTCTGATTTTGGAAATGATTAAGGCATTAGGGTTAACACCACAAATTCAAACATCCATGTTCCCTATTTTGTGCGCACAAGTTGCGACCCCCTTAGTTTTACCCCTTTTGAGCCCACATTAAGCCTTTCTTTCCTCACCATGATTATCTAAACACTTGAGCTTAGTATAGACATCTTTTACCTTTGTTCCAAGGACTCGGTTGAAGACTTAATGATTATGTAAAGAGAAAATGATGATATTGAAAGACTTTTATGTGTATTTTGTGGATTTACTTACTCAAACATTGTTGTATTTTTGACACATGTTATTACCTTGATATACGAAAAAAAAAAAATGAAAAAAAAAAAATAAATAATAATAAAAAATAAAAAAAAATAAAAAAAAAGAGAAGAAAAACAGAAAGAAAGATATATTGAAATTTTTATCAAGGTAATAAGGTTTGATTATGAATGTTTGAGTTAAGTCCTTTACATTTGTAAATCCGGCACAAAGAATGAATTCGAGGCCCAACAAGATGAAATTAGGCCTATGTTCGAAGGGATGGATTACTGACATCATTGCACTAAGGTTGGGAAGTTATGATACGTTTTGGGAGTCTATTGAGTCTTGGAACGAATTTGAGCACCACTTGTCCTATATATTCCTTGCCTCTAAACTTAGCCTCATTACAACCTTCGTAAAGACCTTATGATCCTTAAGATGGTAAATTTTGATTAGTTGAGTCAATCACTTGAGTAAGCTTATGGTTTTGGTTCATTTGTGCAAGTATGTTTTGTTTTTATCTTGAGGTGTTTGTTTGAAATTTTGCAAAAGTACTTCATTTCGATTATGTGAGTATTTCTCACATACTTTGAGTGCAAACACAAACCCTCACAAAATTGAGTGAATTTATGAGTGCATATCCTTGTGAGTTGATTCATACTTGTCTTATTCGTGCAGAACTCCATTTCACCATATTTACTCATTATCTTACTTGTTGAACATTTTGTTACCATATATTAACTTTTGAATTCCATGTGCTTAAATGTTTTAAGTGAAAATCTTTTATGCCATGATTATAACAATGAAATTTGAGACAAATGGTTAAGGGTCTACTTGTTTTAAATTCGTAGTTTGATTTTAGTATTTGCTAGGGACTAGCAAAGTTTAAGTGTGGGGGTATTTGATAGGACGTTAAATAAGCATTATTTTATATTATTTTATACCCTTTATACTTGACTTTTAATATTAAAATATTAAATAAATTGATAAAATAAATTATTTTGTGATTTTTATGTTTAGAAAAATAAAGGTTGTAATTTGGAGTATTTTTGGCGAAAGAATCGTTTCGATCGGAATTATAACGAATAAAATATGGACGAAATTCGGTGGAATAATTAATTTAGTTATATTTTAATTAAATTAATTAATGCAGCCCAAACCCAATTTTTTATGCAGCCCAATCCGGTTTGTTCAGCCCGGCCCGTGCAGCCCAGTTCCTCCAGCCCACGCCCGCGTCGCGCGTCAGCCCGCGTCAGCCCGCGTGCAGCCCAGCTTCCTCCAGCCGCTCAGCCCGCGTCCGTGCGGCCCAGCCCAGGCCCAAACCGCTCCAGCATGCGCCTGCCGAGTCCCTGCTGTCACGTTCGGCGCGCGCCTGCCGAGCTGCTGCCCTCCTCTTCAGCACCGCCCAGCCGAATTTTCTTCCCTATTTTCCAGCAGACTCCCACTTAATTTCCAGCCATTTCCAACAACCTTCCAACCCAATTTTACAACTTTACAACTCAAACCACCTCTAAACATCATCACAAATCTTTATTACTCATCATTCCATTATTCCATTTTTTTTTTATTGTATTTTTATATTATTTTTGGTAGCTTTCTCCACCTATAAATAGGAGTTGATTTCACTTGTTGAAAACACTTCCAAGTAGCACAAAATTGAGCTTCTTTTAGGAGAAATTTTGGCAAAATAGTTCCAATACAATTTTGAGAGTTCAAGTCCGAATTTCCTTGTTTAATCTTCTTCCATCTTCATAAGGTTCCAGCCGCTGTTCGGTGTTCCTTGTGAAAAACAATCCATTGTTCTCATCCAATCTGAAAAGTGTAACATTTGCTCTCCATTCTCTTAAACTCTCTTATTTGTTATTGGTTCTAATTATAATGCAATATATGTATTGGTTTCTCCTTCCTATCTTTTGTGAAAATTGAGTATAATCTCCATGTGTTTTACTTTCTAAAAATCATTTACTTCTTACATTTTAGAGCTTAAACTTCATTTCGAAACTAAATGTTGATCCGCTGTTCGGGGCATTTAGAGTAGATTTGGAGAGATTTAATGTATGACCGCTGTTCGGCGCATTAAATCATAAACTTAAGGTAATTATATTATAAGTAAAAATCCGTTGTTCGGTGCATTTATAATATGAATAATGTATGAAGAAATATGAGTTTGTGAAGGTATAATTTCGTGATTAATTCAAATATTTGCAATTGTAGTATGTTGTTGAAGTTTGTGTTTACGGGAAGTCTACTTTGTGCATAAGTTAGAATAGAAATAGAATGAGTTTATCTATGCTTTTACTTATTTACATAATTACAAACCTCTTCAAAACCCCCCTTGTTTATTCTTTATTCTTTTATTCTTTATTCTTTTATTCTTTGATGCTTTTATTCTTTCATTCCTTTATTATTTAATTTATTGATTCTTTGATTAATTAATTCCTTTATTCTTTGATTAACTAAGTCCTTTATTCTTCTATTATTTCATTCTTTAATTCGTTAATTTATTAATTCTTTGTAATTCATTAATTTATTATTATCTTGTTCATCTATTCTTTAATTTATTAATTCTTTGATTGTTTAATTCTTTTATTATTTAATTCTCTAATTCATTATTCTTTTATTCATAATCCACTAACATATTATTAATGTTCCCTAATTTCCCCGGTTAAGAACGATCCCTATTTATCAATACTACATCTACACAAAAAGGGTTTAAATTGCCACAACACTCAAATTACATGTTTAATTTAATGCGTAGTTTGGGCTTAGTCATGTCGTAACCTCCGCCTTGCTCTTGCCTCTTGGAATGAGTTTTTGTGCTTTTCGTGTCCACACTTATGTCACCACCAATAGAATCTTTACTATAGATGTGTTTACCTTTGCCACCTTTAGTGTCTTCACCATAATTTCTCTGTTTACCTTTGTCTTGAGGGTTCGAACTTTTTTCACTCTCCTCAAGCCCCAAAGGCTTCAAAATATCAAAAGTATATATGTCCAACACATCATATAGGTATTCGATAAGTATTGGACGATTAATTACAAGTTGTATTGTAATTGAATTTTGGAATGTATGTGAAACCAATCCTCACTCTCTATTGTATTCTTTTAGGAAATTTATCCCAACTTTTAAACAGAGAATGCTAATAGTAAGGGACTCGGTCATACCCGAGGCCATATGTAGCGATTTTTATGTCTACCATTATAAATCTTGCAACCTCAAAAGAAGAATATTACCATAATCATCAAAGTGTGGCCTTAGTTTTCATAATCACCGCTGAAACTTGAACATCTCATAAACACAATGTTATGTGTTCGGATCGAGTACATTTCATTGGTATATTTCATCGAGTATGTTTCATCAGTCCAGTTCATTTTGGACAAAAAAAAAATATTAACATCTTTCATATATAATTGATTTTAAGAAGCTAAAGAGGCATTTTTTATTCATCCATCAACCTTAGCTAGCTAGTTAGAAATAGAAATTAGTTAAACATTATATACCTAGTTTAAGTTGTCTTTTTTTTTTGCCTTTCCTTTTTCTTCTTTCTCTTCAATTCCATCTGTTTGTCATAAACATACCAGGAGAAGCTTATGTAGTGCACTTGGTCTAGCCCCTATTATCTTCGCATTCATCTCAATAACGTAAAATCTATAAGGTTGTTAACAAGAAAATAGCATCTTCATTATTAGGTACGTCAAACACCAATATTACCAAAAAGAGTTGCTATTTCGTCTGGTGACAGATTAATTCTCGCAGGTTCCCTATCAAAAATCAATATAAAGTGCAAGTTCTGCAAGAAGACTTGTCAAGGCATGTGCACGTCATCCGAAAAATCTCATAAGTTTTTCCCCATCCCATTAGTCATTAATGTGTGGCATCTTATGACGTATATTTCCATATTATGATGATCTAGAAAAAATTGACCTTCCACAATAATATACTCAAAATCAAGATAAAAAAAAACTTAAATAAAAACAAGAATTTACCCATCTTCATTAGGATATTGCATGCTTAATCACTAAGTAAATTAGTTTCTCTTTTTGTAACTTAGCTTTTTTGTGTAACTTTGTTTTAGGTTTTTATTGCAACTTAGTTTCATCATCAGAAATAGGCAGACATATTAGAAGCCTGTTTTATCATCAAGATTAAATATTGTTGACCACCAAATTAATTACAAACTAGTTTTTTTTTTTACAAGTTACTTATTATTTAAATGTTCTATTAATTAAGTTTGATTCCAAAACTTAAATTAATTTGGAAACAAGAATTTACCCGTCTTCATTAGCAAATCGGATGCTTGAGCACTGAATTACTATGTTAGTTTTTTTTTTTTGGTGGTTTTTGTAACTTAGCTTTTTTGTGCATCATAGTTTTTTTTTTGTGTAATTTACTTTTTCTTTCCTATGGAATAATACTGTTGATTATTAAATTAGTTTTAAATATGATACTAATCTAAACTCAGAGGCGTAATTAGGAATTTAAATTAGGAGGGACCCTTTATATAAATAAGTACTTAGAATTTTTTTTTGCAGAAAGAAAATCTTTGTTTTGATTTCATTATAAATTAAGAAGTTAATGTATGCTTATATAAACAATATATGACCAAAAAACACAAAATTATTAATATAATGTCAATGCCAATAATTAAAGAATTTCATGAGTATATATATTATCCATTTTTTAAAACTAAAAAATATGGCCCCAGATTAATAGGCCCAACTTTTTTCAGAGTATTGGACTGTTTGATCCAGTAAAGTATGGCATGAATAGCACAACATTCGGTCTTTAGACCCAAAGAACAAAAAAAAAGATCATGGGAACTCAAAAGCCTCCGTGAATCTTCGTCGAATTAGGCTTTGCCAGGTTAGAGCGGGTGTGTTTTATTGTCTGTCGATCTAGGTTCGAAGTTTCTTTTGCTCACGTGCTTATACAAAAGTCAGTTCGTTAGAGTCTGTGCTCAATTGCCTCATCTCGTAGTTTCACTACCCTTCAGGCTTCAGCTTTAAAAGAAAAAGAAGAAAATTAATTTCAAGTTCTCTACACGCGAGCTCATACAAAGTGGTGACTACGTGTGATTGGATATTTTGAGCAAGGAATCGCTGTGATTGGTACTATAGAGTGAAGGAAGGACCACGTACAAAATTACATAGTGACAAATTAAAGCCGGTGAGAGATTGAGAGTTCTCGGTACAAACACTTTAAACACTTGGCTTTGTCAGGTTTCCATTGATAAAGTGAGTTCATCGTAGCCTATGAGGCCAAAAGAAATGCCATACCTATCTAGCTTAGCTTGTGTTGTAGGGACTCAATCCCTGTCGTTTAAAAGGACCAAACAGACATAGTGGATAGCTTGTTCTTCTAAAACATTAGAGTATGGTCTTTTCCTTGCAAGCTAGCTTGCTAGCATTCCTATATCACGGTCTCACCTTTGGTGCTTAAAATTTGATCAGACATAACAATTCATTTGACTCGAGACTCGAGACTTGTGAAAATGAGAAAGATTGAGTTGAATGTCTCAAATTAAAATTGTCAAAATGAAAGTATTATTAATTGACGAAATGATGTTTTTTTGAATCTAACTAATTATCCAATTGATTGATCTCATACGATTATGCAAGTAATTAAAACGTTAATTTGAAATTTTGAAGAGGTTAAGTAGGTGCATGATTGACGGGAATATATTGTGTAGGAAAATATTTCAATTATGAAAAGTTGATATGGATCGTGTTGATGGTTGATGAATTATGGCAGTACGTACGCAGCTAGCCAGCAATATATATATATATATATATATATATATATATATATATATTTACGTACGATGATGGTGGTTCATGCAGGGTATCGATGAGTTATTTTCTGGGACAGCCATACACCAAACCAACTGCGTACGACGTCGTCATGCATGCATATCAAGCACTCCTCACAACAGGTAATTAAGTACTAGGTACTAATTAATTATACATGTTCATGCTGGGTCCCATACAAATTTTACGTTTAATTAAATACTTTATGTTTGAATTTAAATTAATTCAAACCGGAGAAATATCATTATATCGTTGATCATCGGCAGGTTTATTTTCCAATTATTCCAATGATCTTGAATTCTTGATGATTACCTGAGCTTCATTGGAATTCAACGTAGCTAGCTCCATTATCAAGCTCCGATCGATCCATCAACTTCATTAATCCTACTCCATAACCAACCGCTTGATGATGAACTATTCAACTCTTTTTTTTTTTCTTTTTTTTTTATCAAATGAACTATTCAACTCTATGCATGTAATATTGGTAAATTTTTAAGTAGTCATGTCAGCTAGTAAATATTCCCTCTAGGCTCTAGCTAAGGTCTAGGATATTCGAATGGGAAAAAGTAATTTTCATGAACACAAAAAATATATGTTGTTAATTTCAAATGAGTAGGTGGGAGAATAGATTTTAAGACTCAACAGCTATATCTAGCATATCTGATTCAGTTTCTGATATGTCGTATATATATTGGACCTGAATTGCATGTTGATTCCTCCACCGGCTGGCCCCACTCCTTAAATCTTTGCTTTTGTGTGTTTCCGGCAACCGCATGTAAGTATTATTCCTCCACCAGCTAGCTGCAGGAGATGGGGAGGCTTTCCTAATTTCAGATTTAGAGTTTCCATTAAGTTTTTTTACTGTTTAACATTTTAGATTTATTTCATATTTTGGACCTTGTTGCTTTAACTCTTTGCATTTTATTTTTTTTTTTTAGACCGTTTTTATTCTTGGACTTTCAATGTATACCTTATACATATTTGTGGCCTCTTAGAAACGAATATATTTGTTCGACAAAAAAAAAAAACCTGCAATGAGTGTACGTAGAACAGACTAGTAAAACCAAAGAAGTAGTTTTTAAAGTCTTTGATATTAATTTGGAATCCGTGCGTCGTCGTCTTTTCAGTATTTGAGATTGATTGCACCTCTTACCTGTACAAAAAGGTATGAATGAACATATACATTATATATAGGGCATCATTCTGAGCTTAATTATTATTAATTATCGTGCTTTGAGTTGTAAGATGATCAGATGATCTGTAAAATTGAAATGTTATTCACTGAATCATCCGGCTCCGACATGGAGATCTTGCATGGTGCCCCCACAAAAGTCGATATCATCATCGACCATATATATTATATATATTATATATATATATATATATATTAGCATATAATTAAGTTAATTGCAACGCTCCTTAAATTATTTTACTATAATTTAAATAATTGTCTCTATATTTTAATATTAATGCTCCTTATTCTTAAACTTGATCCTAATATTTCCGTTAATCCCACCGATTATTTTTCAAACGAATTTAATTTATTGAAAAATATAATTTGATTTGTCAATTTTGTCCTTTGTTTTTAATAAAATTTATTTAAAAAATATATGAGAGAGGACCGAACGGAAATAATAGGGTAAAATTCAAAGTAGAGAACACTAAAATTGAAATATATAAACTATTGCTAAAAATTATGATAAAATTCATTTACCATTTCAGCCATTTAACCTAGCTAGTACACACTATTTGCCCTTATTAACAGTGATGCATGCATATATCAAATCAAAACCTTTTTTTTTTTTCCTGATAAATCAAAACCTATTTTACTTCATTATTATTTCACTATCAACCACACCGCACAACTCTCTCTAGTCTCTACCTACCTCTCTACTATTATTGTACGTAAATATCTTTATATTTTTTATGCATTGATTATGCGATAAATCTTAAAAAATATCCCATTTAAATTAGGAGAAAACTGACTTGTTTAAGGGATGCGTTATTAATAATTTGTAAGGTAGCTTGCATATATATGATATATATTGTTGAAACATCAAGCCTCCACTTCCATTTGCAAATCGTGTATAAATTAATGGCAGCAAATGCAAGACCCACGCAGAAATGATACTTCATTGGTTGATGCATGTCGATGAAGGTCAAATTCCAAACTCAATATACCCTCGATCATGTACATAACATATATATATACATACATACATACTCGTACAAAGCTAGAAAAAGACTGCTAATTAATTATCTTGTAATACATTTTTGGAGCTCATTTATTGACTAATTAGAAGTAACCAAGCAAGCAGATGAAGTTGAAATAAAGCAAATAAAAATATTAATTAATTAATTCATAATAATAATAATAATCAAGTGATATTAAAATGTGTCTCTACTGATCCATGGTCTTACTTTCGGGGGGAAGGGTTTAATTAGCAGCATAATTATACTTGATTTGTCACATACTCACATTTGATGAAGGCGTGCATTATTTAAGTAAGCCAATGAACTCCATTGGATCATGGTGACTAGGAACTTATGATTATGAGACGAGGCCATACTTAATTAAACTCTTAACACTTGCTTAATGGAAGGTGACTCTCATTACCTAGCTACTCATTAATTTACAGAGAGAGAGAGAGAGAGAGAGAGTAATTAGAATTAGTGGATGTCCAAATCATCAAGTTTAATTATACAAGTGCATATATAAGTCTATGTGAAGCCTCACCAACTACCATCTTATTGTCAAAAAAGCTCTAAAGAATAATGAATTAGCTTTGTCATGTGCATAAGTTTTGCACACCCAATATATATGGTGGTAGCTACTTTTTTTTTTCCCTCTTCAAGTCATAAAAAATTTTGTGCCAAAAACAAGCAAACAATGTTAAAGAAAACCCTAAAAGCATCCAATCCAATTAAACCATCCATCTTTTCTTAATTAATCATATTCTTGTGTGTTCCCTTGTAGAAATCTAACTCAATCCAGCTAGCCCCCACCTGATGAGCAAAAGTACTGAAAAACGTTATCAAGAGATCTTGGCTTCCCAAAGTTTATTTGAATTTTTTTTTTTATCAAAAGATATATCGATTCACTTTTCTTTGAGATCCTTTTCCCAATCAACTGAATATGTATATAATAATAATACATAAAAAAAAAAAATCCAAACAAAGCAAATGAGTCGTAAAAGAGTGAGCAATAAAAATATAATCTATGATCCACCTTAACAAGCCCATTAGAAATATAACATAATTAATGACTTGTAAGTTGTGGACTAGTTCAATTTGCAATTTTGCACCTAGAAAGGGTGCCATTTTTGGAGTGGCCACCAACCTTTTGACCCAGCAACTTAGGGTTTTGTGGGAAGAAACAAATTAACCCTAGCTAGATCGATGAATCAATGATGCTTGCTTGGCATGCATTATCTTGTTTAATTTGGTGCTAACACGTACGTAAGCTTTAGTTTGTTTTATTAATTCTTTACCCACAAGATTATAAATTCATTTTTTAATTAACAACACTTGAGCAATTTCTGGTTGCACATTAGCAACCAATTAACCTCCATTAGACCTTCATAATTACAAGCTAGCTAGCTAGCTGGTTAATTAAAGCAGCTTAATTGGGATTAATTAAAAAATTAATTATCTCTTAATAATTATGGAGTGGACATTGAAAGCTTGTAATGTTTGACTTAAACCTAGCCTTGCAGTGTTGTTAATTTCAGCTTATATATCCAATCAAACCACTTATTTTCTAATTTCTATAATCATCATCGATCACTTGTGGGGAGATTGGTCTGCATGTGATTGGCCCCACATTCATTTCCATCCATCACCACCACCTAGTCAAGATGAAAAGAAGGCACCAACAAACCAGCAATGGGTTAGTTGGAGTTTTTGGTGACTAGCTAGAACCTCCTGAAATTATTATGCTTAATCATTTTCTGTATTAAGTAAATTTACTATAATTACTTTCAATAATTACCCATGTAGTTTTATTTAGTTAAGCAGTAGCCCATGCCCCAACCCTAGCAGTTTTATTTACTTAAATATATATCAATATCGTATCAACACTAAATCATTATACCCTAACATGATATGTATGATCATATATATCACCTTCACAAACTTGTTTTGTTGCTAAGGCCACCCACAATGATGATCTATATTTAGGACTATATATATCATGGTGGATGTAGCTCCAAATGGAGTTTCAGAAAGAATATTTGGGGCAAGATGTGTATATTTTGTTCACAATGGTGAGTTTATATTTGGAGCCAAATATGAGGGTACAATAAAAAACTTAACAACGTGATAAATTAATTTTTTTCATTATTTTTTTGGGTTAATTTTTATTTATGTTATTCCATAACCGTTTAGATTATTGAAGCATAATGGTATTTTATAAAAAATAAAAATAAAAAACTAAAAAGAACAAGAAACTTACTAGAAAAAAGGAAATGGATTAATCTTTTGTCCTTCAACTTTCCTCTAATAAGGTCACATGATTTTTCTTAATACATTATTTAAAAATTAATTCAAAGGTTTTTATTCTTCATTTTTCCTGCAACTTGCAGCAAAATTGACTACCATTTAGGACTGGATGAGCTGCAGTTGAGGCTCGATTTTGATAGCCTCAAGCTCAAACCTCACCGAATATATAGTTTGGTGGATGTAGCCTAAAAATATCATCATTGATGATTTTTTTTTTTCTTCCCAAAAGGATGAATTTTTGCTAGTGTATGGTGGTTATGGTCCCCATTGTGGGTGGCCTAAGCACTAAACAACATATTCATTTAGGCAAAGCATATAATTGGCAACCCGTGCTTTCATGTCTGAGACAAAATCAAAAAATTAGAGAGTGAAGGGAGCATATTTAATTAACTACATAACTCGAGGATTATAAATATATATATATATATATATATATATATGTGTTATATACCACTTGCTAGTTCATAGTTGATTATGTATTATTATTATTTGTATAATTTATCCTATTTGATGAGACACCGGTTGTTCAAAATTAGAATTTAAAGTAGTAAAATGTATCGCGTATGTGGTATCTATATTAGTTCTGGGCATGGTTCGGTATGGTTCGGTATAAAGGTAATACCGTAACCGTACCAAATAATTTTAACCGGTTCGGTACGGTATGGTATTTATAAATATAAAATTGATACCGTACCGTACCGTACCAATTATATTCGGTACGGTTTCGGTTTTGAAGTCAAATTCATAATTTCATTTATTTATTACTTGATTCAATGTTTAAAAGCAATATTTTGATAAAATTCAGAAATTAGGACTCTTGTTGGGTAACAAATATTGTTCAAAATGTATAGAAAATTCATAACCCAATCAATTTCAATACATCAACTAAAATTAACAACATTAACTAAAAAACCCTAACAAACAATTAAATTCATCAACTAAAAAACTCTTAAAATAAAATTAAATCTATAAACTAAATTAATATACAACTAAATCTATCAACTAAATTAATATACAATTAAATCAATTATTAGCTATTAGATTGTTAGGGGTTTTTTATGGTTGAATTTAATTTAATTTTTAATTAATTAAAAAATTAAAACCGGTTCGGTTTTGGTATGAGATGGTATTCCGTAACTTCGAAACCGATCACGTACCGATTTAAACCGGTACAGTATCGGTACGGTACCGATCATCCTTTCGGTTTTACTATTCAATTTTTTTCCGATTTGGTATGATACGGGACGGGATGGTTTCGATATTTCAGGACAATATGCCCACCCCTAATCTATACTACACTTTAAATTGAATAGTACCTACTATATACCCATGCAGTGTAAATTTTCTGATTTGATTATGGTAATTTTGATACGCTCGAATCATATCCATTTATTCTAAACTACCAAGTGTTTGGGATTGGACAATGTTTCTGAAAGATTCGCCATTTTTGGATGTCTTTGTTTTATTTGTTTGGTATGGCATGTCTCCAACACCATATGCAACTTTCTGCAAGTAGGTTTGAAGCTCACGATAAAATAAATTGATGTATTTGCGATCTCTCAAAACTTTGAAGAGCTGAGAATGAACCAAGATGGAGAAAGCTACGTGTAAAGCCTAGGAAGAAGATTAGTTTATATTATATTGGTGTTCATCAATTCATGAATTAAAATTGCTAATTAAGATTCATCTGAATATAATTAATTAATTAGTGTCATGATCTATTGGATCTAATTACTTTTATATCTCTAATATATATCACTACTTGAGTTGTCAACGTACACCAACCAGATGGATGCCATACTCATCCTCCACTTTATTTTTCTAAATTCCACAAATAAAATTGTTAATTTCTTGTTGTAAAATTTGATACTATATTCCAACTGGAATTTGACTAGCACAAAACTTGCATTTATATTCACATTCCTTTTTATGTATTTCTCGAGAGATGTTATTTATAAATTATAACAGCCGTATAATAATTATTTTAACCTACCGACTGTGCGTTTATATTATTGAAAATATGAAACGATGTGTACTTTTAACTTAAATATCGTATATTTAATAATACATATAAAACAAAAAAAGTAAGAAAGATTATAATTTAATATATACATCCAAAATCGAAAAATAAATTATATGACTTGCTTATTGTGGACGTCAATTTTAACTTATGGAATCCAAAAGAGCAAACACGGCATAATCAAATGAAGCAGTAGAATTTGCTTCACATTTTCACACACTTTGTGTCCAAGCAACGCCTGACTATAATTAGGTGCGCATTAAACTCTATGTCGACGACTTGAGACGTAGAAAATTCCAAGGTCCCACTTCCATCATTCATTTCTAAGCTTCAACTAATTCTGAGTGGGATTGCGATTTCAAATTTGTCTTTATAAAACTGCTCCTATTCTAATCTACCTACTCGTATTTATATGCATATTAAAAGAATTGGATTTCGACCTACTCAAAAAAGAAAGAAAGAAAAACAAAAAAAAAACGAAAATAGAGAGTGATGAATCTATGCACCTGAAATTTGCTTCCTTAAAAATAAATTAATAAAATTTAAAAAATGTACAAGGAACCCACTAACAAAATAAACATTAGGTTTCCGCCTCCATCACCACTACCACCACCGCCGCAACCACTGAGCTCATCATCCACGATGACCACTCGCATATTATAAAAACCATTTTTCCCTCTCGAAGCCGACAGCCGAGTCAAAGGCTAAGATGCAAATCCAAGCCCAATGCCTCATCAAAATTGGGCCCACCATCCCCTTTCGTGAACCTACTCAACGACGGCCCATCCGCTCTTCCGTGGGCCCGGCCCAGTTGTTGAAGTACCTGATGATGTGGCGGCCCCATTGACGTCAATGCCGGGTGATCCCCTACACCGCCACCGTACCCAAAACTCCCCGCGCCTCTCCCGTGATTGGCCGCCGCGGGAAACACGCACCCGTGCGACACGTGGAAAGGGGTTGCCGCACGCGGCACGTACACCCACGACGGACTCGCCGGAGACGCCGCCGGAACTACCACAGACCCGGCAGGGGCCAGCAGATGAGGAGGCGGAGCGAAGGCGGAGATTATGGGGTTGCGAGAGTAAGACACAGCGGCGTTTCGGCTAGCTTGCAGCTGAGCACGCTTGAGCTGCTGCCTCTCTTTCTTGTGAGCGTTCTGGTGTCCGCCGAGGGCTTGTGAGTTGGCGAATTCCCGGCAGCAGTACTGGCACTCATATTTCCGGTCGCCGGCGGTGGAAAATCCGCCGGAATCTGGTGAACCAGATGGGGTGGTGGCCTTGGTTGAGTCCATTCCAACCGATTCCAAATCGTCTTCTTGGACATTGAAGCCAAAGAGCTTTAATCGTGTAGTTGGGGTTGAGGTGGCGCCAGTTGTCGCACCAGCAATTGGGTTGTTGTTAGTTGATTTGGTTTGATAATGGTGGAGCTCTGCGGCCTCAGCCATGGCTAGCTCTGTTCCAAAAACAGAGAGCAAAGAAACAAGGAGAATTAAATTGAAGTGATGAGGGAAGCTGAGAGCAGAAAGACAGCAAGAAAAGGAAATGAGGTTGTAAGGGGAGTTGTTGCATGTCTTGGGGTATTTATACACAGGATACCAAACGCACACACTCTCTCTTTCAATTCAATCAATTACTCTTCATCATCAATAATTAAATTACCAATATTTAAATATATGCCTCGTCACATTATCATATAATATTCCTTTTAATATATCTCGTCACATTATCATATAATATTCCTTTTAAATTATATTACTTTTAATATATCACATAATAATGTTAAGTAAATTTTATTTATATTAACGAAACTGAGTTCATGTGATCTCATTATCATCATCCTGTTCGGGAAGTTACATAAATTGAGAGAGGATGTTCAGAGAAAGATAGTTGCGGTTGCGGACATCCCAAGGAGAGAAAGTGAGAGACATGTAAATATGTAATGTAAATATGGGAACACGACCCAAAGACACTCGGGGGCCCAAAGGATTGCACTTGTCTTTGCCATCTTTTTAATTTCGAGAGCACTACTTTTTCATTGAATAATAACGTCTACCTTGTTGAGTTGTTTCAATATATATACATCATGTTAAATTGCAAGAATGCCCTTTGCTTACCATGGGAGGGCTTCACATAGTAGATCACAATTTGGTAAATTTATTGTTTATTCCTATATCAAAACTCAAATGACCACTGCGTAGGTTTTGTCAAATGTGACTTCAAACAAAGTGATATGCGCATGTGATGCGAGCATGGTACGATTTTAACAACTATATTTTATACAAATATATAATTTTGCAATAATTCAATTCAAACATGATTGGTTCGTTTTCATTTTCTTTGGCTTTGGCAGCTAGGAAAATTCAGAGGATGAAAAGTAATTGTAAACTGTTATGAGCTACATGGAGAAAAAATTAGGTTAGAAAAGCGTGGATGGTAAACTCAATGGGCCACTGGCTTTGCTTTCAGTCAGTGATGATGGGAACTTTGGGGAAGATGACCAATCCCAAAGCTAAAAATAATGTTTGATCAAATTAAGAAACTTTGCCCAGAGAACCTTTCAAAACTCCTATCTAACATTACATGTATAGTGAGTCGTGACAACTACTCTTCATCTCAGCCTTATATAAAATATATATCTTATGCCACAATAATATATGAATATCAATATATTAGTTATATTATTAATATTATGGATAATAATAAATAATATGTTATTTATCGTATAAAATTATGCCACAATAATATATGAATATTAATATATTAGTCATATTATTAATATTACAGATAATAATAAATAATGTGTTATTTATCGTATAAAATTTTTCTGACACAAAGTGTGACTGTAGTATAAATTTTTTTAAAAAATGAACAGTAATATTATTATTCTTACCTAGCTAGGGTTCCTAGCTGCTTACTAGCGAGTCTTATTCTTCAACTTTACATGGAAAGTACGTTACAGTAGAAACTATTCTTTAGCATTTTTTTTTATCTGGTTAATTAATTAAGAACAAAAGGTTACACGTTTCAAAACCTGGGTGGTGTAGTGTTGAACTGTTGATCTGTAATCTCGTTCTGTGAGGGTCTGATGCAGCGGATCGAAACCTAATGAAGAAACAAGGAGGCCTGGGTGGTGTAGTCTTGGAAAAAAAAAAAAAAAAAACCTGGGTGGTGTAGTGTTGAACTGTTGATCTGTAATCTCGTTCTGTGAGGGTCTGATGCAGCGGATCGAAACCCAATGAAGAAACAAGGAAGCCTCTGTTTCCCCCGACCCCAACTGCTCCTTCAACTGCTACAAACAAAGCCTAGAAATTATAATGCCCAAATTTTGGAACATCCAATCTCTCTCTCTCTCTCTCTCTCTCTCTAACAGTTGAGTGGAGTTGAGTTTACAATTTTACTCTCGGGTGATGGGCTCGTGGTCCTGGTAGATGGCTCGGGGTGCTCAATCTCAGGAGCCGACACCACCCACCAATGGCCCATTCGCTTTATTTTTATCTCTTCTAAAGTCAAAACTTTCATGCATGCAAATCTTTCATGGGTTTATTATTAAGGCCACTAATTAGTAGGGCTCCTGGGTCCCATGCATGTTTTAAGAGAGATTCAATTCAATTCACATCTCACACCGTCGGCTCTCCCTGCCTGGCCCACGTGTCAACATCTACTCATCTTCCGTATCTGGATTAAGATACGCATGGCTCACATTCTAAGCCTTGCCCGCAATTAAAAGCCACGGTAATGATGGCAGTCTTGTGAATAAAGTCAACATGGGAAGCTCTCTTAAAGCTCGAAGAGTTGGGTTCAGGTGTGTTTACAACTTACATTCGGTCCCACCATTACGTGCTCATCGATGATGAACAAATTGTTTAGAATGTTTGCGTGATTGACGTTGAAATCCATATTATTTCCTTCTTCTTTTTTTAATTAGAAACTAATTAATTAAAGATTAAGTGAATATGTGTGATTTACTTTTTCTTTTGGGGTCTAAGATCTCTCCGAATCTTACTAACTACGAGAGAAATCAAGACAGACAAGAAATTGGCTTTCGTAATCTCCCACTTCAATATTATAAAATTTATTAAATCATGTTTAAAACTTTAAACAACGTTTCTAATTCTACGATTTTGACTGCATAATTAATATTCATTTCGATTTTCAGTAAAAAAATAACTCCATGTAAGAATCAGTATAATTCTATGATATATACCATTTTTTTTTATTAATTGTGAATATATAGTAAGTGATGAGAAATTCATATACAATTTTTTTTTTTAAATTCATCAGCATTTATCTCGCTGCAGGCTAATATTACTTTGAAAAGATAGTCTCTTAACCCACTAAGTCTTCATCACAACTCCAAACCTGACCCAGCTTGTCTCCTCTTTCTCCTATCTTTCTATTCACTTAGTCAAATTTTCCCATACAAGAAAAATCTCCTCGATCCGATCCCCATCATCATCTGGATCACCTTTCAAGAGAAAGCTTGCATTCTTTTCGACCGTTGGATTTCATAATTGATCATGTGTTCTTTTAATTGTGGTCTGGATAATTAATCATGATCATTACCACCACAAAACAGGTGGTTGATGCATTTCAAAGCTTAAAATATATGTGACCTAGATGTACTAGGTACAATCCAAAGTCAAATGGTCGATCATGGTAGTTCATATGTAGTTTCTTTCCTTCTCACTCTTTCCAATCAAATGTTTATTTTGAAATATCAACCAAATTCAAAATGATATCATTCACGAAAATATTATCAAAAAATTTATCTTTATTTATTTATTATCCGTCTTTAGATTTTAAGGACTTGGAAGGACAATGAAAAAGAGATCCCTTTACTAACCCATTCATTCTTTGGCAAACAAAAAAAAGAACTTTAAGAATCCCTCGATTTTAAGAATTATGTGAAGAATGTCGAGGCTCTACTTGCTCCATGTATGGACCGGCACACATGCTATTCATTTAATTAACCGATTTAAATTATCTAAATATGAAGTTTTTATTTATTTTTTTTAAATTATCGGTGTTATTTGTATTTAAAAAATTAACGAGTTAAATTATTGAATGATAAATCACATAGTAAATGGTCCCACTAAGGGATCCATCTGCTTTGTTAGAAAATAGAAATCGAGAGAATAGGGAGCATGTGAATTTTTTGTATAAGCAGGTAGGAGATGATAGTTGTGACTTGCGATGGCCCCATTCATGTATGGTTTAGGAGAGTCCTAATTCCTAAATGGAACACAGAAGAGATATTTGGAATTGAGGGTCCTACACCCTGACCTCAATTATTATAAATACACATAGATTTGGGACTTGGGATTAGGACTTAATTATATCTAGCTCTCCATTAATTAGTTTGAAATGATCGATGGCTACATAAACCCCTACACCCTTTTCGCTTTAGTAATTTGGATCCAATGATTTTGCCCTTTGTGTGGGTCTCTCCTCCACAAGTGATCGATCTTCTCTCGATCATCTACATGCATGTCTACCATAAACTTGACTAGTAAGTAAATCAAGGTTGTTGGTGGATTGTCTTCCATTGAAGCGTCGGTTTTTTATTTATAATTTATTATGTCAGGATAATTCATTATAACATGGTGATTAGAAACCTAAAAATCAAAAATTGAAAAAATTAAGAAGCCTATTTTCAATATGAAGTTGAAACATATGCTACCTGAGGAGGAGATCGAACACTGGTTCGCTAGCTATTTTTCTGTACCTAACTAGTTTCTGTAAAATTTATGATATATATATATATATATATATGTATATGTAATGAAATGTTGTTTGATGGGTAACACAGGCACAAGGTTTTCTCCACTGATGAAGGGTGTTAGGCATGTGAAGCTGCATCTAATTGGCTCCTCTCTATTTGAACAAACTCTTGGTAGGACCCGCGCACATTAGGGAGAGATGGGGGCCACCTCAATTTCCAAGTTTGTAACATGGGACCTACAAATAAGGACAAGGATATAGGAAAAGGGGAGGAGGTAGCATTAGCAACTCTCTCCATCAATTCAATTCAATTAATGAATGAGAAGAAGAAGAAGATGGAGATGGAGATGGAGATGGAGATGGAGATGGGATTAATTAAGTTAATTAGTGAGAGAATTGTCCAATCAGTGTTGTTGATTAGTGAACAACTGTCTACTTAAGAGTGGGTGTCTTCTCCTTGTTGTTGTAATGGTTTCCACCATCTAATATAAAACTCTTTTTAGGCCCTTAATCATGCTTTCTTTTTTTCACTTTGTTGTTGATTGAAGTGATGCCAATATTATCGTTTTAAGATTTCCCAAATCGCGACTATGCCCCACCAAGTTGTGATTAATTATCAAAAAGAAGCTTTCACCAATCACAAAACAACATCGAATTTCGTTAATTATACAAACACGAATTATAACATTTTGATTCAATAAAAGATAGCTAATTTCACTTTTTTTTTTTTACACATTTTTTTTTTTAAATCAATAAATATAAACAAGCAAAAGAATGCGTAAGCAGAAAAATAGAGCGTGAAAATCATATTTCTCAAATAATATTATTCATTCAGCGTGAGTTTAAGTTCGATTCATATATAATTATGCATGATAAAAAACAATAAAGGAGAAATTATTACTATTAATTGGGAGACATGTCATGTTAGAACTCCATTAACTTTCTAATCAATCACCTTTGTTTTAGTAAAAGAAAACTAATTTTCACAATAGAACGTGAAAATCATATTCCTCAAATAATATTAATCTTTTTTGTCCGAGTATGAAATTTTAAGTTATATTCATATGTAATTGTATATATTGAAAACGAACAAAAATAAATTATTAGTACTATTCAAGAGACATAGCCGGATAGTAGCTAGCTATATCATGTTAGAACTTCATTAACTTTCTAATCGATCACCTTTGTTTCTTTTCGAAACCATTACTTTGGAAGGATCCAAAAAGGATTAAAAAGAAGCAAAAATGTGACTTAGATTTCAAGTTGAAAATCCCTTTTCAAGGATATGCTAAGTGCATTTTAAATTATGCAAATCCCAAACAATATGGATGAGTCAATTGGGAGGGAAGGAGCCTCTCCATGTATTCCAAGTGACACTACCTACCTGTTTTTAAATTCTGAAAAATACTCCAAATAGTCGAGGGTCGGGTTTGGGACTTTGGGTGGAGTTTGCTTTAAGTCATGTGAACTTGTGAAGTGACTCTCTCTCTCTCTCTCTCTCTCACACTGATCAATTATTTAACTAATACACCACCTCATTAATTATTCGTTATTAATTATTAATCCAACTTAGAGCGAACCCTAGATTACAGTCTAGAATGTTTATACATAAAGTAAGAGGCATTAAGCCTATGAAGTACTCCATCCCACCTTTATTAATTCATTTAGGGTTTCATAGTGATACATACATAATTGGAAGTCAGTGAATTGAGTTTGGAGAGAATTAAGGGGACTTTGGTCAATCGATGAGACAAAATATGTGTGCTTTGGTTGCTAAACAAAGCGAGAGAGAGAGAGAGAGCGAGAGAGAGAGAGAGAGAGAGAGAGAGAGCGAGAGAGAGAGAGAGAGAGCGAGAGAGAGAGAGAGCGAGAGGCGGCTACACAAGTAAACCCAAAGAACAACCAACCCAAACTAATTAGCTTAATTTACACATCTATTAAAATATAATTCAATGTGAATCTTACAATTAAACTCATATTAAAAATAATGTTATAATTAAAAATAATGTTATAATTAAAAATAGTTGATTTTGTAATTACTTCTTTCAAGTTCCACGAAATTAAATTTATATAAATAAAAATCATTTTATCATTTTATTATTAACAATATAAGAAAAACTATTATTACCTTTACATTAATTTTAATCATCGTTTAGAACAACGTGCATTAATAATCATTCCTTCAAATTTTTTAATTATTTATGTTAAGAATAAAAATATATTTTCAAATATTTTATAAAATTCCCTTCATTCAACATAAATTGAGTTTTGAAAAAAAAAACATAAATCGAGTAGTTTGAAAAAAAAAGAAAAAGAAAACAGGGGCCCAAAATTTACACTTATTTTTTTTTTATAAATACACTTAAAAAGACACTTTTATATTTATTTTTAACATAAATAGTTAAAAAAATTAAATAGAATGACTATTAATATATTTTTTAGGTATAATTTAAAAATATATTTTACTAATAACTAAATTCAAAAACAATAATTAAATAATATAAAATTTAAAAACATCGACAATAATTTTCCTTCACAAAATATTCATTGTATTATCCAAAAAACAATGTTCCATTAGATATTTATCTATATGTAGCTGGTAGCCATCTGCACATGACATGACAAAATCAGATTTGAAAATTGTAATTAGATTCTGCAGATCAATCAGTTCCACAAGTTCAATGCCATAAGGCCAAGTCTATCCACCTTGTCCAATTGATTTGACCACATTACTCCATCGATCCCTTGGTATATGTTCTTCACCCTTTTTAGAATTTTTTCTTCTGATGCCATATATATAGTTTTCATTTTTGAATTTACTCAAAATATTTTATTCCCTATTTGAAAAAAGGATTACGAATGAAATATTCTGTATATATACATAACGAATGGATTATAACTCGTATCGTGAAATTGATGTCGTGCGTAAATAAAATCTACTGAACGAATCAAATATTTTATATATATATACGTAACGAATAGAGAAAATTTAATCTCAATTTATATGTAATAGTTAAGTAAAATGAAAATATAAAATTCTTTTTATAACTCGTATCATGAAATTGATCATGTCGTGCGTAAATAAAATTTAATACCAAGAGGCTAAGGTGCCATCAACATGTACTTAGAATAATATTGTGGCATGATTGAGAACCTACGGTTCCTGAACATGCATGGAATCTAGGCATCTAGCAAAAGCCGGTATACAATATATAGGAACTTAATTAGGAACCCTAATGTAAACGTATGCATGTAGGACTTGGTCCTAAACAAAAATTAATTCAATTTAATATAGGCATTTATATCCTAATTAATCTAGTTAATATTCTACATAACATGCATGCTATGGTTTTAATTAAAAACTAAGAACCCTAGCTAGCTATAAAAATAAATAAAAATAAAAATATCCCACGAATTGTGCAAGAATTTGTCCCTTGGAAAGATCCAAGTGGGTGCATCTGTGATCTGTGAACTCTGAACTCATCCATAAACTTCAAACACCAATCAAGACAAATTTTTGGTTTGGTTAAAAATTGAGTTCAAATTAAGAATCCTATGGTTTTGCTTGAGGGTGCGGTGGATTTGGCCAATCAAGTCCACGAGTAGATAACCTAAGATTTCGACGGTGTGTTTATGTGTATTTGCATATTTGTGGTCTTTATTTTAAGGAAAGCCAAAAACGTCTTCCATGGTGGTGGTTGTGCTTAAACCAATCCATTGTCACTTGATCCATCGAATTATATATAAACATGTCAAGTGTTATGGAGAAGACTCTCAAACCAAAAGCTGTGTGGACCCTTTGACACTGCCTGGTCATGGCCATGACTGGCGGGATATATTGCCCTTTTTTTTTCTTCTTAAAGTTAGAGTTTTCGACCAATAATACTAGTCTCGACTAAAGCTGATAATTTCTTACACGACTTAATAGATGACTTAAAATCTATACGATTAAAATTTTGTATTATTTTCATGTCAACCTATTAATTATTTACAGTTTCAACATTATTTGTGGATGAATTCATACTATATTAATGGTGTACTATGTAGTATATATTGAATATATTTTAGGATGTCTAGGTCAAATAGTTTAAACGGGTTAATCAAGTTTCAAATAAGACTAGTTTATTATTAAATTACACAGGTTATATATATGATTTATTGACAATTCGGGTTGGTTATACATATCATGGTCGGTTAGAGTAAAATATACTTAACATGATTCTTAGACAATTCGGGTTGGTTATACTTAACATGGTCGGTTATACTTAACATGATTTATATACATGATTTATTGACAATTCGGGTTGGTTATTTACAATTTGGGTTGGTTAGAGTAAAATATAATCCACGACACAAAACTTGCAAAATCCGGTTTGTATAGCATTATTCTTAGACAAAATGTCACACTTCAGCATGGTTTCGGTATCATAGCTTATAAGCTTAAACACAACCACAAATGATCAAATTTATTCCATACCTGTACACGTTGCATGTTTTCCAGCCGTAAAAAAATATTGATTTCTCGCTCCATTGATTTTGACCGCCCGTAAACTGGTCATATCAAGCAAGAATCATTCACTTCAGTTTGAAGAATTAAATTGGATAAGATGATCCGTTATTTTCAAAAACGTTTTTATTACTTTGATTATGGTCTAACTATTTATTAAATGGTATAATTACAATTTTAGCCATTTAAGTCATTTTTTAAATGGTCTAGTTGTAATTTTTAACTATTTAACCAATGGTTACCGTTCAATTATTTTACTATTTATTACACAATTATATAATTTTTTTGATAATATTTATTTCACAATTATTTAATTGAAGTTATTTATTTGCATGTTTTCTAACCTTAAAAATATTGATTTCTCACTTGGTTGATTTTGATCTCACGCAAACTTGTCATGTCAGAAATCATTCACTTCATCTTGAAAATTAGATTAGATAAGATGACCCCCTATTTTCAAACACATGTTTTAGGTAAGAGAATGGATAACTATGTCCAACTTAGCAAGTTTTAAAATCAGACCTTCATTCTTGTATTCCAATTCATACTCAAACCTAGATTTTTTTTATTTTTATTTTTTGTAAAGAGAGCTGATTTTTACATTTAATTTTTATTTGTGTACTCTATTTTGAACTTTATATTTTTGGAGAAGAAACAGAATCAAACAGGTAAAAAAAAAATTACTAAAATAGTGTCGAAATCACCTTCCTTAAAATTAAAAAAAGAATTTTTACGTGCTCATTTTACCCATCAATTAGGAAGTAACATGTAATCACAGCATAAATATGTTTATATTGCGGCGTAAACAGGTTGAAAAATATTAATTCTATGAAACTTGAATATTATGATATTTGTACAGAAGCATTTTCTAACTACCACGTTTTACAGAATCGAATTACAAAACCAACAAAGCAATGATGGGGAAGACAGACGACGATGACGACCACGGCCTATAAGAGAGAAGATTTCAAGGAAATACAAGACAAGACTCTATGCATGCGAAAAGCGCAAGCATTTACATGAATGGATGGATATTGAAACCTGTCAAATAGCAAAAAAAAAATTGTTAATCCCAGATACATTTTTAGCCAAGTTTCTTATCTGATCCTGATCCTTTGAGGTTAAGATTGAACCATTTTTTTTTGCCCGACTTATCCTTCCCGTCAGAGCTTCCATCTTCCACTGGGCTCTCGGCATTTGAATCTTCCCCAGGAGTCTTGCTGCTGCTGCCATTACTCAAACCGCTGCCGCCCACACTGGTGGTGGTTGTCCTGGTGATACTGAAAGAAGAATGGATATTGTCTCGCTGTTTCAGCAGCTCATCCACCTGATTTGTACAATGATAAGCCCCGATGACGAAAATTAAACAAACAAATAAAGGAAAGAGAATACTTTATGTATGATCACATTTTAATGAACCTGTAGCAGGTACAACCACATAACAATGACTCTTTCTTGGTTACTTCAATAATGGGTAATACAAACGAAGAAAATAAATCCCAGAAAGTAAAATATCATGCTCTAACTAAATAAGCATAACAAAGTTCATGAACGCTATTTACAGATAATTGCTTGTTAATAATGAGTGTGTGGTTAGCAATGTAAAACCAATTATGAGACCTATGAGCAACCAAAACTTACAGATTGCTTTTCCTGGGTGTATCTGTTGGTCACTTCTTGGAACCGTGCCAATGCCTACATAATAGTACACGAAATTTGTAATATAGACATGATGAGATCTTATCACAAGCCACATCCAGGAAGGACCAGATCAATACCTTTCTGTACTCTGACTCAAATTGCCGAAGCTCATTTCTCTTTCTTAAAATCTGACCCTCGATCTCTCTAAGCTTCTGTGTTGTATCCTCATATGACCTTACACAAAGAGCCTCAATTGTATAGGTAGCAGTCTTAAAAAAGTTATCTCCTGAAAATATCTCAGTGCAGGTGAGTAAACAGGATAGGCAACAATTTTATATCATGGAGTATAGAAAGCAAAAGAATAAAGGGATCAAAACAAAGTTCAGACCATAAACAGCGAATATATGAGTGCCAGCTTTTAGTTCCGAGACCTCACAAGGTTGTAGACCTTCCAACCTCTTAAAAAAAGCAGCTTCAGGGTCCTTAGCCATAGCCAACTGCACCATAACAAGGATATATTATCATTTTCAGCCATAGATAGGAGCTAATAAACCACCACTCTCAGCCCATCCATGAACAGTGGGGCAAATTTTGTACAATGAAAATAACTATTGATGTCCTGCATACCGCATTCAAAGTTGAATCCATTCTGTACACTTGAAAATGGAGAAAATACATCCCTGCAGATGTTACTTTGCCAGTCTTCTCACTATCTTCCTGTACAGAGGCAATAACAGACACATTTACTTAACTCATCTACAGCTACAAGTGTCAGATGTTAGAGCATGAATGGTATTGATGAAACAAACACCCACTAAACTTGATACCTTAGCCTGTCATGGAAAGAAATAGGAAATACTGCACAATGAATTTCAACTTACTAAAGTGAAACAATAAAACACATAACAGATTAAATAGTATATGAAGTATTGGACGCTGAAATAGGTGTAGCAGAGTTCTGATGTATAGAGCACACAAAAGAATGCAGTACAAAACTTTTATAGACTATCTACCATTGAAAGAATCAAAACTCCGTTGTATCAGTCATCAAAACACAGAATGTTGGTTTATTATTATAAATTTTATGATTGTCTGTTTATAATTATAAATTTTATGTTCGTTAGAACTGGCTTCCTTCGACATATGCTGCATATTGGTAAAAAATAAATGAGAGAATATTCGTGAAAATAATCTTACATTGGTTATAAATCACTTTTCTTAACAGCTTAAAATGGGGTTTGGAAACCATTTGATGCATTCAAGATAGTGTTCATGTTTATTCTCAGCACGCTATAAAGCAGACAAAGAGAAGCCTAACAATTTACTCCAACAGATTTCAAGCACATATGGGACAGGTGCCAAATTCCAAAGCTAGTGCACCAATTATATGGTTATTAAAAGAAACAGAGACTGAGAAGCTTGGCAGGATAACATATAGTACCTGTAACGCCAAACCATAACCAGCATTGGCATCTTGCTCAAAATAAAGTAACTGCAAAGAACAATTTGATTGAAACGTAAGTATTGTATCTGTAATATTCACAAACCAGAAACTGAGTGCATGACACACACACACACACACACACACGCAGGCATAGATAGGGTGGAAAAAAATTATAAACATATGCACCTTAAATTTGCTTTGTGCAGTTGAGGTAACTCTTACTACAATCCCTGCCTCAGCTTGTTGGTCATTGAGTGTCACACCAAAAAAGTGGGCACACTGTTTCTCCACCTGCAGAAAATCAAACGATAAGTAAAAGATGCACCAAACTTAGTAATGCTGCACAATGATATAAACAAAGAAGCACCTTTCCACTAACTGATGTTCCAATTGGGAGAGGTCTGACTGTAACTGTACCATTAAGAGCTTCTTCAAGTACATTGGCAGAAATTGTAGTCTTGATAGGTACACCCAACTTGCTATAGTATAAATTAAAAAATGAATGTCATAAAAGAAAAAAACCAAAACGAAATATATATTATACCGATATATTACCTGAATAGAGCAGCAAACATTGTATTGACCGTCCCCAGATTAGACAAGTCAATTTCCATGTCCATGCCATCAGCCTCAAGAGCCTGAAACAAATTTAAAAATGATAAGAACAAATCTTTTCCTAGATATTAGCACATTCAAAAGTGGAATAACTTCAAATGGAATATCTTATATATTCTCTTTTTTCAAAAAATAAAAGGAACAGAATGGGCAATTAGGCATTCCATGCTCATTCAATTTTTACACATACAATACAAACCTACAAACAACAGAGCAAGGTTGTGCAGACAAACGGCACAAACATTCAGAATGATCAAATCTGAATAAAATTATTGACTGACACATTCCTAAAATTGTAGACCCAAACAACCGAATGAATAATCTATTCAGTAACACTAGTTCAATTCTTTACCATCTATATAAGAAGGCATACACTTTTTGTGTGTGTTGTGGGGGAGAGGAAGGGTGGAATAGTAAGCAGAAAAAGCGAAGCACCTCATATCCTGCACTGTCGTACTGCCTCCTCTTTTCTGGGTCAGACAAGATGCTATAAGAAAATGCAACCTCCTTGAAATGTTCTGAAGCTTCAGGATTGCCAGTATTCTTGTCCGGATGATACCTTTCCATAATTTGGTTCAAAAGAAGATTTTATGAGAAATATGTCTCAAAAAGGATTCTAATAATTATCATCTACTGAATGAATAGTAATGTGAATTCAAATGAACTGTAAATTTCAATAAACAGGAGAAGTAAGAATATAATGCCTGCCTAAAATTACAGTTAGATTCCTGATTCAGGGGGATCTTTACAACTATCAAGCAGATGAGTGTAAGATACACATGCATGCATGAATGCAAAAATACGTTAGTGTGCATGTACATGCGTTGTGGGGCCTTCATTAAAAACCAATAAATTCTTCCACAGCAATACAGCATGGACCTATCTTGTCATAAAAATAGCATGTACACGCACGAGCTGAACCTTCACCAGGTTTATATAAAGAGAAACCAGGAGAAGGATGAGTACATAACATTGAAACTTAAAAAGAGACTAACCACCATTTGGGACGTGGTTGTATTTTATAGATTCCAAATATTTATTATTAAATTTTTAACCAGTAACTACTGAGGATTTCCATCTTGTTATACATCACATAAAATGGAATTAAAACTCAGTAAGGCATCTCAATTTCCATTCCCATGGCACAATTAACTCTCCCTCACAAATGGTAATTAATCAGCAAGAATGGTGAAGATCAAGTCGAAGCCCAATCCAATTGACAATTAAAAAATCAGTTGACCTCACAAAAAAACCATGCAATATAAGATCACCACTAGGAATTCAAAAGTCTCATTCAATACACATTTTCCACGCATCTCCGAATCTCAACTTTGCTAGTAGTAACATCCTCACTCAACTATAATGCTTCAATTCAAGCTCACCAGTGAAGCTCATAGCTAGCGATTTGCAATGACAAGCTATAAAAGAAAATTATACTACAGACTAGCAATATCTAAAAATAATTCGAAGGCAAACAAATATTCAAATGACGAAATCAACGGCAATGAAGGTGAGAATGGAAGAAGAGAAAAAACTGAACGTACTTGAGAGCAAGTTTTCTATAGGCGGTTTTAATTTCCTGATCAGTTGAATCCCTCGCAACGCACAACACCTCATAGGGGTCTCGCCGTATCGCCGGTGCCGATGTCCCTTCCAATTTGGAACCCGTCCCCATCTCTCTCACTTCAAAGAAGAGCCGCCAACTTTACAATCTGGAAAACTACAGTAATCCCCTCCCAACCAGCTCAGTTGCCGTAATCATGAAAAATAAAATTCGAAAAAGATAAAGTTTGAATTTGTGCTCACCAAAGCACGCAATTCAAAGCTTTATTGGATCGCTCTCTTTTCCAATCTCGGGAAATGAAAAGTGATGGGAATTCCTATGATGAACAAGTCAAGGCGTCGAAAAGCTTTTATCTAATCCAAGCGAGGACTGACTGAAAGACAGAAAAGATTAGGGTTTAAAATTGCGCAGAGAGACGCGTGACTCGTGAGCTTGAGCTGGAGAAGACCCAAAGCCAAAACGCCTTTTCTTCTTCTCCCTTTCTTTTAAATTCTTTTTTTATTTAGTACTTCCCTAAAAACATGACGTGCTCTTCACTATGGTTTGGTTTCAACCGTTCCTAAAGCTTACGTAGTTTTAGCGAACACATAATAGAATTTAAAATTTGTTACACTTGTTTTTTTCATTCCCTAGTAAGATGTATATTTGTTCATATCTCACTAATGACTAATCAAATGTACATATGTCGTTAATAATTGTTCCAAATAAAACATATTTTGAGGCAGTTTAAGTAGGTCTGATTTTCGGTCCAATAGATTGTGATATACTGATATGTGTTTCATTTTCAATCCAAAAATTATTTTGGAATAACGAAATGTAAATTTCAGTTTTAAACTATATGGCAGCAAATGAGAACTTAGATATCAGTAGATAATCATTTGAAAACTTTATTTTATAAAATTAATTTGACAAGTGTCATTAGTACTAGAATTTAGTGATACTTCTCTATACTTTATAATTAAAGGTCTTGAATTCATTCCCGTTCCTATAATTTAATGATACTCCTCTCTACTCTATAGTTAAAGGCCTTGAATTCATTCACTAAAAGAACAAGATCGATAACAAGTGCTTATAATTCTTCATCATTTAAAAAAAATAGCTCTAGACAGAGGTTATATAAATTTTCCTTTAAATTAAATTTTCTACATCTGGAATCTGGTCCGTGACAACTCAGATCTCCAAGATTGCGAGTTGCATCATACGAAAGCTAAAGCAAACCATATAGAGGTACATATCATTAGCAAGATCCCATCTCCAATGTTGTATGAATCTGGTAATGAGAATTAGGAAAAATGAGGTAGCTAGTAGCTACCTAAAGACTACAGTAGAAGTAGTGCATCCAATTTACAAAAGCCGTGTGAAGGTGGTGGAGCCTCCAACTCAAAGGAACTATAATTACACATCCAACTAAAGCAAAGGATGGGACGTCCATAATTCATTTGCCATCAAACAGTTGTCTCAAGTTAAGCAGTGATTCATGTTCGAATTGATCCTGATTACCTTGGTGTTGTAGGATCCACAAAATGTACACTTATGGTATAGCCAATGGAAGGGCGCCGTGCCTTTCTTATCACAGTCGTTGCACAGAATGTCCTGGAGAGTTCAAAAGTTTGTCGATTTTCAGCTAATAGCGATAAAAGGAGATTAATGAGAGGATGTTACGATAATTTACCTGACAGCGATCCCTATATTCTTCTGGGAGTTCCTCAGAAGCCAGTAGTGCATCAAGCATGCCAAAGTAAACCTACAAGATAGTCAGAATCGTATACATGCGATGATTTTAGGATTTCCGATGATTAAAATATGAAATATATTACCGCCATGTCTCCCAAAGATTTGCTACAGATTGGGCAGATGTAGTGACTGCAAGTGTATGCCTGGCAGAATGCATTAGGGAACATGAGCAAACGAGTCTTCATCTAATTATGGATAAATTTAAACCAAAACATGACCAAACACCAGAGCAAAGAGGCTGAGGAGAAGCAAAACCTGGAAGCAAGCGGAATGCATGTAGTGGCCACAAGGAAGAGCTCTCACAGTTGCACTTGATGTGAACAAAAAGTCGCAGCAGATGGGGCAGTTTATTTCTAGACCTTTCTCCCTACATTTGTGATCAAGTAACTTCATCCCTAGGCAACAATTGCACGTCATGCAATGAAAGAAATCAATACCAAGTCCCTTCCCAACACGACACAGATTGCAGGAAGGACAATGGTAAACTGTCCTGATATAATTGAAAAGACCATGGTCAGAAATCCAAGTTTGTTATCCAAAGTACTAAAAAAAAAAAAAAGATGTAACATCGAGAACATGTTAGAGGTGTATAGTAGACATCGATGTTTGACACAAACCCAGATTTCCCACCCCAACACAGCAAAGCAAATTTAGTTCCAACTGGTTATGCATCTCAAATTGTTGAATCCAAGGAAAATAACTTAGGTACCTCTCATCGTCAAAAAACTTGCAAATACTACAATAGTACTTTGCCATCGAGAATCCACCACAAGAAGGTGTTGTGCAGACTGGTCCAACAGGCTGAATTTTCAAGCAGCGCATGCACATCATATCAGATGTAGCCTTCCTGCAATAAACATGAACATCATTTGTAATCAAGCACAATCTGTCATATAAATGAAAAAGAAATCAAGAGTGTATGTAGCATGTAGTTACCTATCCATTGAATGGTCGCTCACATTATCATGGCAGAACCTACATGCAAATAATTTGCCACAACAGACAGCACGGACTTTGCAATTTCTTTTGTAATGTTCACATCCAAACACTTTTTTCTCAGAATCCCGAAACGATGGTGAACATCCAAGCAAATTTTCACCATTTGAACCCTCGAATGCATATGCTTGAGGTGACTTTTGCTGAGAAGCTATCCAACGACTATCATGACCCATTAATTGATCAGAACAATTGAAATGCAAAGCAGATCTACATTGTTAAAGATCCGGTTCATGAAATGGTTAAGAAAATGTACCTGGTCATCAGATTTTGAATAAGATAAGCTTTTCTTCTTGGATCAAGAGTTGAATCCCGAGAAACTTTTCTTATTTCTGATTCAAGCTCATTCTGATTCATCCTAAATATATCTTTCCATCCAGGTTTGAATGTGTCATCACTGTGTTCCAGGCTTTCATGGGTACCTGCCCCTGAAACTGTATATTAGAAGTACATGAGATAGCTTTTAATAATGGAATCTATTGCACAATAAAATCTTATGGACTTCAAGAAACAATCACTACATTGTAATGCACATAAATTACAAATCTCTTTTAAATAACTATAATAGTAAATCATGGACAATTTATAACCAGAAAGACATAGTAACAAACAGTATCATACAGACCTAGAGATGTGCAACCTTCTAGTGTTTCTGCATGTGAAGAGGCAGCAGGAGTTCCATCCCACCATTCATTAAGCCACTCACTGAACATAGTGTTTTTGGTTGCCTGCTTCCATGTGTCCATCAATTTATTTTGCTCTTCCTGAGTAAGAGCATCAGTTACCCACGGCAACATTGACTGAAGAACCTCTGCACCTGTAGTGCCAATTATTCTACCAACAATTTTGTCTTGTTCCTCCACAGAAAAATGTTCATCAAACAATGGCCACAATTCAAGTTCTTCACGGAAAACATGATGATCCAGTGACACTCTAATTGATTTGCACATGCCTTGAAGCTTCGTGGCCAGCTCATTGTACTTTCTCAGATTAAAATTATTCCCGAGATAATCCCAGCTACTTGGAGTGGAATCATCAGACAAATTTTCAGTGCTCATCAATTCTTTAAGTTGTGAAAGCTCAGAAAGAACAGAAGAAATATCCTCAAACAGCTCCTCTTCCTGCTTGTGATCCAGAGTGTAAGCATGGCTAACGTTATGAAGAGTCTCTTTTGATTCTAATGCTGGAAATACAATATCATCCTCTGCATTACTATGGGCTCTATATAGACCCCACAACAAACGAAATCTACCAGTAAAATGCCTAATAAAAGTCTCATTACAATCGTTAAGCTTTCCAGATTCAGCATCCAAATATTCCAAGTCTTTACGTATAGCTTTATGAAACTTAAATATGTGATCAATAGGCCGTGCTGCACAACTAGTGTCTGAGGATCCGGCATCCGTTTCCCAGTTAAAAAGACTGGAGTTGAGAGCAGGAGCAGAAGGATTAAAAGACAAGGCACGCAGAGATTTCGCTGCAGCAAGAGAACCCACTCCTAAACTACTGTCATTTACACCTAACCCTGGGACACAGCACGTCTGATTACCACAAGAATTTTGGAGGGTATTTACACTTTCTGTAGCCTGGCAAGTCACAGTTTCTGATACCAAGCTTACACTCTTGAATGGGATTTGATTATCATCTGCTCCATCTGTTTGAATGCTTAAAGGCCTTTCCATAGTGGAATATATGGAGGTGCAAAAACAGATTGATTTATTCCTAATATCTTCTTCAGTTTCACTCAGTGTCCTGGCTGGACAAGAAGCAATTGCATTTGAAGACAAACATATGTTGGCAGAACGACCTTTGCACGCCCAGCCAGAAAAAAGAGTAACAAGTGCTGAATCTGCTGCTGGAGCTGCATTAAAATAACCCTGCAAGTTAGAATAAATATAGAAGAGTACACAAATAGCATGCAGACCACACCATGTTTTGAAATAGCAATGACCACTGTAATAAGTTGACAACTGATGACAAACCTGCTATACGAATATTCTGAAGAAAGGAACTTGCTTCGTCTTCACTAAGTGATCCTACTAGCCATGGCAATACACACTCAATCAACTTCAAGGGCATCAGACATAAGCTTTGATACAGAAGTTTTCTCTGTCTTTTGGGGCTAAAATGTTTACGAGCAAGTGGAAGGACCTAGAAATGCAATGCACTCATAAGAAGAATTTTGTGCAGAACAAAGATGCTTGAACATTATAAATGTTGATCAGGATGATAACATTGTTAAAGCACCAACTGCCGATAAACTAAGCTCAGTCAAAACTCTCACATAACATGTTTCAAAAATGGTTTAATTCATGAATCTGCATGCTCAGCCAGGGTGTGATTCAATTATGGGAAACAAATATTTAGAATATGAAGACTAAAATAAATATTTGTGTAATTATCTATTTTACTCTCGCATTTGAATTCTGAAGAATATGTTAGTTACCCTATCACTCTCATAGAGAGTCAGATACTTGTCATATTGGAAGTGGAACCACTCACCTGAAGTTCCTCGTCCCGGAAGTGCTTCAATATACTATCTATTATCTGATCAGCATGTGAGCACAACTTCATATAAAATTCAGAAGTAGATGAGTTAGCTCCTTCCCTCTGTATGCTTTCCATGAGGCCCCTAAGCTTATCAAACTGAATTTCTTCTTCTGCATGCTCCTGAGCAAAAGTGGGTTCTGCATCTAGAGCAGGGAATATAACTTTGTCCTCAGCAAGGCTGCAGTAAAAGAGGATACGCTCATTGCATAATGTGTACAGCAATCATAAGAAACAAGAACGAGAGGCATACGATTCCTACAATTTTTTTTTTTTGAGTACTAACAATACATTACAAGAGAATTTATCTTCTCAAAATCTTGCATAACTCATGGAATTGAACAATTAAGTAAAAAAGATTTTGGTTCAAATACAAACCTGAGCTGGTAAAACACAGTTCATGCACAGGCCATTATACAGACTGACCAATGGTGCACTACTGATTGTCCTTGTTCACATGGAAGATAATATAATCCATTGAAGCAAGGAATGGAATGCATTACGAGTATGTAATCTCTACAAAAAGAAGAAGCCAACACGAAAAAAAGGCTAAAAAGCAAACCTATGGAAGATACAAACTTCTGCGATGAATTGCAATCTCTTGTTGAATGCCGTCAAATCAGAAAAATCTCCAGAATGTTGTATCCTCCTTGCTGCCTCAGCTATATCATTTAACTCTCTTTTTATAGCCTTGTGCCAAATAAGTATTTCATCTATAGGATTTGAAAAAATGGTACTGGAAGGATCAGAGTTTATCTCCACACGTTTCCTTTTACAAGTCTTGGAAGATTGACAAGCGCATTGCTCATTCTGTACAGAATCTTGAAATTGGCCCTTGGAATTATCTTTACAAGGGGAAACTTTCACCCCTTCTAGCCAGGCAAATACAACCTTCACATCATAAAACTTGAAGTTAGTGTAACGCACATTTTTTTTTTCTTTCTAATTAACCATCCTAAAGCTATATCCAATGAAAAGCAACCCTCACCTGCTGCAAAAGCTTCTCTTCTGGGATCACCTTGCTCAAGTACTTGCGCATATCCTGATGTTCATCAGATGATATGGAAGAAGAGAGCCATGGAAGAAATTCTGCCATCATGTTAACAGGAATACTGCATAGAAACTGCCAAACCAAGGACGCCTGCTCTTCAAATGAAAACTTCTCAATAAGCAATGGGAAGACCTGCAGAAATTTTTTCAAAATAAAAAACAAGTTTAACCTCAAGGAACTTAGATATATGAAAGAGCGATTGGGGAATAAACTCGCAATGCTTTATCAACTTTTTGTGCAAACTTAAATGATATTTAAGCTTACACAGGAAGCAGATCATAAACTGCCAATCAAGATTTCAAAAGTATCAAAGTTGAATATCCACTCGCTAACTCAGAATTCGTGGGACGATGTTGATAATCATGCAGAGTTATGAATGCACGAGTGGCTGATGCGAATACCTGCTCCTCTTCTTTTGACATATGTTGGCTAATTGATGTTTGAACTGCTCCCGTACAAGAAGCCAGCTCTCTCCGGTAGCTTTCCTCATTTTGATTATCCGAGTTTAGCAGCTCAAACAATTGATCAAAAAGAACACTCTCTCCCTCATGTTCAAGAGAATAAGTTCGAGCCACATTCTTCACGCGTATATCTAGAGCTGGAAATATGACCTGCAATGCCCATATACAACTTCTTACCGCTAAACAGTTTTTTTTTTTTAATAATTTACAACCTCATTATTGAGAAATAAAACCATCACCCACATTCGATGGAATTATTGATCAATAAACGAATACTACTCATCAAATTGACAGATTCTCTGAAAATTGAAATTTGAAGAAACTGGACCACAATGTCAGAGAACAGCCTGAAAACAGAAACACACCTCGTCCTCGGCATTGCAATGGTGCTTATAAATAGCTCGAAAGAAGTGGTAGCGATCCAACAAGGGGCTGATGTCGACGGCAGTGGCTTGGCTTGTGGCGAAGGCCATGGCCGCTCGGTGAAGGCCATCGAGCTCGGAGCGAATAGCTTTGTGAAACAGCAAGAAGATGAGAATTGGAGACTTGTGCGCGGAGTTCTTCAAGCAAGTATTGGACGGAGAAGGATCGAGCGGGGTTAAGGGTCCAGCCATTACCGCGACGCCTCCTCCTCCACCGCCTGGAAATGGTACGGCCATTTATAGAAAGCGAGAAGTCGTAAAACCGGAATGTGATTGCAGATTCGGATTTCCAAGAACCCTAGAAATGCCAGTGTTGTTGATTTATGCAAAAATCTGGAGTGTACGCCAGAATGCAGACATACACGCGCGCTCGTTTGTCTGTGAGTTTGTTTGGTTGGTGGTGTTGCCTTACCCCCTTTCTATATTTCCTTTGTATGCGAGTGTTTCTAGTTGTGCCAGGAGAACGGAACCACGAGCAAAAGGCATGACGACGTTCCAATACCTTGCACTAGATAAGGGTGGGAGGGCACATCTTATTGTTGTCCACGTGTTGCGAGCTGGCCACGCTGTACAATGCCAGACTATCCGTAGTATTTTTTTGATACAGTTTGATTATAATTTATAAAATGACCACAAAAAAATCCAATTCGATTAGTTTGTATAAAATGATATCCAAATTGTGATTTTGAAATCAAATGGGGTGCTATGTATTGTGCTTTTTTTTTTTAGCAAAATTTTGTAGAGTATAATCATATTGGATTCATCGTATAAAATTAATTTGATTATGACTTTTGTTAAGAGTAATATTATTTGGACATATTATATTGACTATATTCAATTGCACACTTGATATATCAATTCACAAATTAGTGTACCAAGCAATTTAATTTATTAAAATAAAATCATTCATTGATTGTCACATCAAGTGTGCCGCTAAATATGATCAATTTTATATATCCAAATATCATTACCCTGTTTTTTAATAGTCAACTAATCAATCAACAAAAAATTGGATTTTCTAATAGTGTTAGAAAGAAATTTCAACTATAAAACCAAGTGTTAAGATTTCTTACTTTAATCTTGATGTGATTTAAGAAGAAATTAAACACATAATCACGTAAAATAATTGAGAAATGAGTAAAACATAAGTAATTAACTGTAAATATTTAAATTATTAACTGTCTAAGCTTATATAAAGATACTGACAAAATGAGCTTCCTCTTATAATATAATCAAATACGAGTGTATAAAAGTGTTAGAATTTGAATCGAACTAATTTCGAACTCATAACAATATTTATGATATTTTTAAATTTATCATGTATATAAAAATTTAAAATAAATTAATTTAAACCATAAATGCAACGCCCTTTAAATGTTAATCAAGGCAGAGGTATATATTGTGAGATTGGGTTAGGTCAATCACGAAAAAGTGCACCCCAAGTATTTATTTTCTTTGTTTGATTTTGAGACGATCATGATGAGGAATGATATAGTTTTGGACGAGGACGATATTATATGATACACGTGCCCTCCACGCGTGAGTAGCCCACCAACACGGAGTTTTGGACTATTTGGGTTGTCGCTTTGACCACGTAAGCATCCACTGAGCAACAATAGAACCAGGTGTCCTAGGTGGACCGCCGGAACCACACAAATGACAAATGATAGTGACAAGTAAGCAAGTTTCTTAGGTTTTAATTTTACGTTCATTACCACTCAATACCGTTCCTTGACAATCTCCATTACACCAATTTTGTTTTATTTTAATCAAAATACCCTAATTTAATTAAAATTCTAAAAAATATGATTTTAAAAATATGAAAAAAATAGTAAAATTAGATGTTTATTAAAATTTTAAATAATAATATTTAAGTGGAGGAACCTAGTTTATTTAATATTTATAGATTTTTTTTTTCATTTTTTTTAAATTAAAAATATTCACACACACGGAAGCTATTTTTTTATTAAAATTAAAGGAGCCTAAAGTATATGGGAAAAAAAAAACGGCCGTTTCCATTCCATTTTCCATGTGTTCATGAAAACGAAGGTGAAGGATGTGCCAATCTTGGGATGGCACGTTACATGCCCGTGTAGTCACAAGGTCATCATGCTTAATCTCCCACAGCTTTGGAAAATTCTACTTAATATTGCGGTTTAATAATGTATCCTATTATAAAGAGGGATTATATTGAACTTGATGTCTTAATAATAAAAGGGATGAACATAATTGAATAATTCGTCAAATTTAATATAAATTTAGTTGCGTTCACCGTATAAAAATTTGATAGGATTATTTTTTTTTAAAAAAAAATTACATTTTCTAATCCCACTATTTTAAGGAGATTGGATTCAAAAAGTTTTCTTTCATCGCTACTCTCCCTCTAATCCCCTTATATTGAAAACACATATATTTTTTATGTTAAAATTACAATTAAATCGATCAGTTATTCAATCTAATATTACTCACCAATCGAATCTCACACCGAGCATAATTTTCAACTCTATTCTTGTATAGAGTAAGATCAATACCAATACGTATAATACATTATCTTTTTTTTTAATTTGAATATCATTGCATAAAAAAATAACCTGTAATTTACTCAAGTGAGTATGAGTATGCACTAATGAACTACAAGTCTATAATATAACGCGATAATTAGTATATGAATTAACGTTATAATATTGTTTTAACTATGTGTGTGTCCACCAATTGGGGTTGGGTGAGTGGATGATTAAATAATTTAGGTAGAGCGTGTGATGCTTATGGTTGCCACACATTCAAAATTTGTATATGCAAATATATACATGTAGTGTGGATAACCCACACCATCACTGCAATCTGCATGAGATTTGCCCCGTCATCCTCATTATCATATCTTCTCAATTCTTTACTTAAATTATAACCTAAATCTACCACCTTCGACTTTTTTTTTTTTTGGAGTGGAACCATATTTTGATAATGTATAAACATGTTTGACATTTCATATTAATTTATTAGCATTATAATTAATAATATAATATAAATAACTTATCCTGTTTTTGTCACTCAACTTTGCGCAAAACTATCCTTAATTCACGTCTTGGTGCTTTGAATCTCATTGTGGATACTTGATATATATATATATATATATATATATATATATATGTATATATATATATGAAGTGTATAACTAAGGGTAGGGTTATGATTTATATTTGGAAAATATTTGCATCACATTCTCGTGATACCTATTCGTACTACTATTTTAATTTATCGAATTATTTTTATACATATATCACAATCGGAACTGCTTATTCTGTAAATCACAATGTCAATGTCATCTTCGTAAAAAAACAATTGAATTTGAGGTTATTTAGACATTCATATGTATCAAATGAATTCATAATTTTGGTAAGAATTAAAATCTTCACCGCGAACTGTTCATTTAGTTGATATAAATGAATGACTAAACAACCCCCAATCTAGTTGATTTTTTTACGAAAATAGCCATGATTTAAAAAAACAAACAATTATAATTATGATATATATATAAATATAATTCGATAAATATAAAATATGGTACAAAGAGATACGGTTACGAGCGATGTATTTATTATCCTTTATATTTTATACATTGATATGTAAGTGAGCGTATTTATAGGGATATTGCATAATATTCCGATGCATGCTTCAATAATGGGTCCAACAGTACTCCAAACGCCAATGGCAATGGCAACATATGACAATGGAATCCGCGTCCACATATCCTAGTAAATATACAGTCATGAGTCAAATTTAGAGTTAGTGGGAGAAGCTTTTCCACATGATCATCTGTCTTTCGTGTGTCCTTCGTGTGCACCATTTAAAAATTCCCATGATTAGCAGCAAATTAAGTTTCACTACAATTTACAACTACTTGGAAAAGTTAAGACACAGTCAATATTTGTTAATCCTTTAATTTTGTTTACTCATTTTATTTTTTGGAGATAATATTGATTATGTTATAAATAAATAAATAAATGTAATATATTACGCAACACAATTCTCAAATTTTATTTTTAAGGAAATGAAACCAAAATACGAGAGAGGAGTAAAATCAGGGTGGTGTAGATAATAGATACCCTTGCGAATGTTTGGATTTTTTATTTGAAATATATATACATATAATTGCACTTTCATTTTCACTCTACAATATTCAATATATGTCGATTTATTTCACTTAATATCCAAAATTCATCTTCCGCATGGAGAATTACACTGATTATGTTAGCCCATCCTATTTCGTTACTTTATCTTAGAGTGTGTTTCGATGAGTGAAAAAATACGTGATTTGTTAAAAAGTTCGAATTTTAAGCTCCTATATGAATATTACATTACATGTTTAATTTCATTTTATTCTTATGTTACCAAAACATGAAATTTCATAAATTGTAAAAAATTAATTTAAATTATTTAAATTTATTATTTGATAAATTATCTGAAAATTTTAAATCTAAAGACCCCTTATGTGACAGCCAAGTGGTCAAGTGATTGGGTTTTTAATTGATTGCTTTTTATGTAATTTTTTATCCTCCTCGCATAATCACACTTGTCTACAACACAAGCCCATTATGATATAGTGGGATGGATAAAGCCCATTGGGCTCAGCCCAAGACCAAAACCAACGGGTACTTAGGCGCTATTTCATTCCCGCATCACCTACTTCAAGAGCCTCGTCACTCCCTCGTCACTCCGGACAGTTGTTTGGTACAAACTAACTGCAACTTGAAAACCCACTAAACCCTCCCCTCCTATCCTTATTGAATCTCTCGGTCGCATTTTGTTCCCAGTCAATAATGGCAGTGCTTCACAAGCTCGTTGTGATTCTCGAGAATCCTCTAAATGGCGCCGAGTTTCTCCTCGTGAAACAAACGCGACCGCCAAAATTCAATGACGAAGAGTACGACTCGTACGTCGATTCCGATCTCTGGGACTTGCCCTCCGCGCAATTGAACCTTCTAGATGGACAATTGGAGCCCCCAATTTCCTTGGAAGGCGCAGAGTGTTGGTCGGAGAAGATCGAATTGACCAAATTCGATGTCAGTTCGGCTCTCAACCAGGTACTTTCGAATTTCATCTTAAAATTGTAGATTTTGGTTTCAGTTTTATATCTGTACTTAAATTTATTGGTTCAGTAGGCTTTGGAACAAGCAGATTTGAAGGCAGCTGATGGCGGTGATTGGAGGTTGTCGAAATATGTGGAGGAAGGTCAGTTTGGACCTGGGCCGCCCATTAACTCGGTGTTTGTCAGGGGAAATTTGGTAGCTGGAAATCGAAGTTTACAAGGTTTGCTCATATCAGTTTTACTTTAGCATTTCTTTGTTTTCAGCTCGTTAGGAAATTCAAAATGGAATAATGATGATCATGTGGTGAGAAATTTGCAGAGTCGTGTAAGTGGATGTCTGTGCGAAGCTGTTTAAGCTGGCTTCTTGAAGTGAAACCAAGCAGTGATCGTGTGGGGCCGTTGATAGTTGCTGGTCTTCTAAATGAATTTGTGCAATCAAGAGAGTTGAACATCCCATCCACCTTAACTTACCAGGTTTGCTCTCGTTAAAACCTACTACTGCTATTTCTAGATCAATTTAGGGGTAGGGTACATTTTCGAATCTGATATTATTAATGTTGTTCAAGAACTGGTTTTGGGGCCCAACAACCCGAACTGATTCCGATCAGTGTTTTCATCTTATTAAATCTATGTTTATTGCCATTGCATTACATTTTTGTAAGGCAGTTATTCGCTACTTCAGGAGTACCCTCCTGGTGTTGTGCTTGTTCCTATGGGAAGCAGGACTGGAAAACCATTTTGTACGACAAACCTGGTTGTTTTTGCCCCTAAAATTGCTTCAAATGACTCCGAGACAAATGGTTTTATTGCTTGTGGAGATGCATTGATAGTGGATCCTGGGTGCCGGTCTGAATTCCATAAAGAGGTTTGAGTTCCTGTTATTCTGTTCTTGATTTTTTTTGTTTGTTTGCTTGATTTTTCCTGATAGTTTTATATGATCAGCTCAAACAAATTGTGGCTTCCTTGCCAAGAAAGTTAGTTGTCTTTGTTACTCATCACCATCCTGATCATGTGGATGGTAAGTTCTTTGTAAAGCTAGCGAACTTGTAATAAGCCATATTTTTAGTTAACTTTTGTGTTTGGTCAAACTAAATTGGTTCATAGGCATTTGGTCTTTGTTATTTTCCCAGGTCTTTCAGTTATCCAGCGTTGCAATCCTGATGCTACTCTATTAGCACATGAAAATACCATGCGGCGGATTGGAAAAGGTTGTGATTGTAACATTATGTATTTCCAGTTACTAAGAAGCCTAGGGTTAATGATCTTAGCAGTGTAATTGTTATTTCTTATAAAATTTGGATTCTTCCTTCTGGCTCACTAGTTCATTAACTTGGCTTACTTGTCTGCTTTCTTAATTGTCTCCTTATAGACTTCTACTCCCTAATCGTTTGGTTATATATGATGACAGATGACTGGTCTCTTGACTTTACTGCAATTTCTGGAACTGAAGAGATTTGCATTGGTGGTCAGCGATTGGTTGCCATTTTTTCCCCGGTATTTTTCACTTGACTTTCGTATTCTAAACAAAAGTCATATCTATTATAGGAATGGTAAGACTAACAGAGCTAGGAACCATAGTACATCATTTTCTTCTCTCTCAGAAGTTCGGTCTTTGATTTGAACCAGTAAAAGTCCACTTGTTTTCAGATACTCATGGGCTTATTGTTTTTCTGTTATTCTAATTCAAGTTGTTAACTTTTCATTAATGAAACTGTTCAATAACTCTGGTGTTCTTGCTATAATATGAGGATAATATGGTGAAGGTTTTGAATTTCATTTTTATGATCAATAGTTTGTATAGGATTTCTTTAAATTTGTATATGATATGCAACTTGGTTTTCTATTGGTAGACTTGAAATAAATAGTTATTTTTCTAAATTCAGGGACATACCGATGGCCATATGGCACTACTTCATGCCAGCACTCACTCATTGATTGTCGGTGATCATTGTGTAGGGTAAGATAAAACTGAATTTTCCCATAACCTATCAGTCTCAGTTCAAAGTAATGTTGGTTCAACTTGCATTGAACAGGCTCAGTTGACTTGTGTTGGAGGTGGAAATTCCAAGGAGAAGAAAAACAGCAGAGTAGTAGAATTAACAGATAGGATAATTAATAAAAATGCCCAAACAATGTAGTACTCTAACAAACTTTTTTCATCTTCTGTCTTGGATTATGAACGAGGCCCCTGGCTTTAGGTTTAACAAAAAAATAAATCCAATTTGCAATATTTTTCTTTGTTATACACTAGAATAGAAAATCAGAGGCTCCTAGCTTGCGTTTTCTAACTTTCTAACCTTGCTGGGTTTAAAAGTAATGACTAAGTCTTTAAAGTCTAAACTAAAAGGATAGTCTTGCCTCTGCCTCCCTCATATACATTCCCCTCTCCCATTCCGTCTCCCTTCACTTTCCCCTCCACCATTTACTATATTTAAATTAGGGTTATTATAAGTCTGAATTTATTACCTGGTGGGACTACTCTGCTAAAGAAACCTTTGGTTTGTTGTAGTCAAGGTAGTGCTGTACTGGATGTTTCTTCTGGGGGAAATATGACTGTAAGTTCACTCCTATTTATGGTAGATTATTACTTCAATTTCTTTTCTAACCTAATTGATGAGAATCGATTAAGGTGGTTTATCTTCTTATCTTTTCTATAATTATAATGCATATAAACATCTTTGTTTTTTCATTCCCATATGCAGGATTACTTTCAATCAACTTACAAATTTATGGAGCTCTCTCCACATGCTTTGGTCCCCATGCATGGGAGAGTTAACCTATGGCCCAAGCACATGCTTTGCGGATATCTGAAGTATGAAACAAAAATCTCTCTCTTCCCGCCTCCTATTTGTCATTAACTTAAATTAAAAAAGGATTATCATAGCACAAGGCCAGATGTAATTAGCCAGAGACATCTTGCCTTTCAGGAACCGCAGAGCTAGAGAAAGTGCCATCTTGAAAGTGATAGAAAATGGAGCAGAAACCTTGTTTGACATAGTTGCAAATGTATATTCCGAGGTTGATCCTAGCATTTGGATTTATGCTGCATCAAATGTGAGGCTTCATGTAGAACATCTAGCCCAGCAAGTTAAGTTACCAAAGGTAAAAATTCCAGGTTTCCTGACATAATCTCTTTTTTAGTCCTATCTCAATGCAAATTAGTCAGCATGTAGGTGGTTCAGTTGGGTCCCATACATATTGAGCTGCAAGCATATTCATATTAAATTCAGATCCAAACAATTCCATTTTAAGGTGTGCAGGGATTTTCTTTAGAAACTTTCAATCACAGTATTGCTGAATTACCTGAGAAGGTGGGTAAATTATGAGCCCAATTGAGGAAGCTGCTCTTGCTTTGACCCACTCACGAACTACCTTTAGGTTGGATCGCTTTCTTTGCATTTTGGTTCAAAATCATATTTGATTATTTTAATATGACACCATTCTCAAGAGTCCAGGAAACGTGTTATGATTGGTATAATTTGTCATATCATTTCTTTTTTTGGTCTAATATGCTGCATCCTTGTCAATATTAGCATCCAGGAAGCAAATCAGTCCGTGCAATGTTGAGTTTTTATTCGAGTGGCACTTATTAAAGCATGCTAAACTGCTCCATGCAGGAATTCTTGATTCAGAAGTTCAAAAAAACTTGTGAGTTGCGTTTCTTCTCTCGATGGATGTGGACATGCTGTTGTAATGGTGTCTGGTTAAATCCTTGGAAGCCAAGGATATCTCAGTTTCTTGTGGCTGGCGTGGTGGCTAGCTTTGCCGTGTTGTACTTGTCCAAAAGCAGGCTTAGTACCAAGTAAGATTTTTTTTTTCCTTAAAGAATAATTGCTATAATCAATTCCTAGAAACAGGCTGTAATCGTGTGTTGACATACACACACATGAAAATTTACTGTCATGGTTTATATGATATTTAGAAACAAAGATTAACCGTTGTCATTCTTTTCATTTCTTTATTTACTGAGCTAACGCTTTGAATCCAATCCTATTACCTTCAAATAAAAAAGCTCACCGTCATCACTGTTATGGCTACAGAATGAATCACAAATCTTGCATTTCAGTGCTGGTTCATACGCCCTTTCAAAACACTTCTAAAATACCCGTATCTCTGAACCCTAACACATGATACTGATGAAGTTATGCAGAGTGGTCGGACCATCAAATCATAACGTTTTCAGGGCTGTGATGGTGTTTTTCATTTCTCAGGCACGGGCTTCTCCTTTTCCTCTGCATCATTGCATAAAATAATGATCTGCCTTATTGGTTTAAGTTCTCAATTTTCATTCACGCAAACACAAAGATGAAGCAGGGTAAGTTAACTGTAGTTGTGAAAGAGCTTTTCACCGGTCGTTTCCGTGTCAAAACCACCACCATCATCCTCTCTTTGACCATCCTATGTTTCATCTTCGTGCTCATTGTTTGTTAGCGGTCAGACCAAGAAATTCTTCAACTCAGATGAATTCTTCCCTCAGCTGAAGACATTTTCTGTCTTCTCAGCCGGAGCCTGTTCATCTAAAAGAACCAACGTTGAATGATTACATAGCTCCCAAGGAGCTGTTGCATTCCATGACTGATGAGGAGCTCTTTTGGCGAGCTTCAGTGGTACCACGTGTACCGGAGTACTATTAGACAATCCGTCTGATATCCCAAATCAAGTAATCATTGATCCGTCATCAATCTGTCTCTAATCTTTCTATATCTTCTACGATTCCTAAATCAAGGTGATTGGCACAAATTGTCAACCTTTGCTGTAATTTAGTTAACTAATTGATTGGCTTCACGTTATAAACTTGTATAGGGTACGTATATAAACACGTTTTCATATCAATAAAAATCAAGCTTCAAAGCATATCAATTCAATAATCTTACAAGTATCTCTATAATCGGACTCAAAAGGTGGCATTTATGTTCCTTACGAAAGGACGGCGGCCATTGGCACCACTGGGAGAGTTTTTTCAGGGGACATGAGGGCTTCTACTCAGTTTATATCCATACAGGGCCGGACTTCAAGAACGAGCCACCCGAGTCCTCTGTGCTTGTAAAGCGTAGGATACCAAGCAAGGTAACGATTTATGGTAACTTTTAATGCATTTTGGCTAAAGGCTTAATATCCAAATGCCGCGTAAAACTGATACATTGTCTCAAAATACATCATGAAACTCAATTCGTCTCACAAACTTAGCCATTAATCGAGAAGTGGTGAAAACAACAGAATCTCTTAGTGCATAAGATTCCATTGAAAAATGAATTCTAATTATTCATTAGGAGGATGGCGGAACGAACTATAAATCTATTCATTTATTTTGATGTCATGGACTAATCTTACAACTGAGTATTTAAGGACCATTGCCGGCCTCTTTGCTACATGTACAAGCACTACATGGCAACTCTTGTGGCCAAAGTTGGCCCCGCCATGAACTCAAATAGGTGCATTACTTGGGTTGATTGGTCCAGACCTCAGAGGTGGCTCGCACCCGACCACCTTTGTGAGAAAGGATTTGACAGCAACGTTTCTGAATCGGTTGAGAGACGGGTTTAACTGTAGTTACAACGGTGGTATGAGTTCCATTTGCCATCTTTTTGCAAGGAAGTTTCATCCAAGTTCTCTTGAGAGTTGAGCCGTTGTTAAATATTGCGCCGGTGATGTTTGGATTCAACACATAGAAGAGGCAATTTGACCTAGCTTTTGGTTTGCACTTTCACAATCTTCAGTCGACTATACATTTAGTTAAATTTATTTTAAATTACTAAAAAGTTAATAATATATAGTCAAATTTTAAAACTATTAAAATTAATGCTCTCTCTATATATCAAAGAGAGAAATAAAAAATTATCCGAAGCTCTCAAAAACTTTTAAAATTTATTTTAATAGATTTTAATGGGTTTCAAATCTGATGTATTTCAATCGATTTTAAAAACTTTTTATTGATTTCAAAGTATTTTTATATGGATTTTAAATTATTTGTTTATTGATTTGTTATGATTTTAAAATATTTGTTATTATTTTAAAATCATGACGAATCAAATGCCTCGTGGAAAGAGGAAAAAGAAAGATGCACTCAGCAAAACCTTCATTGTCAATGTTTGCCTCCCATGAATCAGATGGACATAAAAAAAAAAATCATCCAGAATTATGATGGCAAAACTAACCAGTAAGGAAAACCAAATTATGCATATGCTTTCAGTTTTCCATGTACTCAAATCCAATCCAAGTTTTGAAATATATATATGTAATAGGCAAGTAACCAACAAGATAAAACTATCTGATAATATTGGAAAACATAGACACACCCAAATACAAAAACAAGTGAATCCAATTCAAACGTGTATGGACATTCAATCTGTTAAATTTCTCAACGATTTCTATTAAGAATAAGAGTAAAGTTGTCATATTATGTGTGTTTTTATAACAAAAATCGTTGAAAATTTTAACAGAAAAAATGTCCTTGTACGTTTAAAAATAGACCAGGAATGCCTATTACTAATATCAAGCTAAAAAATGATTGTTAAAAAACTTAAAATTAATATAAAGTCTATTTTCCTTATTTTATGAATATATCTAATTCCTATTTATTTTTTATTTTTATTAAAATGTAAATATATCTTGTTTAGTTTTTTTTTTTAATAAAAATTAGCTTGTTCAACAATTTTTTCTTTACTAGTTAGTATATTCATTCTCTCCAATTCAAAAGCTCATATATATACACATAAAATAGGTACCTTCTTCTAAATGAATGGAAAGAAAAATACCAAAATGTGCAAGTTTACGACCAACTTCCTCCCGGAGTATCCTACGAATCGATGTTGAAGAAAAACAAATTCTGCTTATGCTCTAGCGGGTACGAGGTGGCAAGCCTGAGGGTCGTGGAGGCGCTATACGCAGAGTGCATTTCGGTGTTGATTTCCGACGGCTATGTTCCGCCGTTCAGTGATGTTTTTGAGTGGAAGCCGTTTTCTGTTGAAATACAAGTGAAGGATATACCACAAACATCAAAAGGATACTCATGGGAATATCACAAAGTCAGTACTTGAGAATGCATAGAAAAGTGAAACTTGCGCAGAGTCATTTTGTGGTGAATGGACCCTCCAAGAGATTTGATGTTTTCAATATGATTCTTCACTCTATTTGGCTCAGGAGACTGAATGTCCACATTGAGGAGGATCAACTTGAATGAAAGCAACTTATTTTCTTTCTAATGGAGCAATGACGGTTCCTTAATCGGAATTTTGAATCAATTGTTCTAATTTTATTTTTTAGTGATCTATTGTTCTCACGTAATTGAGGAGTTAATTTTGATGTTGATGCGTTGGCTTCAAAGAAACATTTGTTGGAGGCACTAAAATTAGGGTTCATCAAACTCCTCCCTCTGCTTCTAATATGGTTTGTTTTGATACTTGAATCTAGGTTGTGTGAGAGGTGTTTGCTTGTAATTTCTTTTCTTATTTTGGGGAAAAAAATAAGGAATGAAATTTGGTTAGAAGGGCAATGGCCTTCTCAGCCATCTGTTGAGCCCCATCACTGTAATGCGGATAAATAGATGAATAAATTGGATCGGAACGTCCAATAATGGAGGACAATATAGAAACAAATGTTTAGCATAAACTCCAAAAAACCTATAAGCAGATGAGAATGAAAGACTTTTCTTACATTTTTGTTAAAATTTCAAAAAATCAACTGAAAAGTGCAATGGAAAATATTTTAAGGTCCCAAACTCCTCTCATAAAAGTTGAAGGTGCTCACATGCATCTTCAGCCATATTTATACATTTTGAAATCTTCAGAAAGAGAAAAACTGACATGAATAAGAAGTAGAAAACTGATATGAATAAGAAGTAGGTGCAGAAGAAGAGACAACGACGACAAGATTGGAGGTTGAGGGAGTTGGATGGAAAAATATTTTTATTTTTATTTTTTTCAAATCTAATGAAATTTTAGGATGAGAGGTGTTATTTGGGTGAAAGATTGGTATGCATATTTTTCATTTTAAACCCCATCGATTCATCAAATTATTAAAAATTATGAAACTTTTGAATACACCTAAATTTTAAAATTATACTTTAAAATCTAATTAAATACACCTGAATTTTGAAAGGATATAAAATAAATTTATTAAAATTTTAATTGAATACATTAATTTTTTAATAAAATTAATTAAAATTTTAATTGAATATTCCGATATTTGAAAACAATCCACCACACAACTATTAAAAGAAGAGTATAACTTAATATACTAGGTCAATTTAACGAAAGACAGGTGAGTTGACCGGGAGAGAGAGAGAGAGAGGGAGGAGCCTTCCATTCCTTGAATGATCGATTTGCATTGAGCCACTTGTTTAGCAGCAATTCGCGTCGGGAGGAGTCCTTATTTGAAGCCTCTGAATAAGAGCAGGCCACCTGAATGGACATGACTTTGTCTCTTTAATTTGCAGTATCTTTCAAACTAAGATTTGACCCACTGTTTACTTTTACATTTTCATTTTTCATCCAAAGATAATGAGAATTTATAAAATGAAACAATATAATATCGAGTAAAATAATTGATAGGGACACTTCTCAGCATTTCATATGCATGTAAGTTTTTTTTTTTTTTTTCATTATGGGCCTCCAATCCATCACATAATTGGCTATGGCTAGGCTTTTGCGTGGTGTGAATATTTGTCTTTTTCTTCTTTTTTTTTCGTATTAATAAGTCAAGCCCGCAAATTAAGCTTATCACGGCAAGTCTTTTTGCGGGAAAAAAAATTAATATTTTTCCCAATATTTTTTGGGTTAGAATTCAGAATGGACAGATGCATACCACGTGTAATCGGACCACTGTCTGATGCCCCCACCAGCTGCTTTATTATCCCAACAGTCCCACACCCTCCACAATCCACAGTAAATTTTCAATTTTACTATTGAAAATGAAAAGAAAAAAGGAGATTTTAATTTCATAAAACATAACATACTAATATATTTTTTCATTTTTTTTATATACATTGTAAGCATAAATTAAAACTAGTATATAAGAGAGAGCTTATTGTTACATTATCATATATTAGAGGCGTCTTGAGTATCTAGCTCACTTATGATATAATCTGATGAGCCATCTGGTATGTCTCTGCTATGAACTCCCGATCACTTCCTCGAAAATAAAAATCAATTTGAGATTGAATTTTCAATTTGGAATTTTGAGGTTTTATGTAAGGAATTGGGGAAGAAGAAAGAAAAAAGAAGAAGAAAGGGAGGAAGAAGAGGAATTTGAGATAAAATAGTGACATGATGAGATTGCCCTTTATTTTTTGATTATATCAGTTGTTGACAAGACATAAAAATTGTCACGTGGACATTTAACAACGGATTGGATAGAAAATATAAAAGTTGTAATAATTTGTTGATGGTTATATGGTTTGGATACCTAGATGAAATTTTTCATAGTTTAGATATGAATTTGTGTTGACACCCTATCATTTGGGAGTTTTATGTAGTTTTTTTTTCTTCTAAAAATAAGATACTAATATTTATTTATTTTTTAATATACATTATAAGCTTATTATTATATTATCATATATTAGAGGCGTATTGTGCATCTATAAATATATATCGAAATTATGTTATTTAATTAGGAAATAACGATTATATATGTGCCGCCGTCTAATTATATTATAACACGTAAATTAAATGTACGATATAACATTCTAATATTTTACGAACTTTTTTGTATAAAAATCATCAACTATTTTAACGGACTTGATTACAATATACTATTTTTTATACACATATACTTTAGTTGAGATCCCCCAAAGCGACAAGTAAAATTCGAAAATCCGTAGCAGAACTTTCGAGCAAAGAATCTTCTTACCATTTCAAGGAGCAAAGAATCTTCTTACCATTTCAAGGAGAATAGTCCCACAAATATGTGTAATGCTTCGGTGCCACTAACAAATCGTACGAACCATAAGAAGTTCCCCACTATTTCCTCTATGAGCTTTAATGAGATTGCAAAGAAAAAGACAAAGTAAAAAGTGACAGATTGAAATTTTCCAACTTAGGCGTCCATCGCCAAACGCCGCCTTGATTTTCAACAGAAGATTCCTTCTTTTCTATTTTTTTTTTTTTTAAAACAGAAGATTCTTTTAGTTGCCTAAATTATTTGCTTGGGAATCGGAATGGAATGGAATGACGCATGCCATGCATGGGGGAGCGATTTCCGTTTCCAAGTGCGCGGGGGCGTTTCGTGTTTTGAATGGTCGAATGGAAACGTGTCGCAGATCTGGAAGCTGCGTTTTTCACACGGCATGTTTTACATTAATATATTTATATTTATCATTAAATCTTATTAATTGGCGGCTTTTAATTTTGTAAGTTGTAACATAAAGTTGAAAATCCAAGCACAAAGATGACGCCTTTCTCTTTTTTAACTTTCTTTTTGGTGTTTTATTGACCAATTTATTACAAAGGAAATTCAATATTATAATTATTTTGTAATGATTTATTTATTTTAAATACAAAATTTTAAATAAAATTTTTAAATAAATAAAAATTCTATTATAATAATTTGATAATAGACCTAGACAAATATCTTCCGTCATCAATCTCAATATCTATTTGATCAATTTCTAAGGAATAACTCATATAATAATATAATTGAAATTTCTAAATATTATGAATACCATTATTATTCAAACAATTAATTTTTGTAATTATAGAAAATGAAAATTCTAAAATAACCAACTCAAAATAAGAGATGATGGTTGACAAAAAAAAAAAACTTAAGAGCTGCTGAATTATTTGCATTAAATAATCTAAAATAAATAAATAATCCTATTAGGCAAATTTCGATATTTATAGAACAGATTAGAATAAATTAAAGAAAATATTTATTATTTTTACTATTTTAATTTTAATTTTTTTAACAGTGGCATCCAGATAAAATCACGAAAAAACCTCTCAAATTTGGCTATTTTCACAGAATTCACAATCTAAATCGATCAAAAAATCAGTTAAAATGAAATGATTATACCATGTAGACGACGACGACATTGCAGCGACTACAGAATTACCACATAATGACTCATGTCCCCAGATCCAGAAAATTCTTTAAGGGCTCTCGTAAATTTATTAACCTACGCGTTACAATGGTTTTTTTTTTGGGCCTTAAATACAAATTCTAAAATTGAACTCATGTTCCTCATGTAGACAGAAGGAATAGGCAGAGCTGTGTAGATGTACCACCGCCTCTCCCATTATTTTCCCAGAAAGTCATCTTCAACATCAACACCCATCGATGTCCTGTTAGTTCACCAATATACATTTAACAGAGAAAGACACAGACTTTTCTTTAACCCACAGAACCCCTTTCATCTCTCTCGCTCTCTCTCTTATAAGCTTACCTCTGTTTTTCTTCTATCTTCCTCCCTCTTTTGCTTCTGCAACAAGTTCGAATTCTGGGTTTCTTCAAACTGATCTGATTTTGTTTCTGATCGCCCAGATTCTTCGATTCACTATTGGGCTCTTATAAATATTTATAATTGCCGACATACCCTTTTGAAATGAAGAATCAGAACCCAATGAGCTTCTTTTCAAAGCTCTTCCATGCGCAGCTCCACCTCCTGAATCTCCTCTTCTACTTCCTCCTCTTCGGCGGCGGCTTAACTTTCGGAATGATTCTCAGTTTCTACTTGAAAGATTTCTCCTTTAGTCTTCAATTAGCCCAATTCTCCTTCTCGACTTCATCCTCGCCGTCCAATAATCAACATGTCCTGATGCCTAATGTAAAAGCCGCAGCCGATCGGCCGCCGCCTCACGTGGGATTGAATGAGTACCTGAAGCCGCCCAAGGTTTTTCACGACATGGACGACGAGGAATTGCTTTGGAGGGCTTCGATGCGGCCTAGGATTTCTGAGTATCCATTTCATCGGGTCCCCAAGGTTGCTTTCATGTTCTTGACAAAGGGTCCGGTTCATTTGGCTCCATTGTGGGAGAAGTTCTTCAAAGGGCATCAAGGCCTGTACTCAATTTATGTGCATTCAAACCCTTCCTACAATGGATCTCACCCGGAAAGCCCGGTTTTTCGTGGCCGGAGAATTCCTAGTCAGGTCAGTTTTTCATCTTCTTCTTAACTCAGTTACATTTTTTTAAACTTTTTGCTGTTAGATCGGTAAATTTAAAAAAAAAATCAAAAGAGTAAAGGTGGCTAAGTAATAGATATGTTGTGAAGTTGATTGACTTAAAAGTATGAACCTACCAATGGACAAGCTACCTACCGCAAATCCCAAGTTCTTCAACGATCATAAACCTCTTTAATAATCACTTGATTTGATTGATAACCTTCACTAATGTGATGCATTAATCTTTTCACTAATGGGGTTACTAACCGTATGATTTTCCCGATCTAAATAAAGTAGGTTTTACATGAAGAAGATTTGGCTCAGCATGTTCTATTCTATACGGGTAGGAGAAGAGCCCGACTCGGTATTCTTAAAAAAAAAATAGAGAAATCAGAAAGTTATTTTCTTCTAAAGGTTGTTAATAATTTCAATATTAGATGAAATCCTATTGTATTCTTTATTCGGACCATACAAATTCGATGAATTCGCTGCCATCTTATCTTATGACTTCTTGGCTCAAAAATTATGCGGCAGCAAATCATGCGTCACAAAATGGCATTGTTTAGTGTATGTAGAAGCATTTGATGAGTTTCTATATCTGGCAAGAGAGAAAAATGTGGCACATCATGAAATTAAAATTTGGTTCTCAATTCATTTCATTCATTCAATTGTCATTTGCCAGATTGTGCTTACTAATTTGGTACTTGAACATGTAATGCAGGAAGTAGAATGGGGAAAGGTCAACATGATCGAAGCCGAGCGCCGCCTATTGGCGAATGCTCTTCTGGACATCTCAAACCAGCGGTTTGTTCTTCTTTCAGAATCATGCATCCCTCTCCACAACTTCTCAACTGTCTACAATTACCTCGTACACTCAAACGAGACTTTCGTGCAAATCTATGACGATCCAAGCTCGGTCGGGCGCGGCCGATACAACAATCATATGTCCCCACAAGTCTCATTTAATCAATGGAGAAAAGGGTCACAGTGGTTCGAAATGGACAGAGAGCTCGCCCTTGAAATCGTATCGGATAAAATCTACTTCCCAGTTTTCCAAAAATGGTGCAAGGGCTCGTGCTATTCAGATGAGCATTATTTGCCAACGTTTGTGAACATCAAATTTGGGGCGAAGAATTCAAATAGGACTCTGACTTGGGTTGACTGGTCGAGGGGCGGTCCGCACCCAGTTAAGTTTACAAGAACGGATGTGACGGTCGATCTTTTGGGTAGGTTGAGAAATGGGACTGATTGTGTATATAATGGAAGGCACACCAATGTTTGTTTCTTGTTTGCTAGGAAGTTCGGCCCCGGGACTTTGGAAAGGTTGCTGAGATTTGCTCCTAAGCTCATGGGGTTCAACAGAAAGTGACCTTGCTGAGATTTATGAGGTCATTTATTCATCATTGAATTGATTTTTTTACTAGTAAATGTAGAGTATAAAAACGAAAGAGTATTGCTATCTATACCTTCTCTATTTAGGACGGGCTTGCGATTGTGAATGCCCTACTGCAAGAATGATCGGAGTCTTGTGAAATTGAGCATGTGATATGGTTTAGGCCTTAAACGACGAAAGCTGGAAACTTTAGTTATTTCTAGTGTTGTTCACGTATTTTTCGTCGTTGATTTATATGATTATAAGAGGAAAGTGATAGCTCAAGTGATGAAAGAGATAAGATAATGAGTAGAATTAGAATAAATTCAAGACTTCAATTCTTCTTAATATATAATTGAACAAATTTTTTGGATCTGGAATATGCATATCCCACTCAAAATCTCATCTCTCCACTAATGTGGCTTCTATTGTGATAGGAAAAGTTACATGGATCCTGTAAGGCATTAATATTAAACCCCACAAATCAATGTGTTAGTGTGTTACCTACTAAAAACAAAAAAAACACAAAAAAAAACAAAACAAAAGAACAAAAAACAAAACAAAAATCCACCCTTTTGTTTTTCTTGCCGGCCAAATTAGGCCACAATATTGGCCTTAGAATAATAGAATGACCAAAAGGTCATAAATCTTTTGTTTTTAAATCAAACTATTTAACCAAGATAAAAAATCTCTGTGTTTCTTCTCAGCAATGAAGTGTCATTTCACCTTTTTCAATATTCAACTCCCTATATCTAAACTAAATCTTCACATTCCATATTTAGATGCACATATCAGATATAATTACATAATTTCCAATTTTAATATCTGTATTTTTGAATCAAGACATTATTTTCCTTAAATGGAAACAAAAAATTGAATTGAAAACTTGGTATTTCTTAATCCAAAATCATCTCTTCTTCTCATCGTCCCATCTGATATGCTTCTCTTTCAAAATTCAGGTACCTTTGATTTGATCTCCGCTTCTGAAAAATGAAGGGTAGGGATCGAAACCAGATAAACATGTTTCGGAAAATCCTCGGTGTCCAACTCCATCCTCTCAATCTCCTTTCTTATGTCTTGCTCTTTGTTGGTGGCTTGACCCTTGGAATTGTCCTTAGCAATCTCAAAGACCTCTCATTTCGTCTACAAATTTCCCCATCATATTTTTCGCAAACCCCAATGCGAAATGCAACACCACCAACAACATCCAACACGAGTCTTACCCACGAGCGCATTGGATTGAAGCAATATCTAACACCGCCGAATGCATTGCACGACATGAACAATGCAGAACTGTTCTGGAGAGCTTCAATGACTCCGCGAGTCCCTGAATATCCATTCAAATTGGTCCCAAAGATTGCTTTCATGTTCTTGACGAAGGGTCCGGTTCATTTGGCCCCGTTGTGGGAGAAATTCTTCGAAGGACATCAAGGTTTGTACTCGATTTACATCCACTCAAGTCCATCCTACAACCATTCATCATACTCCGACACACCAGTCTTTAGTGGACGAAGAATTCCTAGCGAGGTCAGTTTTTCTCCTTTTTCACGTACTTTCAAAATTTTATGACTGGTTTATAAATTTTTGTATTTATAAATTCATAGGAAGTAGATTGGGGCCAGGCGAGCTTGATCGAGGCAGAGCGGCTCCTATTGGCAAATGCTCTGCTTGACGTCTCAAACCAGCGATTTGTCCTCCTCTCGGAAGCTTGTATTCCACTCTACAACTTCTCCACCGTCTACTCTTACCTCGTACACTCCAACCAGACGTTTGTTGAAGTGTACGATGATAAAACCTTCGTTGGACGCGGCCGGTATAATTTAAGCAACTACACAGGAATCACATTGGATCAATGGAGAAAAGGGTCACAGTGGTTCCAATTAGACAGAGATCTTGCAATTGAATTCGTATCTGATCAAAAATATTTCTCTGTATTCCTCAAGTGCAAAGACCTCTGCTTTTCGGATGAACATTATTTGCCGACGCTTGTGAACATAAAATTTCCGGCCAAGAATGCGAATAGGACGTTGACCTGGGTTGACTGGACGTGGGGTGGCCCACACCCGACGGAGTACACGAGCAAAAATGTTACAGTTGGGTTTCTGAAAAGCTTGAGGAATGGTTACGGTAAGAAATGTGAATATAATGGAAGGAGGACAGATGTCTGTTTCTTATTCGCCAGGAAGGTTTCTCCTTCTGCTTTGGATAGCTTGCTCAGAATTGCACCAGAGATTATGCATTTCTAACTCAATAGCCGAGTTTTAATATTTTATTTACTATAATATATTAAAATTTAACCCTGAAATTTGAAACAAAAGAGTCCTTTGTTAAATAATTGTATTTATAAATTACTGTTTCAAAAATAAAGTACTTACAAATTAAATAGATTTTAATAGCGCGCCGTTTCATTTTGACGTAACCGTAAATAATTTGGGAAATTGGTCCGTGCGATCAGTAACTTACCCAAGAAGTGCCTTCAAATTGGAATAAATTTTTAACATTGATAAAATTAATTAAATTGAATAATATATAACTGTCTAAGAGTAACGGCATTAGCACTGCAGTTTGTAGAGATAATTAAATTTTTATAAAAACGTTACACAATCCTTGCAATTTTCCAAATAAAAAAGTTTTGATGGCTCCAAATCAGATTTTTGAAATCCAAATTGATTGCCTGAAAATTTTCATCAATTTCTCTAAAATTTGAATCAAAGTACAATTCATTTCTTGAGGATCCAAATTCAGTAATTCCTTTTTAAAGTTAAAAGTTGTCAAAACTTTGTACCATTCTTTGCTCTTTCATTGGTTATCGCATTTCGATCCCCAAAAAAAAAAAAAAACACCACAAAAAAGGAAAAAGTCTATGTAGTGTCAACGCAATTCTTGGGTCCATATAGTGTAACACAAATCTCGGCTCTATATAGTGTAACACAAATCTAGGGCAAGGGGCGATCAGATAGGGATACCAAGGCGGCGACACCACCACACTCTGAGGCGGCGCCACCGAGCTGTGATTGTGAATGCAAAGCTTCCCGGCTGCTGTGCTGCTTTCGCTGCCATCTTCAGTTTCTTGGTCTACACGCAAGGCAAGAAACAGAGTAGTCTTGTAAATTGTTGGTTTTTTATTTTTTCCGGGATTTAAACCTCAAGCGATTTTTGCATTTCCAACCAGAAAAACCTGTTTCTAGCAAGGAGAAATGAAGCTAGGAAAATGAAGCAATCTTTATCAAAATGCCATATCTGGTGAGATCGAGAGTACAGCAGCAACCAAACCGGGGCTTAGTTAGGAAATCATCACTACCAGCAAGGATATCAAATTCAGGCACATAAATTTGGAACAGATTGATTATTGATAGAAATATCTTCATTTCATCATCATCATCATATCTGTTTTCTGAAATGAAGGGCCAAGATCAGAACCAAGTAAGTTTTCTCCCGAAAATCTCCCATCTCCTCATTTTTGTTGGGGGTATAACCTTTGGAATTATACTTACCAATCTCAAAGACTTCTCATTTAGTCCGAAATTGTCCCAATTCTCCTCCTCACCATCTCCGTTATCTTCACCCACTCCACAAACTCCCAATGTGAGCCAAAAACCCCCTACGACAACGGACATCAATATCACCGAAACAGCGCCAGATAACACAGGATTAAAAGGTTGTCTAAACCCACCGAAGATTTTTCATGACATGAACGATACAGAGCTGCTATGGAGAGCTTCGATGACTCACCAGATTCGGGAATATCCATTCCATCGAGTTCCCAAGGTTGCTTTCATGTTCTTGACAAGAGGACCTGTTCTTTTGGCCCCATTTTGGGAAAAGTTCTTCAAAGGATATCAGGGTTTGTTTTCAATTTATGTCCACTCAATGCCTTCTTACAACGCATCATCTCACCCCGAAACCCCTGTTTTTCGCGGCCGAAGAATCCCTAGTCAGGTCAGTTATTCTAACGCTGCTCCTTCCCCTGTTGATTGATTCTATTTTAATTTATTCAATCTGACGGTCAGAATAAATGGTGTATTGCAGGAAGTAGAATGGGGAAAGCCGAGCCAAATTGAGGCGGAGCGCCGCTTATTGGCAAATGCTCTACTTGACATCTCAAATCAACGATTTGTTCAGCTATCGGAATCGTGCATTCCGATCTACAACTTCTCCACCGTCTACTCTTACCTTATTCACTCCGGCGAGAGTTTCGTGGAGGTTTACGATGATCCAAGCGAAGTGGGAAGGGGCAGATATAATTTTAGCGACTACACAAGCATTATCAGTTTAGACCAGTGGAGGAAAGGCTCACAGTGGTTTGATATCGACAGAGACATCGCCGTCGAAGTTGTCTCCGACCAAAAATACTTCCCTGTGTTTCGAAAATGCCAAGGCTATTGTTTTGTTGAAGAACATTACTTGCCCACCTTTGTCAGCATGAAATTTCCGGAAAAGAATGCGAATAGGACGTTGACCTGGGTTGACTGGACCTGGGGTGGCCCGCACCCGACGAAGTACACGAGCTCAAATGTTACAGTTGAGTTTGTGAAAAGCTTGAGGAACGGTTATGGCGAGAGATGCGAGTATAATGGAAGGGGGACCGATGTTTGTTTCTTATTCGCCAGGAAGTTCTCTCCTTCGGCTTTGCCTAGCCTGCTGCGAATTGCACCAAAGATCATGCATTTCAATGAATAGATTTATGAATTTGGTCCCATTGGGTCAACAACGATAATGTTAATGTCTGAAACTCAACTAGGAAGCTTAATGAGAATATGAGCTTTCATAACCATAATCTTGATTGCTAGTAGAATCAAATTATATATCCGATTTTTTAACACTAAATGGTTGTATTCAATTTGAGATTTTAAATAATTTTAGGGGGTTTACCGGGGTAGTTAATTAAGATTTTAATAGATTTTATACAAATTTAAGTGTATTTAATGTTTCTTTTAATAGATTATTTTAAAACCCTTTAAAATTTAGGTGTATTCAATTTATCTTTTAATAGATTATTTTAAAACTCTTTAAAATCTAGGTGTATTAAATTAAGATTGTAAAATACTGTGTATTCAACAGTTGCATGATGTAGTAAATAGATGGATTTTGAAAGAAAAAAATACACAGATTAACCCTTCAACAAAATATCGCATATCATCATAATATTTCATTGGATTTAAAAAAAGGAAAAGAAAAAAAAAAGCTTCTACATCAAAATAGAAACAAAATCTTTATCTTCTCGCAACATGAGCTGACCTTCATCTTCCTGTCTTCCACTCGAATCCCTATTTTTCCCACATGCCTTGCTTTCCTTACACCTTCATTTCGCAGCTATCGTCGTCTTCTTCTTCTTCTTCACCAAGAAACTCACACACCCTCTAAACCAGTCAAACTCACAATGATACATAAGCAACCCATTTTGGACTTCATAATGACCGTAGATTGAGCATTGGTGCTTATTCTCATCAACATCAATCCTCAGCAACAAGACTTCTAAACGGTTGTATTTCTAAATCGGTTTGTACGGCCATGGTACTACCACTCCTAAAGCTCAGGACATTGGCCATAAAAACTCTGTGCAAACCCGTCGCCGTCAGGCTCAAACAGTAAGCTGGGTTACATCTCCGGTTCCGCCAGATCATCGTCAGCCTCGCATATGCATATTATTTGATTGTTGTGATTTTTAGCTGCCCATTGAATTCTTATTGAAAACGATAATTTATATTTGGTTAAAACTTTGTTCCATTATGTATTTTGATGAATTGTAGTACCCCATTTAGAACCTGCATTTTAGTGTTGTTGTTAATTCAATCGTTGAGCTCCCCATTGTGGTAATTGAGTTGAAGTCATCCCAGAAATTGGTATTAAATTGCATTTGTTTTGTCATACCAATTGGAATTCATCTAATTTCATTGTATTCTAGGGCGTTCAGAATTTCTGGTTTACAGTTGCATAAAGCTCACATATTCTTATGTTGCAAAGATTCATTTGAGTTACTTGTCATTATGTGGAATCACATACTTCTAGGTTTATGTAACTTTCTATCTGTTTTCAAAATGGTTAAATGCTTTTTTCTTTGAATTATGATATTCCAAACATTTTCTTTGACATCTACTTTCGTTTGGTGCATTGAACTCAAGGGTATTCCTTACGTATTGAATCTAGGCAAACCATCAAGTCACCACAAGAATGCAAAGACACCATTATAGTCATGCAACAAATGTTGAGATACGTCCTTTTAATGAAAAGAAGGCTGTGCAGGCCGCTGTAGACCTTATTGGGGAGATCTTTGTTTCCATGGTAAATGTTATCATTATTACTCGTTTTACAATTTCTCAAAGCTATATTTCCTCTTTCTATACATCTGATTCTGATATATCTAAACACACTGAAAAGCCCCAACCAAAAGATAAATATGTATATGTAAACATGGAAAAAAATGAACTATGTTGCTAGTCTGCAGATGTTGGTCAAGAATGTTTGTTTGGTGATAATTGGATGAACGTCTCAATGTCACTGTTTGGAAGGTAGTTTGATTGTCATCCAATGACTCAAAAAACGGGTGACTAGCATTGGTGTGTGCGCTTATGGTGCTTTGCTTAGTGCACGAGAATCTGACTTGCTTTATGAGTGTACTCATTTTTCTACATTTTGTGCTAGCTCTACATGTAAGTTATTTTGATTTTCTTTTTTTCATTAAATGATCAATAAATTTGACATTTTCCCATGTTTTGGTAAGATTTTACTTTGGTTTAGTAAAACAATTTGTTTTGATGTTGCTAATAACACTTCAATGGATTATGGTAGAGGTATAATAATATTTGTTAATTAGTCATATGAAAACTCCTTGAAATCAAAACAAATATTTTAAAATCATAACAAATCAATAATAAAATCCATATGAAAATACCTTAGAATCAATAAAAAAACTTTTAAAATCTATTGAAACCTATTAAAATCCAAATTGAATATACCCCTAATTCTTTTTTTAATTGAATACACTAGAGAATTCATTTTTTGATAATTAGAGAAACATACTTAAGACGCGCCACACTGAATATGCCTCAATTACAAACATTTCGCCTCGTATCGCCACACAAGAGAGGATAAAACAAGGACTGAATGTGCCTCAATTGCAAAAATTTCACCTTGTATCGAGCCTTGCCATGCAAGAGAGGATAAAATAAGAACTGACAAAGCAACTGAGATCAACCAAGAACTGAAAACAAAGACTAACTATACCTAAACTTACATCTACATACCTCATTCCCCTGCTCGAACGTATCTCCTCATCGCCTTTAGAGATTAGAGATTGACCATACAAGAATAATCTCTGCACGAACGTAACTCCTCAACGCCTTTAGAGACTAGAGATTGACCATACAACAATAACCTAAGAAGAATTGAATGCAAAACTTCAAATATCCCAAATTTCTATCACCACTGAACCACACAAGTAATGAATACAGTAAATAATTATCGGATAATGTAATCATATACTGTAATACGGTGCTCAATCATTCTCATGTAATTAGCAAAACGGAAAATGTGAAATTAAATAAGCAAAGCATGGGAATCGAAGCTAACAAAAGAAAACCCATGGATTTACAACACAATGCCGTTAACAATGGTTGGTGCGATCACTGACTGGCCGGGCAAGTGTCCTCCGATATGGAAGGCGACTCCGACGTAGAGTCAAACGCCTCATGACCCGGCGAATCCGCCAAGCCCCGGATCTCGTCGATCATTTTGACCACCTGGCTCATTCTGGGCCGTTGATCAGGTGAAGCGGCTGTGCAAGTCATCGCGATCTGCAACAGCCCAACCATCTCCTCCTCAATATCCTTATACCTCATCAGCTCCAAATCAAACACCTCCGCCGTCCATTCCTCTCTCACCACAGACAGGACCCACCTCGGCAGGTCCACAAGCCCGCCGTACCCACCCCCAGGCCCGCCACTGTCCACCACGGAGGGGCACTTCCCTGTAAGAACCTCCAGCAGCAGAACACCGAAAGCGTACACGTCGGATTTCTGCGTCAATTTCCGACCGTCCATTGTCTCGGGAGCGCGGTAGCCGCATGATCTTGGAGCGGATGACGTGGCGGGAGGAGGAACAAAAACGGAGAGTCCGAAATCGGAGACACGTGCATTGCCGGTGTTGTCCAAGAGGATGTTGGTGGACTTGATGTTCCCGTGAATGAGCTTGAGCGGACTGCACGAGCTATGAATACAAGCCAACCCTCGAGCCGCTCCGTCTGCGAGTTTCAGCCTCGTGGTCCAGTCCAGTGGAGTTCGACCGGGTCCCCGGTTTCCTGCTCAAATTACAAGATTAGCCCTTCCAAGTTCAGCAAAATTACGATTATTCAAAGGCGTAAAGGGTTTGTAGAGTTGGCCACTTTTTGGCCATATTAAGGCAGAAACGAGGGAAAAGAGGGACCAAGAATTAAAACAAAAACGACAGAAAGCAGAGGAGCTGGGGACCGAAGAGCCACACAGGCACAGTGGAAAGACTGTCACAATTCCCAAATCGAAATTAAAGTGCATTTTCTGTCCTCATCTGTAACTGTTACCCTCACTGTTATCAATGGCAAAGGTACCAAAAGTAACCGCGAGAGGACGCTTCGCTCTTCTAAGATAAAATAAAACCCTAAACAAGACCTACACAATTGACCCACATTTGACCCAATTTGATACTGAAATTAACACCTAGTTCCAAAAACACAGCAAAATTAAGCTTTTATCTCCATTGTCTTATTTTCTCAGCAACCAAACAGAAATTCAGCAAGAAAATTGAAGTTATTAACGTACCATGGAGGAGCCAGAATAAGCTACCGTTGGGCATGTAATCGTAGACCAACAATTTCTCCTCACTGGCAAAGTAATAAGCCCTCAGGCTCACAATGTTGGGATGGGTAAGCCCGCCCAACACCGCCATGTGTTGCTCGAACTCTCTTTTTCCGCCAATCTGAGCATCTTTCAGTCTCTTAACGGCCACCACATTGCCGTCATCGAGAACCGCCTTGTACGCCGTCCCGAACCCTCCTTTTCCCAACATCTCCGCCGAGGCTCTAAGCAAGTCCTCGAGCTCAAATCGCTTAACTCCCTCGAAGAACACCATCCGGCCCCGCTCTAACCCGGGCTGGGCCGAGTATGGGCTCGACGAGAACACGATCTTCTCGGTTTCTAGAAGCTTCGAGCCTGCATTGCCTTTCCGCATTCTGGCGCTAAAATTCCGCCACAGGTAGCAGTAAAGGAGGAGAGAAACCAACACCAGAACCAAAACATCGCCGACTACGATGGCAATTAGAGCCTCTGGACTCAATTTTGCGCTTCCGTTGTGACGATTGTTTTCCGATTTCCTCGACATTGAGTTTACAGCTGGCAATGAGCTCGGAGAAGATGCTACGACGGACGGATTTCCCGCGGGCATTACAGGAGAGGCAATAGCTCCATTGGATCCCGGTCGGGTAGGGTCGTTTACTGTACCCTTGCAGTTCTGCACCGGAAAACCACATAGTCCCGGGTTTTGAGTGAAAGCGGATTGAGGGAAACCCGAGAAGGGCTTGGGTATTGCACCGGTCAAACGGTTGGCAGACACGTTCAAGTCCTGGAGCTTAGGGAGGTTCAAACCGGAAATAGAACCGGAGAAGCGGTTCACCTCGAGGCGGAGAGTGAGAAGATGGGACAAATGGTTGACCGTCGGAGGAATCTGGCCGGAGAAGTTGTTGTAGGACAGATCGAGCCGGAAGAGTCGATAAAGCGAGGAGAGGGAGGCGGGAAAGTTTCCGGAGAAGTCGTTGTAGGAGAGAAAGAGGAGTTTGAGGGCGGTGAGGTTAGAGAGGTCGGGAATGGGGCCGAAGAGGCGGTTCCTCTTCAAGCTCAAAACTCGAAGCCGAGTTAAGGTGGTTAATGGCTGAATGGAGCCATGGAGGTCGAGGTTTTCGAGGACGAGTCGCGAAACTCGGTTTCGAGTGCAGAAGACTCCAACCCATGTGCAAGGTTCAGAGGTTGAGTTCCAAGTGGTGAGCTTGTTGGAAGGATCTGCGCTGGCTTTGAATGCTAACAAAGGTCCCAAATCTGTGTTTGAAGAAGCTTGGAGAAATGTGAAAAACAAAGGAATCAGAAGGAAAGCAGCCATGGTTGCCATTCCCATGCTTCTAAACTCAAATGAGAAGGCAGAGAGACTGAGCTGGGGAGGAGAGTGAAGGGTCGGTCAATTGTGTGAGGGCATTTTGCGTGATAAAGAAATAGCTGCCAGATGTGCTTTTAAGAATTCAAGAAGTATTATGAATTTCCAGTTATGCCCTTCCATTTATTTGGGCAGTGACTCTTCACTGACTTGTCGAGACTTGAGTGCAACGCATGGAATCTTTGTTGGTCTGGTATGGTTGTGTACTTGTGTGGGACTGGATGGAGTATGGTCCCTGCGCCAACCGCATCTGAGACTGAGATGGAGGGACTGTGATGGGGTTTCATAGGCAGATACCTACGTCGGGCTTCAGGAGATTATTGCCGGATTAGATAAATAACCCAAAAGTAGAGACGTGGCGCGCTCTGATTTCAGGCCAAAGCCGTGATTGGCAACCAAGGTGATCTTCCATACATCAGATATTCACATGCTCCATTAAATGAGTCCTTGCCTTAATTTTAGATTTTACAACGAGTCAGTTGAATTGTGTTTGCGAGAGGCAGAAATATACGAAGGGTAATCCGGTAATTAAGCATTAAAAGGTCTTTGGTCCAGAGCGTCTTCTGCTTTTTTGCTTTTACTCGGGTCGGGTAAGGTGTTGAACATGATATCCTTTTATATCACACACATAATACAATGTGCATTTCATAGTTTTTAGCATGGGAGAAACGAAAAATTCATAAACTCATCATAGCTAATGCGTGCCTTGGATTTTTCGTTCATTTTCTTATTTTAGTACAGCTTACATTAGATGATTGTTAATGTATGACTCTGGCGATGACATGAACATGCTGGTCTGAGGGCCAACCACAGGTCCACATGGGAGTACCAAAGGGCCTCAAGTTCCGGGCCCAAAATAATATAGAGTTTAAAATTAAGTCCAAAATTATTAATATTAATGTATATATAAAATAAATAAATTGGTTAATAAATAAAACAAGCGGAAAAATAAATGATATAGAAGTATATAAATTTGATGCTGATTAAGTTTTTTAAATAGCAGAGTTTTTATTTGAAAACTAACTGTTCATATTTAATATGAAAATTGTAGTATACTAATTTTAAATGTGGACATTTACATCCATGTACAAGTTAGAACTATAAGATTTGTTTTTTTTTTTTTAACTGAATGTAATGTTTTGGATATGTGATCCTCTTTTTTCTTTGTCATGGATTTTGTTCCTATGAGTTTTCCTAATAAGATTTTGACGAGACCTTATAATATAAAATTAAAATATTCTGGTTATAAAAAAATTACATTTTTAATAATTAGAGTATAAATTAAGAGAATATTTTTTAATTTTATCTTGAGACTTCAAATATTTAGACCGACCTAACTGTTCTGAGATTACATTTCATTATGGAGACGGATAGATAGTTAATTAGAATAATAGAGAAGGCACGTGTAAAGCTTGCACTTGCATATTTGGAGACGACTTTTCATTTTTAACGTCTTTATTTAGCGGGTGGGGTTGAAAGGAGCGCAAGATTGTCTTCAATGTAGGCCATTTTGTGTCACCTTAGTATCAAACAAGAAGCAAATGGAACTTTTTAATTTTTAGTGTTGTAGCTAATTTGTCTCGTATTCAAATGTGATTGAAATGATTGAACGAGTTGAGCATGGCGCCCCGGGTTATAAGAACATTTTTTCAGCAGTGCGCCATAGAAACATTGAAAATTAAATGATGCTTTCTTGCTTGATTTGTGAATGCTAAAGTATTATTTTATGTATATTGGAAAGAAAAAAAAAGGTACGTATTTCATAAACTAATTGAAATTTATAGTTTAATGGGCCTGCATTGGGGTTAATGATACAAGAAAGTTCTTAGGCCATAGAAGGTTAAATGTTGATTTTTTTGCCAAAGGGTCAGTCAAATATAGCTGGTCATTTAGTCCAGAGATAACATTTAACAATTTATGACACATTTATGACATATGCTGGCCGTGGCGTAGTTAGGATTTAATGTTAGAAATGGGGCCAAATCATTTTTTTTACAAAATATTTTTAATGGGTGATATTTTTATATTGGTTATACCAAATTTACAATTTTATATGTTTATATAAAATTTCATATTTTAATGGTGGTTTAAATGTTAATTACAATATATTAAATGTCAAAACAAATATAAAGATAAGATGTGAATTTTATCACATATCCGAAAAATAGTTAAAATGTGAATTTAGTGCATTTATTAATTTATTACGTACTCAAATATATATTAAAAAATTAAAAAATATTAAATAAAATAGAACATAGCTCTCAATTTCTGGTAAAATATAATCCTACACTTCTCATTAAAAAACTAATTTTTAGAGAGCTGAATTTTGATTTAGAAGACCCTTTAAAAGCGTGTTACTAGAGATGATTTAAGATATAATGATATATAGGTTCTGCAACGCTGTTCATTTGTCAGAAAACATAGATGTACTCTGCTACCGACAGTTTGACACCAATGTGGTCGAAGAATCTGCAGGGGATTTTGGAGGAGAAAACAAGTAAGGCTTGGGTGGCATCTCCAAGGCATCAATACTTCCTTCCAACATTTCAGTGACTAGTTTCATCGCCGGTCGATTTGAAGGGTCTGTTTGTATGCACCACAGGCCCACTATGATCATCTTCCTCTCTCTCTCTTTATCCGCCCCATTCATGATATTGTCCAGACCAAGCTCGTCATCCAGTTCAACAAGCCTATAAATCCAATGTGGGAAATATACATCACTTTTCTTTTTAACTTCAGCATTGGTGTTCCTTACCATCTCCAAAAGCATCATTCCATAACTATACATGTCAGACTTGTGCGAAACCCTGCCAATATTTCTACAAAATACTTCTGGGGCAATGTATCCGGCAGTGCCTCGTGCACCCATCATCACACGATACTCTCATTCCTATTGCATATTTTAGCAAGCCCGAAATCTGAGATTTTTGGTGTGAAGTTTTCGTTGAGAAGAATGTTGTGAGGCTTGATGTCAAAATGCAAAATCCTTGTGCTCCAACCTCGATGTAAATACTCTAGTCCTCTAGCAATGCCTAGAGAAATTTGATCCAGTGCCTCCCATTCCAAGTGATTATCATCATCTTTGTTGGTGGCATTATTCACATTATATATAAATTTGTCGAGTGAGCCATTAGCCACGAACTCGTAAATGAGAGCTTTTTTTGAACCCTTGAAGCAAAATCCCAACAAAGTGACAATGTTGACATGGGAAGTTCTACCAATGGTTGCCACCTCATTCATGAAGTCTTCTCCACTGCCTTTTAAATTGTTCAACACCTTCACTGCTACAACACAGCCATCCTTCAGTTTTCCTTTGTATACACTTCCATAACCTCCTTGGCCTAATTTTTGTTTGAAGGAGTTGGACATTTTCTTGACCTCCAAATAACTATATCTTCTAACTTGGAATGGCCCATAGCTCTTTAGAAAAGCCTCAACCACTTGATGATTTAAGTCTTGCTTCTTCCAGAAGAAAATATTTCTACAAGAAAAAAACTTTCTCCATAGCAAGCAAGCAATAACCAGTAGAACCGCGACAGTAGCAACTGCAACACCTGCAGATGATCAAAGAAAGGAAATGACAATAGCAAATCTTTAGTAGATGTTTGTTCACATTTTGAGTTTGTAGTGTAGAATGCAATACTACAACACAAAATGAAGAATCCAATAAAATTAATTAGCTGAGCTGTGATTAAACATAGAAAAAATTATAAGAGCAAAAGCTAGGTTAAAAGTTTCTCTTGAGAAGTAATCTACATTAATGTAGAAGTTTCTACATAACTTAAGAACGAGGATGAATTGAGAACTTTGGATATACTTATAGAAGTCTAGCAGACTTCGGCGAACTGAGGGAGAGAAGTCGGTTAAAGTTTATGCTAATAAAGCAAGTCATTATCTAAAGAAAAGAAGATAGTTGTATATTTGAGAATGTAAAGGCAGTTAACAAAAAAGTTCATGTATATACTAGGAGTCTATGATTGTCTAGGACGGTCCAGTAATATGACCAAGTCAGTCAGACAATGCCCACATAACATACACGTATTGTGCAATATAATTGATGGAAGAAGTGAGTCAACAAAAAGACAGAAGAAACAAAGTGAGGGAAGAAAAGAGTGAAGAACGCAGCGTGCTTGATAAAGAGAGTTCCGATAGAGGCGAGGATAAAAAGTTAGAGGTAACATTTAGTCTTTAAATGATACTGTTTATGACATTTTACCTCATAATTTGTTGTGTTCCTATTAGGGAGGGGTTAAAAACAAGAATTCATATTTTTGAAAATTATTTTCTTAAAGATAATAATATAAAAATATTATATAATGTATATAAAATACAGCTTAATTTTATTTTATCTTACTTAACTTATATAGATATAAAAAAAAAATTAAATTTTATAAAATTTAAAATTTTACCAAAATAAAATAAAATTTAAATTATACTAAATATATAAAAAAAATATATGAAATATGAAAAATATATAAAATATAAAAAAATATATGAAATATAAAAAATATAAAAAATTTGACATGTGATAGCTTTTAATTAAGTGTCATTAGTCCAGCTCAAGCAATGGCTCTTAGATGCAAGTAGTTAGGTTGAAAGTAATTAAATTTCAAGTGAGAAGCCAAATATTAGCCCATTTTAAGTCTGTATACTCCTCGTAAAATAAAATTGTGATGTGTCACCATACTTTTCTAAACCCTTCACTCATAAACCCATAATAAGCACAATTCAAATATCAACACATTTTCAAAATGTCAACAGTTTCGATCTGTTACCTACTGAGATTTTAGCAGCCAACTTTCCGGGTCCTGCATAACCAACAATGCATTAGAACTCTGCCCGCTTTAAATAACGAATTGAAGCATCACATTATCTAACCCCAGCAAAAAAATTCTTGTAAGACTACCGACCTTGATCATCTTCGTCACCCCAGCAGCGCACATAATGAGTCCTATCTGGGCAGAAGCATCTAAAATGGCGGGTTGTCAAATTGAACCCACAAACCCCTCCGGTTGTCTGGCAGCGGTCGCAGTCACTCGCCAACCATCTGATCTCAAACCCTCCTTTGATTATCTCTTTCATTTCCCCATTCCCATTCCCTTCAACATGACCCACCACCACTTCTTCTCTACAATTGTTGTCGCGAACATTTCTGAATCTCAGATACTCATCCCGCGGCAGGGCCAGAGCTTCTGAAGTATTGCCCGCCAAGCAACCAATCTTGTATCGCGAAAATGGATCAACAAGAGCAGAAGAGCTGCAGTTGTGGAGCAAAAAGATCTCAGCTTGACCTGGAAGCAGCTCGTACTGATCATTGGGAAGGGATAAGTTCTCCAGTGATGGAAATGCTTTACAAGCAGAGTCATTTAAATAGTCTGAAAGCAGAGAGTTTGAGACTCGAAGCGAGCGGCTCTGGTAATTGATGCTGCGGACTGTGTAGTTGTTGCCGGACAGTTGAAGAAGAGGGTAGGCAGGTTCTTCACCTCCACCGTCGTCTTCGTGGCAGAAGAGCTCAAAACCAGGGTAGCCACAGAAAGATTGTTGCTTGCCTGGAATGAAGAAGGGATAGCTAATGTGTTGGCCACCACAAGTTGTGGGCACACTGCAGTTTTGGAAGTAGAAATCCACAGCCAATGGGGTTTCAGCTGAGAGGAGGAGGAAAAAGAAAATGAGGTTTTGATTCATTTGGGTTTTGTTGTGAATCTTGTAGCAGAATTGAACTGTGATCCGTTGAGAAAGGAGGAAAGATGACGGAATTGATGAAGTCTTTGAGTCAAAGTCTTCAGAGGTTACTCCTTAACATGTATGCCAGAGCCAGAATACCCAAATGGATCGACCAGAAGGCCATCTCCTACCCTGCTACTCAGAAAGTTCAATATACAAGACCAAGGTTACTTGGGTCGGTGATAGGGGGTCCGACCCGCGATCCGGAACACCCGACCCCAAATAGGGTACGGTTTCGATCCAAATCATCAAATCGACCGATCTATAAATTTAAGGTATATTGAGGGTAAAAGATGACTTAATTACCTATGCAAACTGAATAAATATTGAGTTTATGAAATCATTTCCTCAAAATTCTGTACGGATTATTTATATCATAACGTACCGGGATCTTCTTAATCTATCGTATCCCGTACGGATTATTTTTCTTCATTTTTCATCGGTCAATTTTAGTTAAAACATTTTCTCCATTTAACACGCTTTTGTTTTGTCTTCATTCATGAATTGAAAGCATTTGACATATAATGCACCAGTACATCATACGTACAACCAAGAAAAATACATAACTGGGCAAGGTTTCTTTCCTTGATACCTAAATTCATTGAAGTTATTTATCAGATTTACATATGCATTTCAGGAGGTTGGGCCTTTTGCTTCTACCACGGCCCCGGTCATAGGGGTTCCTTTCTACGTCTCGGGAGGTTGGGCCTTCTTCCTTTACTCCGACCCCAGTTTCTCTTTCTTTGTTTGTATTGCGAAAAATAAGGATATTTGCTTCGGGAACTTGTGTTTATTTCACTCGAGATTGATCATTTTTAGTAGCAAATTGTTGTTCTTTTTGGCGAGTAACATGGTAGTGATTGATTTCAGTCAAATTTGATAAAGTGTCTTTCCCTATATTTGTTATGTAGGACCAAACAAAAAGGTAGGAGAAATGGAGAAAAATCTTCTTTAGGGGGTCAGCTTCGCTGAGGTCCTCTACACAAAATTTGAGGAGTAATTGGATTATATTCATTCCCTCCGATGAATAAACAGCCTTTACAAGATACGAATAATTACATATTAGTGTTTTGGGCAATTTCATCCGTAAACAATTAATAAGAATTCTAGGTTGACAGGACTCGTTCCAAAAATGTTTTGATAACCGTGTCTGATCCTGCTTTCATTTGAAAAATAAACCGAAGTTCCAAAATTATCCTTAACACCTATCAAACAAGGGTTAACGGTGCTGATTTCCCGCTCATGCATCTGCCTCTCGATCAACCTTGATCTTCGTGCCACGACCTAGAGGGTCAATAAAACCATAAAAAGAGTGAGTGGATAAAAATAAACATCATTTGAAAATACATTTCTGAAGAAAAACAATCATCTATTCTCCAATTATAAAACATGCATGCATAGAGTAAAACACGAATAATCAAATTTCAATTCAAATAAAAACACAAACTGTGAGACCCACAATTCATAACATACGTCAAAAGCCTGTGTCCCACATTTCCCAAAATTCATGTTCATCAAATTATATGAAAACATCAATAACCAAACACAATCAATCCCAATACTCAAATACTAGTCATAATAATCAAACAGCACTACGCGTAGGCAACACTAAGTCACATTTTTGGGATTAGACGCATCTGGGCGGAACCCTAGGAAGCATTCGGATTTGGAAAGATACCAACATCCTCAGGATAAGATGCATCCAAGCAGTACCCCCAGGCTTAATCGCGTCCAAGAAGACAACATACCATGACAACTCTACGATCTCGCATTTGGGTGGGACCCCCGAGATAACACGTTATGTCAGGACCCGTCCCAAATGTAACGACCCGTCCCGAGTATCGAGATTTAATATTATTTAATTATGATTTAGTATGACTAATCTGGGATTAGTTGAGTGATTTCGGACGTATTGTGCAAAATGACCGTTTTGCCCCTAGGCGTGGGTAAAACGTTGACTTTTAATTCGGACGGTCAAATGGACTTTGACCAATGACCATGACGTAGTTCGGGACGTCACGAGTTCATAGACAGGTGGCACGTTCGTTTCCGACATTCGTGGTGGAAGTTATGACGTACGGAAGTTCAAGGGCATTTTCGTAATTTGGACGAAATGGGGGAAAATGTTGACTTTTTGATCGGGAGGTCCGATGGCCAAGGGCCAAGGACCGTTAGGAAGGTCTCGATGCCCTGAGTCCGTAGACAGGCGGCACGCATCAATCGGAGTCCGAATGACCGAGTTACGGGTCTGGATGTGTGAGGGGCATTTTGGTAATTTTCTGCACAAGGGCATAATAGTAATTTCACAAGGTATTGTTGAACGGATTACTGTAGCAGTTGTGTTGAGAGAACATGGCTAGTGCACGGATGATTTGTTTATGGGGCAAATGATGGCCTAAACTATTATATATGTGTAGTGGGATTGTTTAATAATGTTTGTGGGAGACAAAGCCTATTATATATGTGTAATGGGATTGTTTAATAATGCTTGTGGGAGACAAAGCCGTGTGGGACGGTGAGGACAACCCTTAAACAATGGCTGGTGGGTTTGATCGTGGAAGACAAAAGCAGAGTGTGAGAATTTTATTTCACAATGTGCAGGTCACTAGTCGGTTTGAGTTGGATTCGAATCTGTCCCTGGGACAATTTGAGAGTGAGTGAGCTGTGAATGGAGTCTTGTGAGGGGTGGAGGATGCCCGGACCCGAAAACTCAAAATTCAAGCCTCATTTTCAAATTTCAATCTGAGCGGCCAATTGATGGAATTGGATTAAAGGAATTGAGAGTAAGTCGAGAGGTTCATTATGAGATGGAGAAAGGAAGGAAGGGAGTGAGAATGGTGAGGAAATGTTCAAAAACCCGAAACTGGTTTTTGAAGAATTCAAATTCGAATTTCGATTTTTAGGCCAGCCCAAGCCTAATGGAGGTCCGAAATGGCTTTCTAGAACCTTTCTTGGTCGATCCAAATCAATTGGGGCAAGTTTTGAAGCTCCTAGAGCCGTGGACGGACGAGGTGGACGACCGGAAAATCCAAGCTTGAGTCGTGGTGATTGAGGTAACTTCATGTCCAATTAATCATGCGAATTAGTTCGTATTAATCCTAATGAGCTTCCTGTGAAGTTAATTTGACAATGGTTGAGGATTGGATGAGTTTTGGTGATTGACCCGTTTTGGGTGATCACGGGTTGATGGTTTGATTAAGGAATGGTTGATGTTGATCGATGTCACAGACCTGAAATTCATTGGTTAATGATTGTTGTAGGATCAAGAACGAATTGAATTGATGTCGAATTGGGTGTGATTGAACCGGATCCTATCGTGGGTAATCAGACCCGTTTACCAGACAAACGGGTGAAGAAGGAACACTGTAGCAGTCACTGTAGCAGGCGCGTGGCTTTCACGCGCAGCCACTCACGGCGGCGCGTGGGCACGAATCTCGAGGTGAGGTCAACATGACTTTTGTCCTATACAATGTAACGAACATTTTGGCGTTGGTTTCGTGTCGATCGGATCCCGTTCCGAAATTGTTCGGGATGTCCGAAGGTTTTAAATCCAGTTTAAAAATACTTAAAAATTTGGGAAAATTACGGGACTTGAATAGGATGTTAATGATGAGTTTAGTAATCCTCTAATGTGATTTGGACAGGATTGGAAGTCCCGGTGATAGTGGTGTGGCCCGGGAAGGCCTATGGCACGCGTATCGAGGCGCTCGGTTAAACGGTCTGTGAGTGGACATTGGTTTCATAAATTCGATGCATGCATAACTGTTTTATGATTGTTATAATTATGATTAAATGATTTACTTTGGATATCGGTGAATTTAAAATGATTTCACGTATTTCGAGGTGAATTACGTATTTGCACGTAAACCGAGGTTTCTGGATTTGCACCGATTTCCATAAATGTGGTTGGATATGATTTCATGAAACGGTTACGAACTTGAATAATGTAAAATCGGGCCAGGGGCCCAGTTGAACTATGAAATCGGGCCAGGGGCCCAATTAACATGTGGATCGGGCCAGGGGCCCAGTTAACTTGTGAAATCGGGCCAGGGGCCCAGTTGATTTCTACATACGATTGCGGGTCGGGGACCCTAAAATGGAATTGAATAAATGTTTTATGGTTTACATTTTATATATGTTCACATGCTGGAATCAATAAATGGTTTTGATGATATTTCGGTTATGGCACGTTTCACGGTATTTGGGCATGAGACCCGTTTGATGAAACGTAACGATCGGTTCGGATTTTATCTATGTATACCTATATGTTTTGCATGTGGATATCAATAAAATGTATTTAGTACTGCACTGTATAAATCCTTCCATATTATATTGTCTCCTCCGGATGAGGTACCCCGGAGAGGTCACGGACGTCTAGTACGTCCAGCGTCTATGACGCTAAGCATCGGGGATGCTGTACCCGAACGGGGTTCGGGGATTGAACTCGGAAATTGAGACCCGAGTGGCACGCGTAGCCTTGTGATTGTGACCTTATTGACGTCAGGGACGTCGGACATCAGGGATGTCGGATTGGAGTGTATAGTGCAGTGGCTAAAATTATGGTTATGGTTTATATTATATGCCTTATGGTTCATATTACTAGATTTATGAATTAACTCTTGGATTGACTTTTGGAAATTGAAACTATGCTTTGGTTTCCGGGCTAAGGCCCTAATGGTTATTTCTAAATAAATGTGTGATCATTGGTTTTTGGCGCATGCATATGGTTTTACTGAGGGGCATAAATGTCTTATAAATGTTTTAAACAGACTTGTTTATTTTCGTCCACTCACAGCTTTTGTTTTTAATGCCCTTCAGGTTGATTCCGGATGCGACTGCAGTAG